>VXBA01002509.1:0-62545 GCA_013399895.1 Serilophus lunatus
TGCATGCTCAATTTTATTCCAGAAAGGTATGGGTTAAGTAGTCATTTCATTCCCGCACACGTGGGATACTCCATCTAATCTACTACAACATTGGTTCATCTGCCTTGCCCACTCGCTCCAACTACCAAGTCGATTGGTCATACATTTGCAACACAATGCTTCTTCCATTCTTATCTTCACATTCTTAAGTTCCTTCTTTGACCAGGCTACATCCTTGTCACCTTTCTAAGTACCCTCTTTGATCTGCGCATTTCTAAATTCCCTCTTTGATCTGCTAAGGGTTATTTGTTAGGGTGCCAGGAGGCTAGACGTCTTAGTGTGTCCCCTGTCTGAAAGGAATCCCTCAATACACAGTCTCAAGCTGTGTCAAGGGAGGTATAGGTTAGATATTAGAAAGAAGTTTTTCACAGAAGGAATAATAAAGTATTGGAATAGTCTGCCCGGGGAGATGGTGGAGTCACCATCCCTGGATGTGTTTAAGAAAAGGCTGGATGTGGCACTTGGTGACATGGTCTAGACTAGTCAAGGTGTTAGGGCAAGGGTTGGACTCGATGATCTTAGAGGTCTCTTCCAACCTAGTAATCCTGTGATCCTGAGCTCAGTTTCTAGGATTTATTGTAAATGGTGTAAACTCTCCTACCCTTGGAAAGCTTAGAGGTACATCTGCTGTCATATTTTACATGTCTGATGGGCATGAAGTTCAGAAAGTCACTTTCCAGAAGGTAGCTGTCTTCTGCATGGTGCAGTCCGTATAATTTTGAATTCAGATGAACTGAGATTTTGAGGTTTGCTGCAAACATTTTTTCATGGCCATTGTAGCTGTTAACCACATACTAGAAGAAAAAGACAAAAAACTCCCAGTCACTATATTTTTGTTGTGCTTGACGAATTTAGCATTTAGAAATACCTCAAAACCAGCAAAAGATGTCAGTTAGCTTGGCTGAAAGGAACTAAGACTTCATGCAAATATTGACAAGGTTGTGTGGTATGTGTATGCAGTCTAGTCATCATTCCATGCTTAGAACAACATTTTAAAAATTACAAAAATATTTGTAAAAGAGTTCACCAAAATTTGGTGTTTATTTTCATTCTGAAAGTAAAAGAGCTAAAGCCTAACAATGTAAGTATTGTTAATAAATGAAACACATTGCACAAAAAGGAACAATTTCCTCTCACTTCAGCAGGTTTTCAATTAGGCTTGTAAACCTCTGTGCACTGAGATGAGAATATAGGCTTGACTGTAAAAAGAGAAGCATTCATTTCTGCTGTCAAAATAGTGCTGAACTGAAATATTGCTAGTATCAGTGGTATTGATCCACAAATATTGCTTAGGTCACTCTGCTCAGGAGAGAATTTAATGTTTTTGTGTGGCATCAAGCAGGGCAACTTGGCAATGCATCTGCAAACTGCAGCAGGTGTGGTGCAAGTGCATACAGGAACACGTCTGCTCTTGACCTAGCTGTTCTTTCAGTATGATTCATACTGAAGGTGGTAGAAACAGGTACATTAACCTCCACACACACACACACACACACACACACACTGTTTTTGAAAACTCTGCATGTGACAGTTAAGTTGTTATGAGGCACTCAGTTGTCACTAAGTTGTTATAAGGAAGAGGCTCAATAAAGCACAATACCAATAAGCTGTTGCTAAACCCACAGTGCTGTTATACTGTCTGTGATATGCATGTGAAATACTATTTCAATTAGCATTGCAGCGGTTTGAATATGTATGTAAAGATGGATTTAAGGGTAATGCAAAATTAAAATCTTACAAATCATCCTCATTTCAAACTTGAAAGTAGGACGTCTGGCATGTTGAGGTTTAAATTTGATTTGAAAAATCACATTCAGTGGTATAATCACAACTGTATTACTTCTATTTTGCTGATAGATTTACTAGTTTTACATAATCCCAGTGTACTCAGATATTCACAAAACCACCAAGAGAGTGAGAGCAACTCTTCCATTTCCAGCAACGTGTCTGTGGAAGAGATATTAAACCAATCCAATTTTATGCCACAATGCAAGGTAGCATTTGCTGATCACAGACCACCCTGCAGTGTGGTCAGCACAGTTCCTGCAGGAGCATAGTCTGGAAGGAAGTGGGGAAGATGTCTACCACAGGCCTTAAGGATCATCTTGATCCAACCCCACTTCCATGGGAAGGGACACCTTACTCTATACCAGGTTGCTCAAAGCCCCATCCAGCCAAACCTGGGACACTTCCATGGATAGAGTATCCACAACATCTCTGGATAACTTGTTCCAGTGCTTCTCCCTCACAGTAGAGTATTTCTTCCTAATATCTAATCTAAACCTGCCCTCTAAACCTCCATTGCCCTTTGTCCTATCCCTACATGCCCTTGTGAAAAGTAAGTGGACTCCAGGTGGGGACTCATGATGGTACAGGGGCAGAGTCACTTCCCTCGACATTCTGGCCAAGCGTCTTTTGGTGAAACTGAGGATGTGGTTGGCTTTTTGGACACACCTAGTCAGGCCTTGTTGAGCTTCTTGTCCACCAACAAGTCCTTCTCTTCAGGGCTGTTTTCAATCCATCCTCCACTCAGCCTGTACTTGTGCTGGGCATTGCCCCAACCCAGGTGCAGAACCTTGCACTCGACCTTGTTGAATTTCCTGAGGTTTGCCCAGGCCGAGCTTGCAAGCTTTCCGTGGTCCCTGTGTATGGCATTCCCTCCCTCCCGTGTGTTGAATGCGCCACGCAGCTTAGTGTTGGCAACAAACCCGTCACTGGCAAATTTCAAGTGAATTTCCCCTCTGGAAACTGTGTGTGGAGAAATAATATCTTCCTTTACAGGGCTTGTATTACAGACACACTGTATTTCTGACATGTACCTTTCTGAATCCCGAAGAAGCAGTGCTGCAGGCAGGTAAGTTGCCTGATAGCGCTGTTAATGCAGTGGTTAGGTGAATTTCATCCTGCCACATTGTAGCCACACTGCTAATGAGTACAGATGGAGAGATGGCCCCAGCCACAAAAGAGAGGGGAGAACTGGCTTCTGCTCAACAAGCAAGAAACCAGTGTGGCTTTTAATACTGGGGCTAGAAAAATTAGACCTTTGAGCATCACTTGACACAGCCCAGCCTTCTGATGTTGTAAAAGTCTGCCTCATGTCCTTTCATGAGTCCTGCTCAGAGGGCACAGTGTGTATGGAGTCCCACAACTCTTATTTTCATATTCACCATGAAGAGAACTATATTTTGAAGTAAAGTTAACATATATTATTATACCTAATTCTGTACTGTGTTTTAGATATGTGTTTGTCTGGTTCCTCCTGTCTTTAAAAAAAATACATAAAAATTAAAAAATGTCCTTGTAGAAAAAATGACAACCTTTTAAAAAAAAAAAAAAAAGTAATGAGCGCTGAATGCTTTATAACAAGAGAGGGACCTTTGCACCTCTTCCAACAGTAGCCAACAGTCCCACACTGGCTGCCAGTATTATTCTCTTTACCCATGAACATTTTTTTTCCTGAAATAAATAGTAAGAAAAGTACTTTGAACGAGATGTGCAACCTGCAGTGTAAATAACTATTAAATGACTGCTAGTTCTTAGTTTTATTACTGTGTCTCCATTTAATGTATCAAGTGAGGGCTTTCCTTTCAAAGTAAAGAATGTGTGTTAAGTAAATAGGTTTCTGTAGTTTGTAGCAGGAGTTACACAGAAATACATACTAATAGCCTGCCTGGGTATAGAAAAAGCATCACAGTCTAGATTATAAAAGCAGATTTTGCAAGTTAAACTGGGGCATTTCTTAGGGTTAAAAAAAAAATCAGTGATATCATAGAGCTCCTGCAATTTTTAACTCAGGGCCTTACACTGCTATTATGTACATCTCTACCAGCAATTGGTGCTGCAGTCTGTGATTGCGGTGCAGAGGGTTCAGCCTTGCTGCATGGCACTGCAGTTATTTTTTCACACATTCAGTAAGTTGAGTGGTGCATGAATAGGCTGAGTAGGCTGATCACATGTGACTAATTTGAGCAAGTAAAGAGTAATAAATTAGATAGTTCCTCAAAGTGTGAGATTTCTAGGATACCTGCATATCCATGGTAGGAAAATGCTTTTCTTCTATTTGTTTTTCTGTAGCTGTTGGACCCTGGAAATCCCTGCAGAAGCAGCGTAGCAGTCAATATCCATCACAACAATATTTTTGTTTCAAAAACTTTGGTGCTGGAAAGGTTCACTTTGGGCCTTAAATGATACCGAAAGTTTATTTTCTGCTTCAGTTAACAAGACAGAGGTGAGTAAGTCACATTTATTTACCAGGAAAAAAACCCTAAGCCACTAAAATGTCTTCTTCCCCAGTTATTCCGCCAAGTACTGTGGGGTTATGGCCTATTGTAAGGAAGCATTTGATGTTCTGTTACTGATTGCCGGCTTTCCAACTGCTTTGTAGTGTATCCCTCATACTTAAAAAAGCAGGATCTCTGCTAACAGCAAAATGTTAAAAGAGATCCCAAGAAGTTATGCAGAGCTCTCTTTGTCATAATTTTTGTACTGTTGTTTTTCAAACAAGACTAGAAATACTTTAAGGTCTTCACATTACTGAAACTGCTCCCTTAGCTAGTATAATTTGGATCTTGAATTGAACAGGCTAGCTTTAGCTTTCAAAGCTTAAAATAGTTATCTGCCTTTTACGGATTAGAGTCTGTGTTTTAAGGTGGTACATATCCCATCTAGTAACTGCTAGACAACTCTATTATCTGTAGTGCAATGTTTATGGAGGACATTAAAGATTATGAAGTAATGCATTAAAGGTTGCAATGCTCAGGCGTATGCAAAAACCCAACAAATCCATGACGGGTATCACCCATGTGTAAATGGCAGGATGTTAGCATAAGGAAGCAAAAACTTGGAGTTATTACTGATATTATTCAAGGCAGATGTGAATGATGAATTTTACTGCACAAAAGAGTGAATAGGAAAGAGAGATACACTGTATATTAGGACTGGGATCTTATTTTTGCCAACTTGTAACAGACATGCAACCGCACATTAACAACTGTATGTTGCAGTCAGTGTCGTGGTTCAGTTGACAAGGTGGTGATCAGTAAAAGATTGGCCTTGATGATCTTAGAGGACTTTTCAAACATAAATGATTCTGCGATTCTGTATGTACAGTCAATTAGACTGTATATGAAGCCAATGGGGCACATAAGTATGCATTGGAAAAGCAAATATTTTTGTCAGACTCATGGTACTGAAATTAATCTAGAGCAAGTTCCCACACTACAACTTGACATTGTCTAGTTCCTTGGATACCACCCTCCACGTGACAACTGTGGAACAGCCACCCTTGATTCACTGCCTGTTTCGGTTGAGGCTTCCAGTCTGGCTTATAGACAAAAGAGAATAAAACTTCAGAAATTAGGTAAACAGTGAGAAGAACGACAGACACTGCCAGCAGGGCCATCTTCCTCAGGACTGCCACCAAAGGAACTACTGAAAAGGACCATGATGCTGAAGTTCAATTGCAATCTTTCTTAGCCCTGCAGAGGTATAGGGTGAACTGCTAAATCACCTCAATCAGCCCCTGAATTCTACACTTATGGAAACAGAAAACCGAGAATAACAGAATGGCAAGTTCTAAATCAGGTTACAGAAAGACTACAGGATGTGCTGGCACATGAAACAGCTCCTAGCCACAGATGAAAGTGGTAGCTGAGTGTGATGTGTACTTACTTGACTCGTGGCAGTTGCAGAGTCACATGTCTCTTGCTGTAATTCTGCAATAGTGCAATTATGTTTTTTCACATCTTACTGAAATTTGCACAGTCCAGCTTTGACATATGATATTATCTTTTAAATGAAAAAAAGAGGCTTCATAAGGAAATTCTTGATTTGCTGTGTGCAACTAGAGATTTTTATCTCTTCTAGGAGCTTCCCTGCTCTCTCCCAGATGGGAAAGGTGCTTGTACCATGAATCCAGTCCAGTTCTGGTATGGCATCATAGTATACAGTACATCATCACTGAATTATGCCTGCTTGGCTAGCAAAGGCTGTTTGATTGGCTTGCTGGAGTGGCAAGTCAATCAATAGCTTGTTCAGTCCTACCTACCTTTCGTGGATTAGTCTGTACATGCTTGCTTTTTGCTTTTTGCATTCTGCTTGCAATGTCCTTGCTCCCGTCAAAAGTAACGTCTCAGAAAACTCTGAGGTTAACTGCATGGATAAATGTGCTCTGGAGCCAAGGGTTGTGCCAAGGGAGCAAGAGGAGCTTTCCTAACTGGCAAGGCCTCAAAACTAGGGCAGAGAGAGTTGTGCCAGCCCTCTTTGCCCTGAGTGGGAAGCAGGGGAGCCTTGACTCAGAAGCAGCTCTGAGTCAGTGTGGGCATCACTTGAAGTGCCAGCAGCCCCCTGACATACACAAAAGCCGCCCCCAGGGAGCACAAGCAACCAGGAGCATGGCACTGCAGTGTGTACAGCAGTTCATTGTGCTCCCTTTTGGAGCACAGAGTGGGTGCTGAGACACTGCCAGCTCAAACACTTAGCTCACTTGGTGGTCATCACCCTTGTTGAAGGAGCTTATGCATGGTTTCCAGTCAGCCAAAAGTTGCATTGTCTTTGTGCACTAGAAAGGATGTGGTGACCCAGAGAGAGCTCCCACAGAAATATGAGCTGTTCAGGTCTCAGGCTGCAGGGAGTGCCACAGCCTTGCACTGCTCTCCGAAGGAAGCAGAAAAAACTATTGTGTGAAATATGGTCTCATGGATTATCTGCTCAGTCTGATGATAGAGCTGAGAGAGGAAGCAGAAGGACTGAGAAGTGTTGGAGACTCTGAGGAGGAGATCAAGTGCTAGCCTTATATCTACCACCCCTTAGATGAACACACCTGCCATCCACATCACAAGAAGCAATGGAATCCCTACACTCTCACCACCAGGCAGAAGGAGATGGCATTAGACATAAAGGGGAGTGGAAACGATTTACTGCTTGGGGTACCAGGCAAATCCTTTCCTGACCTACCTCACCTCCCCAGCTGCTCTTATACAATAGGTATGAGGCTCTAGAACTCAAGGACCAGGGAAATGAGGATGTGAATGAAGGTCCATCCAGGTTGGAGGGGTTGCCTAGGGTAGGGCATCATGACCATCTCAGTTAAGAATAAAAAGAAGGGTAATTGTCATTGATGACTCCCTTCTGAGAGGAACAGAAGGCTTGATATGATGACCGAATCTAACCCATAGAGAAGTGTGCTGCCTCCCTGAGGCCACATCCCCAAAAACCTTCCCAGCCTATTGCAGTCCACTGATTTATTTTTATATACCTGCTGCTGATGGGCAATGATGATGCCCATCACCAGATGGGCAGTGATGAAGTTCCAGCAAGAAGTCCACAGAAAATCATAGATTAGTTTAGGTTGAAGGGGACCTTAAAGATCAGCTCTTTCCAACTTTCCCGCCATGGGTTGCCATTCATGTGATCAGTGCCCCATCTAACCTATCCTTGAATATTTCCAAGGATGGGGCATTCACAGCTTCTGAGAAATGCACCAGAAATAAACTGAGAGCCAAAGAGAATCTCTGTTCTTTGTGGGATGTGGCGAAAACAGTGACAAAGGAGAAAGGTTGAATTACATAGTGCCTTCTTTGTCTCAGTCTTCAGCAGCAAGACCAGTTGCCCTCAAGGTATCCAGACCCTTGAAGCTGGAAGGCAGAGACAGGGAGCAGAACGAAGCCCTATAATCCAGGAGGGAACTGTCACTGACTTGCAATCGCCTAAAGGCCTGCACAAGTCTATAGGGCTGGAAAGGATCTACCCAAGAGTACTGAGAGAGTTGGTGGAACAGCTTAACAAAGCCACTTTCAATCACTTACCACAAGTTCTGGTCAACCAGGGAGGTCCCACGTGACCAGGAGCTGGCCAATGTGACAGCTCCACAAGGATGGTTGGAAGGAACATCTAGGGAACTACAGGCCTGTCAGCCTGACCTTACTCATGAGGAAGGTGATGGAGCAGCTCATCCTGAGTGCCATCACACGATGTGTGCAGGGCAACCAGGGCACTGGGTTAACCAGCATGGTCTTGTGAAAGGCAGGTCCTGCTTAACCCATCTGATCTCCTTCTATGACAGAGTGACCTACTTAGTAGGGTAATAAAAGGCTGTGAATATTGTCTACCTGGATTTTAATAAAGCTTTTGACACTGTGCCCAATGGCATTCTCCTGGAGAAACTGGCAGCTGATAGCTTAGATGGGTACACTCTTCAATGAGTAAAAGACTGGCTGGATAGATGGGCCCAGAGAGTGGTGTTTGTTGAAAGGAGTTACATCCAGCTGGCAGCTGGTCTCATGGTGTTCTCCAGGGCTCATTATAGGGGCCAGTCTTTAATATCTTCAGCAATGATCTGAACAAGGATATTGAGTACACTCTCAGTAGTTTGCAGGTGACACCACATTGTGTAGAAGTGTTGATCTGCTGGAGGGCAGGAAGGCCCTGCAGAGGGATCTGGACTGGCTGGATCCATGAGCTGAGGCCATGGTATGAATTAACAAGGCCAAGTACAGAGTTCTGCCCTTGGGTGACAACAACCCTGGGCAGTGCTACAGGCTGGGAGAGGAGTGGCTGGAAAGCTGCCAGTGGAAAAGAACCCGAGGCTATTGTTTGGACATGACCAGCAGTGTGCCCATGTGGCCAAAGAGGCCACCAGCATCCTGTCTTAAATCAGAAATAGTGTGCCCGGCAGCACCAGGGCACGGACCATCCCTCTGTATTTGTCACTGGCCACACCATCAATCTTGGGCTCAGTTTTGAGCCCTCGAGACAAGGAAGGACACTGAGGTACTACAGTGAACCTGAAAAGGGCAACACAGTTGATGGAGGGTCTAGAAGACAAGGCCTGTAAGAGGTGGTCAAAGGAGCTGTGGGTGTTTAGTCTGGAGAAAAGAAGGTTCCAAGGTGACCTCATCACTCTCAATAAATACCTGAAAGGATGTAGTAGACAGTTTGAGGTTGGATTCTTCTCCCAGATAACAAGTGATAGGACAAGAGGAAATGGCCTCAGGTTGCATCATGGGAGGTTTAGATTAAATATTAGGGAAAAAAGTTTAAGAGCATTGTAAAGCTTTGGAACACGCTACAGAGGGAAGTGGTAGACTTGCCATCCCTGGAAGTGTTAAAAAAATGTGTGGATATGGCACTTAGGGAATAGTTTATTGGTGAACATGATGGTCAGACTTGATTTTAGAGGTCTTTTCTCGCCTCAGTGATTTTATAATTCTATTCTTCTGTCTACAACCAGTAGATACAACACCTACAATTAAGCAAACTAGCAGCCATAGCAAGTATCAGATTTTCTCTCACATTTCTCCTGCAGCCTGTAGTGACAGCTCTGATTTCTGTTTCTGCAAGTGTCTAATTCAGTGGCTGCAGCACTGTGAGAAGCACTCTCACTTTCTCCTACTTTAGTCCGCAGTCAAACCATGCATGTGTGGGAGTACCTCATACAAGTAGAGCTTCACAAGAAGCACTGAGATTCTTAGAACAGTTTCTTCTTATTGCGCTCCTGGGATGACCCTGGTGCAATTAATGTGCATTTGGGTAATTTTGTGCAAGCACATTAGTTCTTGTAACTGAGACTGAGGAAAGAGGAAGAAGAACATTTAGGGTTTGTTTTTTTAATGGACTGTGGGGAACTTCCAGGGGGAATGGCAGAAGATGGGGTAATGTTTCCAAGTTGCACGTTTGTGAGTTACTCAGTAACTCAAACAAGATGGGTCTATACCTTTCATTACGTATTCTGGTTTGGAATGCAATGCCATTTCTTCTTGAAGCCAAAAGACCTACCAGTCTAAAAGTTCCAGCTCCAGAATCATGTAACCACATAATTGTTGAGATTGTAAGGAAACTTTGTAGGTCATCTTACCTGACCTACCTGACAACCAGAGCCAGGCTGCCCAGTTTAATGTCCAGGTGGCTTTTGAAGATGGAGACTACACCAGCTCTCTAAGCAACATGTACCATTGGTCTGTCACCCTCAAAGTAAAAAAGCGTTTTCTTATATTTCCTTCCTTTCAGCACTGTAGAGCTCTCCCACAGTATTTGTGCTGAAGTAGTTGGGGCACTGTTCTAGAGAAGTGTCAGGGACAGGCTCAGGGAGCTGTGGTTGGAGGATGACATGGACCATTTGGGTGCAAAGGCACTAGAATGAGGGTCCAGCATGGACAGGGCTGTCAGTATGGCAGGTCTTCAGGACAGGTAGACTGGCAGATGCTCAAGAGACTTAGAGAGGTCTGCCATGGTGGCTGGGAGGGGAAAGTGGGAAGACTGAAAAGCATTCCCTGCAGAAGCTTGTGCTTTGTTTTTGAGACCAATACTATGCAAAATCTTCAGCATCTTTATTCAAATTCTGTAAAATCAAGCAATCTGTCTCTCATCATCAGCCGGTCATGGCAGCTGTCACATTCATCTGCCAGGTTGGCTGTGTTGGGATGCTCTGAAGCTGCTTGGCACCTCCCCACTTCCCCCTTCTCCCAGTGTTGGACTCAATGCAGTGGCAAGGGCCTTGGGTGCAGCTGTAGCACTGCTGCAAAGAACTGCTACCTCCTCCTCCATGAATACAATCTTTTTTAGCAGGAGGTTGGGTCAACCATGGCTTCCATGTAGTTATTGTCTAACCTCACAGTGTGCAGGATGTGACTGAAAGACTACGTTCAGAGTGGTCACGCAGGTGTCATGGCAGCTTACTGCCAGATGCTGTAGAATCTGAAGGTGTGGAAGCACACATCAACAAGGGCTGTGTTTCTGATACCATTCAGGCAGAGAGATGCAACATGGGCAACATGCCACTGCTTCCTAATGTCCTGCTCACTGTGGCTGGCTGTCATGGCAGAGGTGCTCAGCTCTTGATTCTCCTCAGCACCCAACTGTGTGTCATGCCAAGACAGATTTCCAGGGGTTTCTTGGCACTGGGAATTGAAAAGCAAAGAAAGACTCAGAGAGAGGTGGGACAGTGGAGGCAAAAGCCTCAGAAAGGTTTTTCTTGAGGGCTGAAAAGTAGCATCAGAAGCAGCACTGTGGTAGAGCCATCCCCAAGAACTGCCCTCTGTATCTTCCTCAGCTGCCCTCAGTGATGCTTCCTACAGTCCAAGACCCTTCACCCCTTCTGTTCCCTCCTGCAACAGCCATCACAACTTGAGCAAGCCAGGATACCTGAGGAAGCAAGCCAGGTAAAACAGAGGAACAGACTGGGAGTCTTCCATGGTGCCCATGGCCGTGGCATGGCTGTCGTGTGGGACCTGCAGCACTGCTATCAGTCAAGGCTTGGAACAGAGGTAGCACTCCATGCAGAGAACCAGTCCCAATGGTTCACTAGGACTCCCAGGTCCATTTCTACATAACTGCTTTCCAGTCAGTCATTTCCCAACACATACTGGTACTTGTTCCTCCCCAAAGGCAGGGCTTTGCAATTCTCCTTGTTGAACTTGGTGATATGTTTTTCACCCCATTTCTCCAGACTGTCAAGGTCCCTCTGGCCAGTAGCCTCACCTCTATTGTATCGACCACTTCTCCCAGTTATCTGTCACTAGCAAACGTGCTGTAAGTACACTCTGCCTCATCATCCAATTCATTAATAAAGAATATTGGATGCAGTATTGACTTCCAGCTAGACTTCATATCATTGATCACCATGCTGAATCCACCTGCCCAGTCTCTCAACAAAAGTATTCTTTGCAACCCCATCAAAAAATCATTTTAAGTTGCTGCAGTAAATTTAGCACTATATAATGGAAACTTTGCATGTAATCACATCTCAGTGGGATGTTTGAGCTTCACCATGACATTCTGGTGAGGCAGATCCCCAAGATTTTGTGGAGATCTGATGCCCACATAGTTACTGCTTAGCAACCAAGAGCTTCTTCAGGAGAAAGCAAATTCTTTTCAGCCTGGAAACTGGTTGCTGTGACTTCCATCCAGGAAAGAGGAGGAGAACTGAAAATGTAAAGTGAGTGGCTCTCAGCCCATTCATTTCCCAGAAGATACCAATAGCTTTGTACCTCACCCTATGACCTGTGTTGCTCTCTCTCAAGCACAGCTCATAGCCAACCACTGCCTTGCAGACTTTCCCAAGGTTCCGAAGACATGAGGAATGCTCGCTTCTTTCTTCCAGAAGATTATTGCTTATAGGTCTGCAACAGGAATACTTCTATCAGAATCTAGACTGTTCTGAATGTCTGTTTAATTAATTTCCACAGCCCAGGCAGCATTAGCCCAGACTTGAGAGAAACTGTTCATGCACCTAGCAGGGAGCTGCAGCCAGCTGAGGCTCAGTACTTTCTTGTCATCATGAGGATCTGCCCCTTCTACTGTAAAATTACCCCAGGAGACTTGCTCCATAGATGCGGTGCCTACTGATCTTCCAGAGCTCTAGAACTGGCTTTGCAAAGAGACAGATCAAGGAAAGAAGAAATTGCTAAGCCAGACCAGAAGCAATAGTTATTTTCCAGTGAGTAATGAGCACATCCAGAGATGCCTGTCACAGTCCTATCCAACACAGTCCATTAAGATTATGCTGCAGCTGCAGGACTACTGGCAAAGAGGTGCTTGTCCTGGGTTACTAACACTGCCTGAAGTTGGATTTCTGCTGATATTCTAAAACATTTCTGCAGGACAAAGGATATGTACTCTTTCCCTCTTATTGCATCTTTCCCAGCCATGAAAACAAACACACTGTATACAAAGAGGAGACAAATGGAAACAAGTGTACTTCTCAGCTGTGTTTCAGATGTTGTCTATATTAAAAGCTGACTGTAAATCTTTGATAGCATCCTAGTTAACTTATGCTTCTTACTTTTTCTGTATTTTTTGTTGTCCTTCAGTAGGTTCATTTGCATGTCAGTATACATTGCTGTACCTCTTTTTAGGGTCATTTTTCTAAATACTAAGAAGTTGCCTTGGAATTCTTTCTATAAATGTTAAGGCAGCCTTAACCAGCATCTTTATATGGTCTCTGTGGCAACATTTTTGGAGCTATTTTTGCATCACAGTCTTGAAGGCTGGTGTGTGGAATTCACCATCATTTTGCTCAGGAGAGTTCTCTTTTCAAATAAAATTTTAAATTCTCTAAGTTCTCTGAAAAGCAATATGGTACTTGATGTTCTTTAGGTCTCTGGATTTTTCCTGGTCCCAAAGGTAAATGTTCCTTTCTATGCTAAATAAGCTGTGATCTTTCTCAAAAGTGACATGCAGAAAGATCTATTTCTTTCCATTTTTCAGATACTTATTTACATCATTGTGGCTCTGTACAATATTTTCTTTGCATAAATGCAACTTTTAGTCTATTTTCTCACAAGTTTTATTTTCCACACCTCTAAACAGCAACTTTTCGTTTTCTGGATGCTCCCCAACTGCTATGCTCTTTTTGTAGGTTTTTTTTCCCTGACATCTACAGACTAATGCACGAAATAGAGAGCATCCAGCACTGAGTCAAGAAGGGTATTTTCCTTTAAGTTTTAATTATGCTTATGCACTCCTATTTGAACCAGCTTATGATCCAGTGAAACCTACAGACACATTCCTGGACTACTGCTGCTACCCATTACTGCCGCTACCCATTACTGCTGCTACCCATTACTCTTACCACCCTACACATGCGTACATTCTTACCTAAGTGATTTTTCTTGTTCTTCAGATAGGGTAGGGTTATTCTGGGCTCTGCTTCTGTGTTCCAACACCCTTATGCCACTGTGACTATCCTTGGGCTCTGTTGTAGGTTCCTGAAACAGCATACAAAACACTGAAGTTACTCTGGAATAGCAGTGAACTCAAAATTCTCCTGGCCTCCACTTCTTACAGTGATCTTTCTTTCACCTGGGTATTTTGGAGATGAGAAACATGTATTTTCCAATTAAAAAGATTATAAGCAATACATTTTTTCAAGAATTGATTTAGTTTATGGTCACCTATTTTCCATAAGGGGGCAATGTATCAAGAATTGAACTGCACAGTAAATGCTGTCAGGACCTAAGATTAGATGTATCTTTACCACTGGATTGTCTTGGTTTTTCTTCATCTGAGAAGGAATTTGAAGGTTCTCAACCTTGTAGAGTTACTGTTTTAATAAACAATGTTTGATGGCTGTTGAGAAGGTCATATGTTTGCACACGTATGACCTTTGGTTGGGACAGTTCGCTGTATTTCTCTTTTGCTTAGAAAGAGAGAAAACATTATTTGTAAGAAAAAGGGCAACTTTTTTTTTCCTTTCTGGTATGCTGTATCAAGAACTAATGCAAATATAATGTCCAGCTGAAGCTATACAATTTTGGAAAAAGAACTTTGTCAGAAATGAATGAGATTGCAGGAGGAATATCCTCTCACTGGCATTAAAAGAGAAATCTAGATCAGTTCACTGGCCATTCATCCACCTTTATGCTTTTGTAGCAGTGCTTCACATAGTAACGGGAGAGGGAAAGATGATTTTCCAGCTCATATGTGAGGCTGACCCTTCGCATAAAATAAAAAAGCCTTATGGCCAGAAACTTTTAATACCCAACGGTTGGGTTGGGCTTAGCCAAAAATGATGTTCCAGCCATATCCTATTTCCTTTACTTGTGTCACTGTCTTGGAGCGGCATTGTCAATAGCACTCTTCTGTATGGGGCACCCAGGGTGTCTGCCTGTGCTAGACATTCTCGATTATTTTTTTGTGATACTATAGTCCTGTATGTGTCGTAGTAATGTGCACTTGCACAATTGGTTTACATTACTCTCTGACAGATGACAGCACTGACACCTGTCCTGAAAAATATGTCATATGTGATTTGCAAGAGACACTCTGTGATAGTTCCAGGAGGAAAAATATGCTCATGAGACCCTGATAGCTTTGCCCTCTTTTCTCTTAGTCACAGACTGAAAGATCTGCAGACTCAGTCTGTATCCAGATCCACTTATCTGAGGGCAGTAATTGTGAACAGGGGACCAGGAGACCAGGACTTCCATCTGTTAAGCAAGTCTCTAATATGTTTTAGTTGGTTCCAGCTGCTATCATCTGAAAAGTCCACTCTGAGTAAATTGTATTAGTTAAGTATTTGGGTGTATGGTAATGTTTCTGAATGCATGCCAGGAACAGTAGAGAAAAATACCTTCACTCTGCTAGTGAGTAAAGTTGTTAGCTTCTACAGAGGCCGACTTCCCAGTATCACTGAAATACCAGGCAGTGTGAGTCAGTCTTGATCATCTCTTTGGGAAAAAATTCAATCCTTTGCTGAAAAATGAGAGAGGAGTGACCTCGAAATTACTGTGCCATTCCTCGATGCTGGAGATCTTGGTGTGAAACTTGGCACATCTTCCTGAGGCCTAGGATGGGCCATCTGACAATCTACTCTTTTATGCCCCAATGCTGCAGGTACATAAAAAGGTATTTTGGTCTTCATCATGCTGTCCTTTCTCCTCTGCGTTGCCTGAGCCTGTTTTTCTTTACTGCACTTCCTTTCCAGACAGTGGTGGGTACCACCAGTGGAGCTCTGATTTATTTCTCCATTTAGCTTTTCTCTTATGCTACTTGCCATTAAATACCTCTGAAAATCCAGGCCAGGCTCTGTGTTGACAGAATTTGAGCCCTTGAGAAGAGATGGTGGATTCATACTTGTACTGCCTAGTCTGAACCTTTAGCCCCAGTAAAACGTTACTCAGGTAGTTGCTTCTTCTTAGTTGGTTTCTCCTATGGCTACAAGTATCCCTGCCTCCCACCAGGATTTGAGGTGGTGGGCCTCAGAAGACCTGTGTGGGGTTTTGTGAACCACTCCCATCACACTGCCTCTGCTATGGCTGCAGTGAGACAAAGCTGAATGGCACCAAAGGCCTCAGATCCAAAGGTGTATATTTAAACTCTAAGTATATCCAGTCTCCTTAACTTGCCACATAATCCTCAATTCAACATACTCTCTGTCTTTTATTATCAAATATGTTTTCAAAATCAGAAATACTAAGAAAACAGAAGAGAGAGATAAAGTGATTTAAAATTCTAAAACTAAAAACATTTTTCTCTTATCAATTAATATGCAGAACAGACAGCCCTCAAAAAAAAAAAAAGAAAAGGAGACAAAAAGGTTCAGGCAGAAGAAAGGAGCCTAGAATGAATCTGTATCCTGCCCCCGCTGCACTGGGACCATGACTGACTGAAAGGCTAATGCAATTGGTTGTGCTGTAGAATAGAAATGTCCATCCCTCAGTGGTTCTATCTGTAGAGAAAACAGTGCCACCAAAATGTAAAACCCATTGAAATGGGTTTACTTTTAGGAGATTATTTTTCTGCTTTGAAAAAAAAGAGTATTTGTCTTTCTTGACATCTAATGATGCACAAATGGTAACTGAAAGATCAACTAAACCTTTATTGAAGTCAGTAATTTACCTGCATTGGTAGGGACCACAAAAACTGTCAAAATCCAAATAGTCTTATCTTCTTTTCCTTCTGTACTCTCAGCTCTCTTAAGCTGTTTTTTCTATTCACCAGGGAATCTTTTTCAGAGTAGAAGTTAAGCAAGTGGTTCTCTTGTGGTACATTTTTATTTCAAATAATTGGGTTATCAGCAATTTTTGCTGGCTTGGTCTCCTATCATTCTTCTATGACATGCTTGTGACACTGTATTTAAAGAGAAGACTTGTTTTAAAACCAACATTAAAAGTCCATTTCAGATCGAACTGGTTAAAAAAATGTTTTCAGGTGCCAAACAGGGAGTATCAAAGGATGCTTCCTCAAATCAAATGCTTTCTATTCCTGCTTTGTTATTATGTTTTGTACCCTTCCTTCAATTTGTTGCATTTTGCAGGAATGTAATTACAAGCCAGGCATGGACAAGTGTTCATCTGAGGCAAAGAACAGAGAGTGAAGCACAAGAGTCTTGTTGAATTTTCAAGAAGCATTTTTCATGGAGGAACATCCTATTCTCTAAGACTAAAAACCCAGGGAAATGAGAAGGCTCTGCTTTTTCTAATTACTTCTGTTCCCTTTTAGAATTACTGTAATCAGCAATGCTGAAGGGGAACAAATCAGAACAAGTTCATTCCAATCATATTGGAAACAAGGGAAAGACCTCACTAGAGGGGCATCAGCCAAATTCAGACTGCAGCCATTACAGAAGTAGTCACTGAGAAACTGTCTCTTCTCTTCTACAGAATCAATCCTCTTATATCATCTTTATGCCATTGTAAGACTTTAACTTTCCTGGACTAGCTCCTGTCTTATTCCTCTTGCCGACAGTGGACAGTATATTCCCTCATGTTCATGTATCCACTCTTGTAGGAACAGCAGGCCATATAATAAAATTAAACATTAAAAAAGAATTAGGAAGCATCCTATTAAAAAGAGTGTTCCCCCAGGGGCAACAGTACAGGAAACTGGCTTTGCTGCAGAATAGCTTCTGCATTTTCTGTGGTTTTCATCCTTTGATTGCTCCAAGTACATGTCTGAAAAGGACCTTTGTGCTGAAAATGAAGTATTCAGAAACCATACTTATCACAAGAAGTTTCTGTATGATATAAAAGTTCCTACCCTGTGTGTTTACTTGTTGCTGTTAATTCTTTATAATACTTCTGCATGAGGAAAGACCATTTTTGTAATTGGAGTTGAATAAAAATAACACTCGAATGTGCAAAATATTTGCTGGTTTTTAGAACATTTTGATTTCTGGAAACAGACCACCTGCTGCGTAGGACCCATAAGTCTCCTAGCTAATAATCTGCTCTCCACTTGGACTAATTTTAGCTATTGCCACTTCAAACTTTTAGTGGTTTCAGCCACCTACTGCCTCAACGCAACTTCTGCAGCCGCTCTGTAGCACTCTGCCTGTTCATATATCTGAGGATTATAAATAGTTTTATTTGGAAAATGGTCACTGGAGATGGAGGTGGAGAGACAGGAATCATCCGAGAGTAAATAGATTGTTAATTCCCTTCTGAGCACTGAGCTGCTGATTCACTCCCAATCAATTCCCACACAGCCTGGGCTGAGTCAGCCCAGAGGGTGTTGAATAGTCAAGAGCAAAGACAATTCAGAGGATAATGGCTCTGCAAAGTCCAAAACAGAAAAGTGATTCAGAAGGAGGAACTAAAAGAAGAAAAATACACAGTGGAGATAGGGACAAAAAAAAAATAAAAGGGGAAATAAAAATAGACAAGTAACCCCTATGCTGCCACCTCTGTGTGGGAAACAAGAGTGTTCAGGGCGCTTAGAGAAGAAGTAGAGGTAAATGAAAGGAAAGGAGTGGATGGAAGAGGTGAGAAGACATTAAAAACCCAAAATAATACTGGAATGAAATCATCAGGAAGAGCTGAAAAAGAAAAGAGGTGTGGGCAGAAAATGGATTTGAAGTTAGGACATACTTCTAGGTGTGTCTCAGCCTAGCCACTGACTTCCCATCCACGTAAGCATGCACATAAAGGCTTCCATCTGTAAATGTCATACCATACACATCCACAGGGATAAAACAGCTGAAAAGTAGCCCTACAGTTAAGAGCTTTCTATCCTTTACAGATCAAAGAGCATGACACAGAAAAATATTAAGAATCATGTGAGAAACGGACACATCAAGGACAAATGAAGGTAGTGGGAAGAGCATCCATCCAGAATAAAGTCAGGCTTCTCCTTTGGAGTCTGTTGTCAATTAAGGGAAGAGGGTGAGGTGGACCTGGATGCTCTGAATCAACCTGTGAAATATTTCCACAGCCTTTTAGTTGCTGTACCGCTTCAAAAAGTTCTCTAAGCCTCCTCAGTCCTTATACTGCAGTTCTATTAAATCTCACATTAAGTGCTGTAGCCTCCTGGGGCCCAGGGCAGAGACTTGACACACTAGAGAGTTTCTTGCCTCACTTCTTGTGCAGGAGCCCTTCCTCCCTGAACTTTTTTCTTATGAAAGGCAAGCAGCTGCCATGGTGCTGTGCCTCCCACAGCAGTGAGCTCCCTGCTTGCATTCAGCACTGCTGAATATATGTTCTGGAACCACAACAACATAGGCTCTCATTTCTTTCTTCTTAAAGCTTCTTATTTTAAAATAGTTTGTATATATTTAACCTGAGTTAGTTTAAGGAGGTCATAGGGAAGATTTGTCAACAAGAAGAGAGGAGGAGGTTGTTAGCAAGAGATTATATTGCTTTGAATCTGGTAGATTTAAAGCACAGTAATGGTTAAGACACAAATTAGTGATATTGATCCCAAAGCTTGAGAACAACCACTTAAAGGCACATCCCTGGAAACATCAGCATTGTTCTGTACAGAGCTATATGGATAATGAAAAGCACACTTGCATGAGCAGCCTGAGTTAGAAGTGTGTTTGCCCAGAGATACATGTGGGGTGAGGAGAGAGAGAGTGGCACCTGAGATGATGATTCAGCTTTCAAGTTGAGCAAACTTGTCCTTCACAGGTTACCCCCCAGTTCCTTTAATCAAAGAGCACTTATATGCCCAGACTTGTCAACTCAGACAGATGTTCAAAGATAAAAAGGGATGAGGCTAAGTCTACAGCTTTTTATATCTTTATGCACTGAGATAACTGTTCAAGTGAGGCTGTGCAAATTCCTCCAAGAGTCTATTGGTTACTTATGTGAAAACAAGTCCCAGGTAACTATGATGTGAATGTTTGCATGATAATTAAGCCCATCTCATTCATCTGGAGAGCTGAGATAGACTTAGCATTACATCTAAGCCTGCTGTGTACTCCTCTGACACCTAAATACTTTCCAGAACTGATGAGAAATAAAATTAACTGTTCTGGTATATTGTTCATAATGCCACACTCTTCTGACAAAGAAAGAGACCTGTATGATTCCGGGTAATGGTCTGGTAAGCTCTTAAAATTGTTTAGAGAAGTCACTTTCCTTTGGTGTTGCTGTGTATTCACACAGAGAAGGCAAACTCGAGAAAGCACTCTTCACACTGAGTCTACTGTGCTTCAAGGTGCTCCCTAGCTCCTGGCATGGCTTCTAGAGTCTCAGATCAGTTCCTGAGAATGTCCTATCTCATGACATGTAGGTAGCTATTATACGTCTAGAACACTGAAGTAGGCTTCAAGAGAGGATATTCTGACTACTGACTGGGAAAAGTTATCATGAGATGCTACAGCCACAGAGAAAATGACCATGTTTCTATGCCCCAAAATGGCAATACCTATCAGCCTTGCAATGCTTCTTATTAGATGTAAGTTTAATAAGCACTTCACTGATTTTTTTTTTATTATTGTCATACAAGAAATTGATTTGAGCCCATGAAAGAGAAACAATTGTCAGAATAAAGATATACCTACATGTTACCTTTTTGTCTGGTAACAAGAAGGGAAATGATCAAGTTTTCCTCTGTCACTAATACAGGTTACTGCACCTGCCCTCATGTACACCTGTGATTCTGCAGCATGCTGCTCAGAAGGGAGCAGGGAGTAAGTAGCAACTAGAAAGAACCATGGATCTGGTGAGGAGATCCATGTGATTACAGCTTGAGTACTCACATCATAGGACAACCAAAAAAACACACAAAAATTTTTTATTTTAGTTGTCCTGCAAAACCAGAGGTTAAAACCAAATAGGTGTGACTGAGATGAGATGTGTTTCCACTGAAACTTTGCCATTGTCAGTGGCATTTCTGGAGAGCAAACATTAGTGCAAAGCAAGTAAATTGCATTGTTCATTAGACAAAATGAGACCATCAACAGTTCCACCACTCCTACATGGTGCAGGCTCACAAGAACTGTGTGACAGCCTTCCTTCTGTGGTTGGACAGACATTTTTGGAGTGGAAGGTGCTAGAGATGCACCCTACTACCACAGAGTTCATCCACCAGTGGGTTACTAATTGACAGACTACTAACCCAAATCATGGAGGCAGTGAGTGCATTAACTGTTCTCATCCCATTTCAATAGAATTGGAAGTCATGGTGGAAGAGGCATAGAAAAGTCAGAAGCATGGGCAAGGGGCTGGCCTCAAAGGATCTGAAGGGCACAGGCATTTGCATGCTTCAAGGACTTGGTCTCCATGGGGAGCAGCATTATATTTGAGTGCCTTCAGGGCTTTCATAGCCTAGTGAGGGGCTATCACATGATGGACTCAGCAGTCCTCTATATCATGTTTTATTGGTTAAGTGGATAAAACACTGTCCACAAATTTAAAAGGACAAGAAACCTTTTTCTCTCCTGCCTCTGCTGAAAATGAGTGAGAAAATAAAGTTTGTCTAGCATTAGCACAGGGAAAATTGTTACCTCTTGGTAAGAGCATCAGTTTGGTCATGAATTCTCCAGTGGATGCAGTAGTGGAGTAAAATTCTCCTACCCCAAAAACACAGCCAACACAGACATGGCAAAGTCCCCTTTATTAGTGTTGAGAAGGTGGTAATTGGTCAAAGGTTGAATTTGATCTGTGAGGTCTTTTCCAACCTAAATGATTCTGTGATTCTGTGAAAAAAGAGTTGTACCTTTTTTTCCTCTCTAATAAATAGTGAAGGTAGCTTTCACTGACATGTTTAAAATGTGTTATTCTGCTCATATGAGAATTTCTTTCAAGCTCTGCACTTTTAAAGCAGGAAATTTACTGTATTTCGTCAGTGTGGTACCATTTAGTAGATCACTGATTGGTGCGATAAAGAACAGCCCCAAGGAATGGTAGTGCTATAAAGAGAGGCAATAGAACTCTTTAATACAGCAAATGTTACCTGTCTTTAAATGTCTGGATTGCATTTAGGATGATACTTGCTAGAATGAATCACTTGAAAGAGAAGGTGAAATCTTTAGGCTCTTTCTTGGAAAAAAAATATAAGTAGCACGTGACTATTTCTGTCATTCTTTACAAGTAAAAGACATACACAAGGTGGTACTGCTGTTCCCTGCTCAGAATTACTGTCTGCGTCCCCTCTTCAGAGAGTATGCTAATGTGGTAGAACAGAAACCCTGTTGGCAGACATGCTGCCTGTGGCAGAACTAACCAGGCTGCAGACCCTGCTATTCATGGCAGCGAACTCTGCTGGACCAGCTGGAGAGCTTGGCATTGACCAGAGTCATGACCACTGCATAGGCACTGCTCAGCCATGCTTGTCTTCCTTGTGGGCTGGAGGCCTGAAACCTCGGTGGGAAGTATATACTGCTTATCTCCAAATTCAGACAGAGCTCTTGATGCCTTACTATGCTACAAGCTTAAGACATTCGTTGCTCAGCTCACTCTGATGTGTGGATGGCTCCGAACAGATAGAAGTCCTGAGCACATCTCTTCCCCCACCACTGCATGGTGTCCTTTGCAGCTGTTGCCTAACACCCTGCTCTAGGGCCTTCTGCAATTTTCTTTCCTGCTTCCCCATTACCCAACAACATGTCAGGGGGGCAGGAACAGAAATGGAAGTATCTGTACCTTCTGAAAAGCTGCAACAGTAGGAGACGTGTCAGTTTGAATTGTTCCTTGCTTGAGAGAGTCTTTGGTATTATAGCTCTTACAGTATAAACATAGCATGCATTTCATAATTTACATGCTTGAACACATGCCTAACTTCAGAGGACTGTTCCCATAATTAGAGTTAAGTCTGTATTTAAGTGTGTTTCTTAATCAGTGACCAAAGGCAAATGCAGAAACATTGATTCATTATATAAAAGGAATTAACGACACCTTAACACACTAATAAACTACTAATTGGTTTCTGCCTGTTTGAACTGATAGGATTTAAGTAAAAAACGGTATGCTTGCAAAACAATTTGGGCTCCTTATTAAGAAGAAATGAGTGGACTTGCCTTAACTCATTATGTTTGACTGGAAAAATGACATTTGTTTTTACCAATGGTGTAATCAAATGTTTCTAGGTTAGATTGTAAACTTTTTATATCAGCTAATAGCTTAATGCATTAAGAAAATTTTGAAAGCAAGTTTATTTAACAGCTCACTGTTCAAGTACGTGGTTCTGGTCTGTGTATATGCTTGACAGATGTGGATCTTGACTCTTACTGGGGTTTTCTTTGGGAAAAAAAAAAAAGATGGAATAATGATAAAAAAATTTTTTTAATATTCTGCCCAGAAGGCAAAAAGATTTCATTTGCTGAAAACATTAATTTTCTCTTCAAAATGGAACACATCAAGAGTTGGGAGAGTGCAGCTACCATGCACAAAAAGTTTGCATCTTACATTAAGTCAAGTGGTCATCTCAAAACTGAGAGAAAAAACCCCACTCTTCAAAGAGAAAAAAAAAAAAAAAGGAAAGGGTGACATAGGAAACTAAGGCACAATCAAGTTAACAGAGTAATGTATTGACATAACCTCTTGTCTATTAGCATCCTCCATGTGGAATAGACCAACTCCAAAACTTTTGTCTACAAGTGTCTGGCTTGGGATATATGTTTAACCCTATTCTGTGAGATGAAGTACCTTATGAAGAGAGTGTGTTTTATGACCTATGGTAATATTCCATACCTCTGGAAAATGGAAGGTTGTCTTCCAGGAACTTGAATGCACTATGTGCAGGATGTTTGATCATCTGGGAACTCAATGGGAAAAAAGAGAGATCATCATAGAGTCCTAGGATATGCTGAGTTGGAAGGGACTCATCAGGATCATTGAGTCCTATGCCTGGCCCTATGCAGGATGCTCAAAGAATCGCATCATGTGCCTGAGAGCTGAGGCTAGGTACGAAGTACCTTAGTTATCCAATGCCACAGTGAACTTAAGAAGTCAGCTAGAGTTTTATAAGAATATTTGAAGGAAAAATATTTTCCTTCACTTTATTCACTTTGTGAAAGTTTTAGGATATTGAGTGGTTCAGAAGAGCAGAATAAACAAAATCAGAGAACTGAGCTAAGCCTTTACATGAGAACAGTGAGTTCTTTGAAGATCAGATTCTGACTTGAGAATCATGGCATTTGAAAAACTTCAGTACACCTCCTCTGTCTGGATACCTTCAGTCAACACCCTCAGACAGGGATTATATCTGGAGCTGGAGTGCGTTAGCATTTGAATAACCTTCGTTTTCCAAATTCTGCGCTCTCTCCAAACTGTTGTGCTTAATGAATCACACCATATCAATTGCTGGCATGCTTACCTTCAAACAGGGCACTGACTCAAATGGTAGCACAAAGAAGGAGCAAACTGCTTCTTCTTTTGAACTGGTGTAAAATGACAACAGACCCTTTACTAGTAGGTCTCTTTCATATCACTGCTGTTTCAGAGAAACAGTTTGGTTTTCTGTTATACTTATTTATTTATATTTCTCCAGCTTAAATCATATAAATACCACTTTTTTTTTACTTCAGTGTTGCATAGACTGGGCCCTTTTGAACACCCTGTTTTCCTCACTAAATTGGCAAGTTTCTAACTGAAATACTTCTCAAAGGCAAATTCTTAAGGTTGGTGCTATTTCCAGCAAAGGATACTGCTTAATGGGATAGTGCTTAATGGGAACACCAACATCTTATTGCTTTTGTTCATCTTGAATTCCTGATAGTTCATCAGGTTCCTGGAGACTCTTCCCCCTTAGATGTCAGCTCTCCAGCTAGCCTTAAGCCCAAGACAGGTAGTAAAGCTCCTCTCTTATCCATTTAGCACCAGCTATGAACATAGGAACACTAAACTGGAGATTTTGTACAAGTTACATATGATCAAGGAGGAAAGTCCACATGCTGTATTAGCCAGGGCATACTAATAGTCTTATTTTTATTAACTGTATCCTATGCCAGTGAGTGGAGCCAGAAGCTACTGCTCTGAGAAGATCCTGCTCTAGTTGCACAGCTTATGAGCACCAGCATCTTTCCATGCTGTTTTCCATTGGGAGTGAGGATGTTTGGAGTAGGAAGTGCTGTAAAGAATCTACAATTTCTTCTTGGAGTGATTTAACACTGAGTTCCAGTTCTCCCACCAAGATAAACCAGCTACCACATAGTAGCCTGGATCAGGTTCTAATCCTGCCACATCATCAGTTTAAACAGGGAGGAAACTGACTTTATTGGATTGGCTAAGCTCTTAATTAAAATAATGGAATGTTAAAACATTACAAATGCTTAGGCAGTGATGTCAGGACAGGATAAAAATGGTTTTAGAAACCACCACTGAGAGAGAGAGAAGAGCTCTTAAAGAAACCCAAGAGCGTATCTACCAGGGAGAAGAATAAGGACTGGGAAAGAAAAACATATTATTATGATGATAAAAGGAACTATGTTAGACTGATTGTCTGCAGACTCCAACATCAAAATTAGACTAATTTCTTTTCCCAGAACTCCAAAAGAGATGGTTCCTCCACATGAGTAATGTGTTTACCATGTATTTTCTTTTGTTCTTCATTATTAAGATATTACAGAAAAGAACTTGGAATTTTTGTCTTGGAAACAAGTGCCACACTACACCTGACCCATCAGTTTGCAGGTCTATACATTAGTCGAGAAATCTGATGTCCATAGTCTGATCATAACCCTGGGCTTCCAGAAAGCTACAAAGTGTTTCCTCTTCCTACATGTTATCATATGATCAACCTTCATAATATATAGTACACGTCACCCTGAGCTAGGACTTCATGCTGGAAAGTGAAGGTGGATCCTCTGTAGCAGCATGGGGATGTATCATTTTCAATAAACCTATAATGAATAGTTGTTGGATTTGTAGTAGTCAAACAAGAGCATTTATATGAAAATACTTAAAGGACTGCATGGAGAGGAATATCCCTTTCCCAGTAGAGCAGCCTTTGAATACTAAAGCAGATGGCTAAATTACACTGGATGATCTAGCAAAACTATCTGACTGGATAATTGTTTGCGTGAGCATGGTAGCACAGTGTGTGGTTAGCTCTTGCTTTTTGGAAAGCAATGTGCATGTATCAATCTTTCTATATCACATACCAAGCAGTGAATAGCTGAGCCTTGAACAGCAGCAAGAATGGAGAAACAAATACTCCTCTTTGTGTGGTCACCCAAGAAGATGCACTGAAGGCTCTGCAGGGAATGAACAAGTAGAAGCTTCTGATGAAGGGCTAGTGAGGAACTGGGAGTGTCACAGTAAGCATGCTTAGCCCAAAGTGGTTAGTTTGATTAGCTTCTGAGTACTTTGCTTTATCTAACTCCTTGCATTGCTGTTGTATAGGGTTAGACTGTCTTACAGACCTTTTAAAATGGCTTATCTTTTTGCCCCTGCTGTCTGACAAAGTTTGAGCAACAGGTCTCCTATGACTATGAGCCTCTCCTTACATTCCAGAAGTTAAAAGAGCTTGGTTACTATTTTTTTCTCCTACTTCTGCAAAAATGCATCCCCTTTGTGAACTTTTATTTCATTCTTGGCCGAGAAAGATGCTCTCCTGCTGCAAACCCCCTTCTACCTTGGATCCTGCTATTGTGCGTCCTTACTCTGTTACATCCACCTAAACCAAACAAAGCAGGAATAGAGAAATGGGATCATTCAGACTTTTTCTGCTGAGTCAGGTTTTGGCTGTCATCCAAAAAGGCATTTTTGAGGTTTATTCTCTCTTTTACCATCCATGATAAGAAAATACTCTGACAATAATTTGCAATGAATAAGAAAGGAGAATTTTGGTTTCCCTTTTCAAAATCAGAAATAAGCATCTATCTAGCATTGCCTGTTGCTTCTGACACTAGGCTGTAGAGACAAAAATACTTAAAATTATGACCTCCTCACCTGATCTGTGTCTGCTGAGAATCTGTTTTCTGAGCACAGAGAAAACCTGAGCCAAAAAAGTTCGAGTTTCTGCAGACGTCTGTGCCATGGAAAGGGTGCCAACCAAGGCTCCTATTATCTAGAATTTATATTAGAGTTGAGCATATCTAGAAGTGTTATATTTGTTGTCCATTTAGGACTAATATAAATGTTTTTAGGGCCTAGATTTCAGACTTTTTTGTTCCACTTTTTGAGGGCATTTTGACCACACCTTTCTCTTTAGAACTGCTACAGCAAACTCAATATCTGTGTCGTCTCTTAGTTTGCTCATGGTGGGAACGAATGTTCTCTTCCTTCAGGCACCTGATAGGATTTTCTGCCTTTGCTCTTTGCTTCTTACCATATTGTATCCCATCTGGTCATGCACCTTAAAAATGCAATGTGCTAGTATGCTTTATACCACACAGAAGGTATAAAAGTAGGAGAAATAAATGACCTTGTAAGCCACCAGAGACAGAAGGTGAGAAAGTGTTGGAATAATGTATGTCAGAGCAGATAGGGTAGGATGGGGTTACCCTTGGGCTAAAAGTAAAGAGGATTTTGTTTTCAATAGCAACTGGTCTCAATTTTCTTTGAGATAGTTTGAACTGATTGTTAAGGAGAAATGTAATGACAGAGAAACAGGAAATTTTTGACAATTCAGATTTGTTAGACCTGCAGAGGATCTTCCTGGTTGGATGAGCGGAGAGCAGTGAATGTTGTCTGCCTTGACTTCAGCAATGCTTTCTATGCTGTCTCTCACAACATTCTCACAGACAAACTCAGAAAGTGTGGGCTGGATGGAGAACTGGCTGAACAGCAGATCCCAGAGGGTCCATTTGGAGGCTTGCTACTAACGATGTTTCCCAAGGTCCAGTCCTGTAATTGTTTAACTTATTCATCTATGACTTAGATGAAGGTACAGCTGCCTACTCAGCAATTTTGCTCATGGTACATAGCTGGGAGGAGTGGCTGATACCCCAGAGGGCCTCAAAAGGTTGGAGAGATGGGCAGAGAAGAGCCACTTGAAATCCAACAAGAGCAAGTACAGGGTCCTGCAGCTGCAGAGGAATAACCCCAGGCACCAGCACGGGTTGGGGGCTGACCTGCTGGGAAGCAGCTCTGAGGAGAAGGACCTGGGGGTCCTGGTGGACAACAAGCTGCCCATGAACCAGATGTGAGGCCCTGTGGCCAAGAAAGCCAACGGTATCCTGCAATGCTTTAGGAAGAATATTGCCAACAGGTTGACAGAGCTGATCTTGCCCCTCTGCTCAGCCCAAATGAGGCTTCACCCGGAGTGCTGTTTCCAGTTCTGGGCTCTTCCAGACAAGAGAGATACAGAGCTCCTGGAGCGGGTCCAGCTACAAAGATGGGGGCACTGGAGCATCTCTCTTACAAGGAAAGGCTGAGGGAACTGGGCCTGTTCAGCCTCAAGAAGAGACAACTGAGAGGGGACCTCACCAATGTCTATAAGTAACTGAAGGGAAGGTGTCAAGAAGATGGAGCCAGGCTCTTCTTGGTGGTGCTGATCTGTGTGACAAGATGCATGTGCAGAAACTGATGCACAGAAGTTCCACCTGAACACCAGGAAGAACTTCTTTACTGTGTGGGTGACTGTGCACTGGAGCAGATTGCCCAGAGAGGTTATGGTGTCTCCCTCACTGGAGATACTCAAGAACCCCCTGGATGCAGTCCTGTGCCATGTGCTCTAGGATGATTCTGCTTGAGCAGAGAGCTGGACAAGGTGATCTACTGTGATCTCTTCCAACCTTACTCATTCTGTGATGTGATCAGAAAAATAATGAAGAAAGCAGGTTTTTTTGCACTTATGGAATTCTATAAAAACAGCATTTGCATTAGATTTGAGAAAGAGACAGAGTGGTCAAGAAATTCCATAATTAAAAAATGCAGGAATTCATTGGGAGGCCAATTTCTGCTGTCGTTGCATTGATATAGTTGAAAATTCACTGTGACAATATTCACTGTGACAATATTGCAGTGAATAAACTATGTCCAAAAAAAGGTTTTGCTGGAAAGATCACCAGTGAGAATTCCAGATACTACAACATGCCAGAAAAACATGTATAACCTTCAGGTTTAAAGCAATAGTAATTGCAATTTTATATTTTCATATCCTCTCAGATCCCTAGACTTTACTGATAGACAACTAGCGGAACAACTGGGAAGTTACCAATACTGTGGTTTGGAATTTGCTGAGGAGTTTAGCCATAGTATGTCCTACTTCTTGATAATGATTGCAGATGTCTGATATCTACAAGGGGTTTTTTAAAAACCATGAGTGCAGTTAATTCTGCTTTGATTTTTTCTGGCTATCATAAGTCTTCATTTTTTGGATGTTAGAATATCTGTTATTTTTAAAAACTACCACAGATCCAGTTCCTGTTGTAGAACATGAATATTTTTGCCTTGAAATATTTTAACCCAAGTGGTGTTTTAAGCCATGAAGATGAGAATAGGCCTGGTAATGATATGTAAACTCACAGCAACCCAATCATGGACATATGCTACTGGTTCTGTATCTCTTGAGCAAGTGAGTTCTTTTGAGTCAGCTTTCAACCCTCAGCAGACATCTCATTCAACACAACCTACACATAGATAGAGGCTGTAGAAATGGGCACACCCTGTGGCCTTGTAGTCAAGACAGGAAAACACCTAAGTGTTCTGTGCAGACAAAGGGTCTTGGTCAGATGAAGTGTTGGTATCCATAAGTTGCAGGACACTCTTTTGCAAGGCTGAGGGCATGGATACTGGAGACTGCTGGCTGTCTGCACTTGTACAACATCTACCCCCAACAGAACACTGCTCCATGCCTAGAGAGTGCCCTCTGCAACAGCAGTAAAGCTGATTTCTTTGTCCAGTCACTTGCTGAGAATTGTGAAGACAGTGTGTAGTGTGTGGGAACTGTTATTTTAACATAGTGCAATGGGACCCACAAGTCACTAGGTTCACCCATCGCTGAGATTTGATTATGTGGCATTCAGGAGGATCTTCACCACTTTCTTTTTTGTTCATTTATGAAATTTGGAAAGTATCTCATTATAGTCTCTGAAAGCCTTCTAAAAATCTTCCCTGCACTAAGGTCATGATTCTGTTGATCTACATTCAGTTGTGTTTAGAACCAGGTGAAGATTCACTCCATTTCTATTAGACCCTAGATTTCTGAAAATAATTTAATCCTGCAGAGATTTTAATCCTACAGAATCTTCAGATTTCAGTGATAATCCTCTTCCAAAGGGGTAACACTAAGATCTTCTGGAATGAAAAAAAATGATTACCTTATCCATACAAACCCCAAAATAATTACTGAGTCCAGCCATATCTCAAAAATTCTAGTCCCTGGGACTCTGATACTTAATTATTTGCAGAAATTTGAACACCATTAAGAATAGATAATTGGTAAGTCCCAAGAAGACAACTGTTGGAGTTGTCAGAGCTCTCAGCAGGACAAGGCGATGAAGCAGCTGAGCTCCAGACCCTCTTTCCTGTTAGTACTATTCAATAATGCTACCGTTGTTAAGAACAGACAGCTGAATTCTCATCTTGCAATTCCTATCTAAAAATTCAGATCACTAAGCTCTTGGCTACCCTAAAGTAGGCAGGTTTTGGAAAAATATTTGTTCAGAAAATTCCTTTTCAGCTCTCACGTTGTATGCTTAGCTGTGTTTCATCTGAGTGTGCTCTTTAGAGGCAGCTCTTGACCAGCGATGCCTGTACTTTATGATGATCCAGTTTTTCATCAGAATTTGTTTAAGTCCATGTAGATCATACCCTGCCATCTGATAGTTAAAAATTACCTTGCCTAAATCTTTATAGATTTGGTATCTCCAGCCCCATATGTTTTAAAAAGAGATACTTATGGTAGGATGGGATTTACTCCCAAGCCTGTATAGTGCACTATCCTGATGCTTTCAACACATAAATACTGAGGTAGTCTTGTCATGCTGTCTGATATAGAGGGAGTGTTCTGGTGAGCAAGATGGAATCTCTGAATTGTTGATTTTTTTTCTTTTAGTATGGGTATGCATTGCTTTCTCTGACAGCTCGTTTACTTGTAGGTTAAAAGAAAATACTGCAAGAGAAGCACAGCTCCTGTCTATTCAGGCTTCAAGATGCTTGTGACCTGTTGAGTCAATAAAGATGTTGGCTGTATATTCCCTAAATAATTCTTTGCCTAAGCTTTAGTGTCTGATAATCAGCTGAACAATTCGCTACAGGTTTCTACTCATGTCTGCATAATTTGTATTGTACTCACCAACACCAAAACTGCTGCCATCTGCAGTAGCGTCAGTAGGCTTGGAAATTACATCTAATACACTTGCAGGACATGAACAGGAGAAATCTTTACAGGTATTTCTAGGTCTTTCTTCAAGAAACTGTCTGAGATCAGGTTAGATATGATATTCCTCTTGTGTGTATTGCATGGGGGACTCCACCTGTCCTGATATACTTTTAGCTGTGATATTTCAGGTGTGACCCATTTTTGATGTGCTCTTTCCATCATACATCAGTCATAGGTGCTAAGAATAGTAGTTGACTTTCCTACATGTTGTGTATTTCTTTCATATAATTCTAGTGCAGCAACCTTAATTGTCTTCCTGCTGCACGTTATGGATGTGATTGTTTCCCTTACCTAATCATTATATGTGTAGCGGTTCAGTCCCCTGTTGGTCTTAAGAGAATCATGCTCCTTTGTAGAGTTTCTGTAGTCCTTGTGACACTGTGATATTGTACACAAGTGAGATTCGTGCCAAAGGGGCAATATAATGCCTTTCTTCTGTTTCACTGGTCCTTGTGAATCTGAACAGACTTCATACAAGCCTAGCAGCTTTGCAATTTATCAAGGGTTTTGAATCATTTATGTGAAATATCTGCCCCTTCAGATACCAAAGGAAGTGACTCTGAGCCATTCCACTCATGAGCTCATACTCATCTTTGAGAAACAGTCTATGCTTTCTATTATAATCCAGTGAACAGAAGCTTCACTTTTCGTATAAAAAAAATATTGCAAATACTGACTTACAGATATCACCTGTCCTGAGGAGTTCCGCAATTCAGTAATGAGCTCAGGAATAACACACTAATCACCTTTGCTTGGGATCTATTTCCTCTGTTTAATCTACATTGTCTTCCAGCGAGGTTATTCCCATTTTTCTGGTGATCTGAGACTTTTTGTGGGCTCTTTATCATAGCTGCTTTTGCCCTGCTCCCAGATTAAGAGAACCTGTTCTGCATATATCTCAGGGCTGAGAGAGTCAGATCCCAGGGCAAGATCCCCACTACCTTTATTGCTACTTGCTTACTTCAGACTACCTGCATCACAGTAAGCAAAGATATCTCTGTTTATTTTTCTGAAGTATGGGCACTTTTCCCATTTCTTTATAAGCACTTGCTCTGCTTTTGTACTTTCCAGCTTGAAAGGCATATAAAGCACAAATTTTGATTTCTGGCATTTTATTTATTCTCACTTCATTCAGAAGCCATTTTCTCTAACCACTGGAGCAGAGCTATGTGATGTTGAATCTTCTCTCTGCTACTGCAGTAACGTATCCCATCCTGTACCTTCTCCCACCTTTCCATGCTGTGGGGTTGAATTTTCCCCCTAGCTATTTGTATTGGCATCTCCAGCAACAGCATTTCAGCCCCAATATTCTTTCCAGGTCAGGAATAGCAGGGAACTTTCCTTCTGACTGCTTCTGATAATTTCCTACAAGGTGAAAAGAGAAGGAGTATGTTCTCTAATATTACAAATGGGCATTGATTTACTTGTTTGGAGTTACAAGTCTAGACAGCCACTTCACTAATGACATTTTCAAAGTGCAAATATGCATATTTTTTTAACCCACCTTCTGTCATCCTTCTCTAGAAACAGACAATCAAAATGGTTTGCAGGTGAAGCTAGCTCCCATGGCCTCTCGGTGTTATTGGTTGCCAATTATTTCTTTTTGAGATCTAATGTTGACAAAAGCAAGTACCTCTCACCAAAGCTTCAGGAGCGGGCTCCTTTAGGTGAAGTTCCCAGTTGTAAATTCAAGTGTTATTTACTCTCTGTGTAGGAAATTAGTGTAGGAAGACTAAGCCTAAGACCTTGTGAAAGGAGAGTGGGATTTTATTTTGCAAATCTCAGTGTAAGTTGTTTCTACCCACAAGCATATACTTCAAAGCAGAAAGACATTTAATCAAGTTTTCTGATTGTTTTCTTTACCAGTTTGGAGTATTTATGCAGTTATTGTCTGTTATCCTTTTGGGAGAGCTGGAAGAAGCATGGCACATGCACCAGGCAGTACTTCTGTTATCATCCTCATTGCACCACAGCATGGCTTCATGACAGCACACACTGTCTGGCCTTGTTGTAAACAGCACATTCTTCTGTGCTTATCAGTTTCATTGATTACAGTCATGTGCTTGGCTATGAGCACAGGCCTTTCTTCTAAACTTTGTTCTTTTTTCTGCTGCTTTCACATGCATATTTCCACTGTATATTAAACTCATCATATTTCTGTTACAAATCTCTGCACCTGGCAGTAGGTATCAGGATAGCTCAGAGGTGGAGATTTCAAAGGATACCACATGGAAGGTTTTTTTACTACCTAAGTGTAGTCCCACGTCACATTCTAATGCCAGTACAACCCCAAACCAGGCATCTCACTGGTACTTGTTTTCACAAAATACTGAGTAGCATTTTATATTCTTTAAGAAGCTACACATTCCTGATACTGGTGGAGTTATTGGGTCTGGAGAAGGATGGTCTCTACAAATAAAAACAACTGAAAAGTAGTTTGTAGCAGTGTACCAGGAGGAAGCCACAGTTCAGGGCATTTCATTTTGCTCTGTTGAAGCTTCAGCCAGGGTATGAGGCAGTCATGACTGCCTTTGAAATGAGACCTGCCTGGGATGAGAGCATCAAAACACATTCCACATACATAGTCCAAGAGCCCCTTGAGGGACAAGCACACTGTGCCATCTGGTGTCTCCAGCACAGCAGACGCATGCTGGTCATTTTCAGTAAACAAAAATGTTGGCATGGAACACTGAGTGGTAATACTTTCAGTCTGTTAGCAGAGCTTTCTTCATTCTTTAAGAAAATCAATCCTTTTGGTTTCTTGCCTTAATCTTTTGGGAATCATAACTGGGACTGTCTTTATTTAAAAACTCCTTCTGTTTCTGCTGAAGAAGCATATTTCTTGAACACTGAGCTCAAAAGAGCTCATTGATAAGCTGCTGAGCTTCCAGAGAGTGTCATGATGAAATCCTTGTGAGACATATGTTCCAAAGACCTTACATGAAAGGTATTAATTTTATTTTACTGTAAACAAAGTTTACAGAAAAATGGCTCACTGGATACAGTGTAAATAATTAAACTACATGCAAAAGTTCTATCAGTATAGTTATTACACAATTTTGTACAAAAACATATTATCTTTATTAGCTGTAAAAGGAAAATTAGAATCATCTGCAGGATTTTCCAGTAATTCATTTAATTTCCTGTTTTCTGAGTTATTTGACTTCTAGAGTATGATTGTTAAGAGAGGGGCTGCAAGCACCAACTGCTTTTCTTTGAAGATGGTACAGGAAACTCAGGAAACTTAAATTTAAAAGATTAGCCATTTCATAAGAGGAATATATTTTACCAAGTCTATGTGCATTCCAAATAGTGAACTGACTCTAAACTAAGCTGCGGTGATCAGCAGCCTTCATTTGTTTTTGAAAAAGGAGGAAATAATGTTCTTCCCGTATGTAGAAAACTAGGAAAAAAGGTATATATAAAATGGTTGTGTAACAGTGGCAGAAAATAGGCACCTGCCACCTTTTACGTATTAAAATAGTAGAGCCTTTCTCCCCTCAGTGCCTTCCAGTCCCACCTTCACCCAATGTAAAGATCAAGTATTCGATGATGATCTCTTCCCCATCAAAGCATTGCAACTGTTTTCCTCACCACACCCTAAATCCAGAGCCAGACACCTCCCACTCGGAGACACATGAATATGTTATTAGGGAGTAGACCAGCCATCGTTCCAGGTTTTCCCAAAGAACCATAGGGTTTTTTCTCTCAGTGTACAGATCTTTGGCAGCTCTGCTCTGTGGGATCCCTGGGCCTATACAGACCGTGATCTCATTCTGTTAGTGAATCCCAGCTGATATGCCTTCCCCTGGACTTTGGACAACCTTGAAAAGCAGGCAATGAAAAGGCAGCAGCATAAACAGGCCACATGTAAAAATGAATCCTGATAAGGACGTGGAAACATTCTCACAGATTCCTCTTAAAGGCTTGGTGCAGAAGGGACGAATGGTAATGCCCATAAGGCAGGTGCCTTTATTCTCCTATCACCTGCTCCCTATACTGTGATCCCCTCTTAGTGTCACAGCTAGGATCAAGAGCATGAGTGGTACCTCACAGAGGCAATTCAGCTCCCCACCAAACAAGGAGCAGGTTCAGCAGCCAAACCCTCCAAGCACATTAAATCTTTCAGGGGCTAAGGTCAGAAATTATCACTTATTACCACCACTGGATGTCAAGGGAATGCCCTGGCTACCCTATTCAACAAATGTCAAACTCCTGCACTCTTTTGCTCCTAGGAAAGAAAAGCAGCTAACTAAGGCAAGAGGAAGGCTCTTCAAAGGAAAGCTTTTGTCTAACTTCAAAGGCAAGATCTTCAGAGAGCAGTGGATTAATGAGCTCATTAGCAAACAAGTTCCGTGCTTTTACAGACAATAGCCATGTCTGATTTCTAGCACTAAAATCGTTTGATTCTTTCGTTACTTGCATGCCAGACCCCTTGAGCTGTCTACTTCCAGGATCAAACCTCAGCTGTATGGCTGAAAGGTAGGCATAGTAAACTGCAATTCCATGAAAATTGAGCCAGAAAGGATGTAAGGGTCTCAGGGCTCAAAATCCAGCTGAGATGCTGTGACCATACAGCTCGAGCTTTTCTAAAACTTAGGTCAGAGATGCATCTTGAATTAATTTCAGCTACTGTTGGAGCAGACCAGTTGTAAACTCAGCACTTTCCATTTTATAGTTTCCATGGAGGCAGAACTACCGGAATATTCCAGGGGATCTAAAACTTAAATATTCCTCATATTAAGGACATGGTGCGGTATTTATGGTTCAGTTTATTGCACTGTAACATCTGGCTATTGAATCTGCCAGCATAATGGAACTTAATGTCCTATTTCTGTGGCCTTACAAGTGTTCTTAGACTGTCATCAGGAACATCCAAATCCTTTTTCTAGCTAGGCTGCACAAATTTGAACTCCTGCAGTTCTTTACTAGAAGTCATTTTCTGATCTGTTAATCATTCCTAGCTCTCCTCTGTTTCTAGTTTACCAACACCCTTTTTGAGCTGAGGGCATACAAAGATATGTGAACACTTTGGAATTTGCACTAATTTCAAAGACAGACATGTGGCAACTTCTTTGTAACTGGATGTAGGCCCATTTTCGTGTCCTACTTTAGCCATTGTGGTCCCCATGCACCTTCAAATTGCTGGGGTGAGTTCCCTTATTGTGCAAACCTACGACGTTTTGTCATCTTCAATGGATGATTTGCCATTTAGCTGTACTCAAATGTACTCTGTTTGCTTACCCCATACAGTCAGCCTGTCTAGGTTCCACATGGTTATATCTTTATTTTGCACTCCTTCGCATTCAGGGGTATTTTTTACCATCTGTGCTGCTAACAGGCAGTGTGATAGAATACAAAAAGAGTATTAGTTATTCTGTCCAGGAACAGCAGGGAGGGTGACTACTCTTCATCACCTTCCTTCTCTTATCTCTTTCTGTCTTGCAGCTGCTACCATTTTGGCTGAGCATAAGGACTGTTACAAAAGAGGATAGTGCATAGTAGTGCAGATGGAGGAGAGGATGCTTTGGTTTACAGTGAATGTGGACTCAAGTGTGTGGGATCTGCTCCAGAGCCTCTCCTCAGCACTCATTCCTATGCAGTACACAGAAGGCAGGGCATAGACACAGAGACAATTGCCTTACACAGCTGATGCATTCAAGCTTCTTTGCAGGTGCACAGGAACAAGTTTTAAGCTAGCTAACCAGTTATCCCAGCAGTTAACCATGTGAGCTCACCACTGCCATCTGACCCAGGCTTTTCAGTAAGCCCTCAGTTGTCACTACTGCTGTGCTAATGGCATCCAAGCCCACCTCTGTAACTGGCATAGCTGCTGCAGTGTGCTATGTACTGAAAGGCCATTCTGTATTCAGTAGTGCTTTAGTTTTTAAGGTATTCTTAAGAACACCTTGCAGAATTAGAGTTTGTAAAGTATACCTCAGTGTCTTTTCTCATTACCCTTTGACTACCAAAGGGAATTAATTAGTATCAGCATGAGAATAAGAATTGTGGGAAGTGGAGCAAGCTGTATGAATTTCCTTGAGTCTGTTCAGCTCCCACAGAGATCTCATCAGAGTTCATCCAAATGTCATGCTTGGTTTGCTTCTTTCATAAACATACTATTCCTGTGGATCTGCTGTTCATCTGAGCTAATTAAAGCCTGTAGGCTAACAAGCACATTTTGCTCCTTTTTCTATCAAAGAATGCTGGAGACACTGTATGTGCAAAGATGTGTAGTAGATCTTGGGGTTAAACTATGGCAGCTTTGTATGTAATTAAAGGGATAGATAGTTGGTACTGTTTATTGCAAAACTGGTTTTAACTGTTGTTTTTTATTTTGACGTTTCAATAGTAACCTAATAATTTTAATTCCAGGAAGGAGGAATATATTACATTCTCATCTTTTTAAAGAGTTTCACTTTATTAGAAAGTTAATATTAAATAGATTAATGTTATAATTTGGTTTTTTAACTCTTTCTAATATTTTTGGCCAGATTTTGATAAAAAATATTTAATTAAAATCTTTGGGCATTATATTTGAAGAATGCTGGTCAGAAATATATCTCTGCCCTTTGAATCTACAGTGACTGGCTTACTAAATCTATGGCTTTGAAAACTCACTCTTTAGTCTGATTGTAATGAGCTATTAAGCAAATAAAACAATGGTGAAATCTAGCCTTGAACATGTCACTGTATGCCCTATTCTCATTTTTTAATTGGCACTACCTTCATAACATATTAAAGATTGCAGGAGTTTAGAAGGAAATACATGGAAGGCTATTTTATCAGCCAAATGCAGAATGATGGACAGCCACATTTTTATTCAGATTTAAGAGCAGTGTTCTTTAATTTTTCTTGTGTCATGGTATTGGTTCGTCAGTGATCTTTTATTGGTGTCTAAAATTTGCCTTGTTGGCTGCAATCCCTTTAGAAAACACAAGTGTTGTTCTCTGCTTGAATCAGCAAAGTCTGTTCCCATATACTAAGATCCATAGCATATATTAAGTTGGAATGAAATGTCTGCGTAGCAAAATAGATTTATAGACAGTTGGATAAGACAGGCAAATAGATGAATTGGATAGAGATCCAGCCCTGGATGACAGTTGTTAAATCAGTATTACAATACCTGTGTTAAACCACAAGCCTTTTGCACTGTGTACGTTGACAGGGGTTAATGAATGGTGAACAAAATCAAGCTCCTTCCAGAACAAGATAATGAGGAATTTTTTTCAATTATGATCTCAGTAAGCCAAGGGCATTGGTACCTCCTAACAGATAATATCTGCAATTTAAGAACATATAGTACTGGTACAGGTTTGTCAGGTTATCCTGTAAATCCAGGATGAGGGTATTATAAGTACTGGAAGAAAGGCAGCCTCCTGCGAAAAAATCCCATTGCTCCTAAGGCTAAGAATAGCTGCTCTAATTGGCACAGGTCTTCCCCCTCCCCTGGCTGGAAGACAAGGCAGGGGGATGTTCATATTGATATTGGAAGGACCTTGAAAAGCCTCATTTAATTTACAGTGTCAGTCTTAGCCCTTGTATCACTTCCAAGGAAGAAACTCAGAGCTACTGCAGGTGTAAACTCTGCATCTGACAGGAGATGAAATAAAGGTATTTTGGCAAAGTGGGAGAAAAGTTGATTGCTGTCGACTTTGCTCAAGTGGGGTCTTCATCTAGTCAAGAAGCAATCCCAAGAAGAAATTCCAGATGAAAAGGCATGAACTCCATTTTTGGTGGGGAGCATCTTGAGCACACAACGACACTTTCATATTATTTTTTGGCCTATCTCATACTGGGGAAACTCTTGAGATACAATACTGTCAAATGAAGTGCAGCACACAGAGTCGGTGAGAAATCCAAGTATTACAGGGTAGCACACTTCCCAGTGTAGGCAACATTTTACGTGACTGTGTCTTCTTCCTGTAGCAATTTGCAAACTGGGGTCATGAAGCAATCAGCTAGCTCAAGAAGTGATAATGCTTAGATGCTGAGACAGATAGAAAAGCTTGTCATACAGCCATTTTGACTGGGGAGGCTCTTTGTGCCTTGTAAAATCTAAAATCTTATGTTTGTCACCATCTCTTCTAATTTATCTTTCTATGGAGGGTTTTAACAATGTGAGAAGTAATTAGGAGTAAATACAGAGGTTTTCTCCATCTGCTCATATTTTAAATCCTCAGTTGGTCAAGCCTAGTACACTAACTTTGCAATAGGTTTTATCCTCTGATATGTTCAGTACAACCACATTCAAACCCTTAAGGAGGTTTTCAGAAAGAGGCAGTAGAATAGCGCTGGTCTCCAGATCCCACCATGCCCCTGCCGAGTAATGAACAGCAGGACCAACTTTGAAACTTCCAGAGTGTTTTCTGGAAATGAAGACAGAGCATGTCTGAAGTAGGAAGGGTAGAAAGTTTCTGCACTGGGGGCAGAGAAATGTCCTGGGTGCAGGGAAAGGACTCCTGTAGAGTACAACAATCACAACTAGGCAGGGCAGAACACCACCAGATTTTTTCTCCCATCTTCCTTTCCTTCTGAAGGACTCATTAGCTTCACCATTTATAAACTTTTAAACAATGTGTGTCCTGGAAAAAAAAAATATCTTGTTTTCTTTTCCTTAGTTAAATGTCCCATCAAGTTAACTAGACAGGCTTATCTTAAAAAAATGCTAGCCTCTATCTCTGTCAGAGAAATGATAGGGGCTTATAATGTGAAGGCATATACTTAAGCTCACCTTATGAAAACATTTTGATTGCCTTCCAGCTATTATTAAAGTTTCAAAAGTTCAAGAACTGCTGATGTTTCAGAAGTTTGGTGTTTGCCTGTGTCAGAGACACAGCTGAATGCTTTTGTTCAGGAGGAAGCAAAGGGTGGGTTTGTCAGAAAATGCTGCATGTTTACACAACAATCAGGCCTGCTCAGATGACAAATCTGTTTTTTCAGACACTGGCAGAAATGCCATCACAACAGCAATATTTTGTTTCCAGAATCACTTGAAAAAGAAAAGAAAAAAACCCAAAACAAATTAAAAAATCCAACTAAGCTAGTCACTGTCTCCACCTGGAGGCAAAAGGCTGTCTGACATAACCAGTTCATCCCATAGCAAAACCTCCACTCCTATCCACAGAACTGGGCAGCCTGCTGGGAACAGGAGAGCTTCCAGAACACCCCTGTGGGGCTTCCCTTCCACAATGAAGAAAAGACCAGATAGACAACAGGGAATTCAAAATATTTGCGGAAAGCCTCTGGAAAGCCAGATATTGTCAGTTTCAGGTGTATTTTCAGGAGTTATTTTTTATTGTCTGGTTAACACAAGTACAAGAAAAACACTACTGCTATTTTTTAAAAAAATTAGCTTCTAATTGCTTTGAAATGTATCTAGTTTCTAAAGGTCTGTAAGAGCAATTTCTGTATTATTCAAGAAGTTATTTTTTTCAGGTGATAAATTCTTCCTCTAATTCCTTCCTCAATAGTTTCTTTTTCCCCTCTTTTGAGTCCACAAGATCACACCAGTGGTCTTCATCACTTCACACCAGAGCACAGTTAACTTCAAGTGAGTTTGAGCCCAGGGTGATAGAAGCACGTGCCAAGTGTGAATTACTTGCTGATNGACGCCAGGTCACATTTCTCTGTCTATGCAGAAAAGAGTGACTGTAGTCCTGTTTGATGTCCCAGCAGAGGTCCAATCTGGGAAGATGGAAATCCTTGCTTAGTTGGTCAGAAATTGCTGAAGAGAGTCGGTTGTAAAAAAATGTGCTTATATTCCCAACCTGACAGCCCATGAAATGCGTTGCCTGCAAGTCAGTGTTACCCAAGTCCTCTGGGCTGTCCAGATGGTGGGGCACTGCCCTGCTGGGACCTGTGCACTTTCTGGGCACAGACCAGCAAAATTCTGGAAGCAGCTCAGAAAAAGATTAATCTGATTTCCAGACAGGAGGACATGCTGTTCCTGAGGAGATGTTGCAGCATTCTCCATGCACTCTCCGAGGTCCTAGGAACCTCACCAGCAACAAGCACAGTTTTTTTATCCCTGTCCTACTGAGAGCTGGTCCATCTTTTCTATTTGCCTACCTTGAACAAACTGTGGAAGGAGCAAACTGGGAAGACAATGGAGTCAATAGAGACAAGGGTTAGAGACAATTCTCTTCTCTCTCAAGAGGGGTACTGTGCACAAATTTGTGAACAAAAACCAGTGAATTTTAGCCAGCAGATTCAGAGAGAAAAAACAGCATGACAGAACTTGTCATGTTGGTTTTGAAATGCTGAGAGGCAGGGAGGGGTGTCCAGGTATCTGAAGGAACAGCTTGGTCTCATGGAGATGCACTGGTGTGCAGTGGCTGGGTGGCCAGGATCTACAGCAGGACAGACTCCAGTACCTCACAGCCTGGGATGTAGCTGTATGCCTCTGATCAAGCACTGAGCCTTGGTCATCCTCTATCTGCCCGTCACTGAACCGTCCCCAGATTCCCCCTGTATATGTGTGTGTGTGTGACTTGTGGCTCTCAACCCAACTAAGAGGACTTCCAGGGCTGTGAATACTGGCTGTATGAGTTACCATGGGTATCATTTAGATGTGTCCACTGTCAACAGGAGATGAAAAATGAAATGAAATGAAGCACAGATACTACCTAAGAGGAAACAATGTCTAAAAGCATGCATTAGAATGGAACTCAGCTGTATGCTCAACACTTCCCCACACAGTTAGCAGGCTGGACATGGACATGCTGGCCCAGAAGTTTCAACATATGGAAGTCCTGTTGCACTCACGAAGTCAGTATCCCAACCTATCTGTGTTCAGCATTTCAGTGTGAGAAAAGCTCAGCTTCATTTTGGTCTATAGGTTCCTAGTGAGTAACTTGATGACTGTTATGTCAAAGGATGCCTGGTGCGAGGAGTATTTGGATGAGAGCCACACTTGGAAGTGGTTCTTGGAAGTGTTCACCTGCCAGAGTTTCTTCAGCAAAAAAAGAAGCTCAGTGTCTAGTAAGCGTCAGAGCACAGCTGCCTAAGGAGCTCTATGCTGCCTTTTTGATATCATGTTTCATCTGAGGTCAGCCATGGCTGCCACATACAGACTTCCTCCAGCAGTGCTGCTCCAAGTCAGGGCCTGTGCCTAGCTCTCTCCAGACTGGAAGCTGCTGGAGTTTCCAACTGCTGCAGCTGGACAGCATCTGTACAAGGTAGTAAAACTTATGTCAGTAGCAATCACTCTATCACTTGTCATCTCTTGCAAATGAAACAGGACAGTATTCTAATGACAGCCCTCCAAGGATGACACACATGTTACAGCTTGTGGCAACGGTGACACTGGCTGACTAAGCAAAGTCCTCTTTAAAAGAACATAATTGGAATGTGCTGCAAGCAGTGCTGTCTTTGACATGAGGCATGAAAGATAAGATATGTCCTCACTTCTTACTGCTGTTCCCATTTCAGGAGTGCCTTTGTGTAGGAGTGAATGTCTAGTAAAGTTTTGCATCAGGATGGTAGCTTGGATTTGCTGGATGAATTCCAATTCAGGCAGTTATCATCTATCTCTGCAAATTTTGCATGCTGTTTCAGTTGGCTACAGAGTAATTTTTCATTTCATGTTCAAATTTGACTCAAATAGTTACTTCATACACTTGAACAATTCCTTTATTACACAGCCAGTGGTGGGTGAAAGGATGTGAAGTAGCATAGACTTGGATCCACTTCAGTGGAAGCTGTTGCCATCACTGCTGGGGTTGCAATGATGAACAAACCCATGCTGAAGGGAGCAAGCTAACAAAACTGGAAACTACTTCATTGTAAGACATGTGGCTTAGAGTATCCTACTCAATATACCAGAAGCTCACAACAGAAATCTAAAGTAACTCTAACACATTATTAATAGTATGTTTAGTTCTTGAAAAGGTTACTTGTGCTTATGCTAACTGTAAGAAATGAGATGTCTCTTCAGTGAAAACAAGCTTGGTTTCTGCAACAGTGGACAAACTTCATCCTACTTGCCTACAATTTTCTGGCATCCCAAGATGACTGACTCTTAGCTACTCTAGTTCCCTCATTTCACAAGTAAACTTCTTTTCTTCTATTCCAGTTGTTGAAAGTAATTTGCCACCCTCTGTTGAAAACTGTATTTATCCTTTCCCTCCCACTTTTCAGAACTGTCATGATCATCATCTTAGCAATATGCAATTCAGATTCTTGAGATCCGATGTCATCTTGCTTGGCATATGTTACACACTCAAATAGGATGTTGTGGTGAATAATGTACCATATGCACACCTCCAGCACTATGAAGACTTATCAATGCTCTAATTGTATACCACTTAAACCAGGATTTTAGTCCTTTCTATGAAGAGTTTTCAAGCCTGGTGTTACTAACTGAAATAAAATCCTCATTTCACCCTGCCTTCTCTGCATCTATCTTCTCTGCTTTGTGTATCAGAAATGCTGAAAAGGTTCTGGGAAAAATCTACGTGATAGTCTTTTGAAGACCTTCAGCAGACCCTTCCAGCCAGTTGTGGGGGTGCAGTGTGCCAGAGTCTGGAATGCTGCAGACCATGATCTCGAGCCCAGGAGAAGCATAAAAGACAGTGACTCAGAACACGCAGAGTAGGCAGAGTGATGCTGCAGTGCTGCTGCTCTCACTGCAAGCCTTGGGTACTCTTGAAATGACCCCAACTGTAGACAACACAGCAGGTACACACTCCACCCAAGGGACCCTTCCTCCTTTTCCCCAGAGGTTTGGGTACCCCATTACGAAGTCTCCCTGCAGCCAGCCCTGAGCATGGCCGCCTTGCCCTTGCCCTGGAATGCTCCCACTACCACCACCATCCTAATTTGATTTAAAAATCCCCACCAGCTATGGGAACATATGGGCACTGAGGCAGCACTCATGGCACCGCTTATGCTGAACTACTACACAACCAAGTGCTAGACACCTCTTCTGCCCTCTGAAAGAGCTGAAAACTGGCAGATACAGGATGCTTATACAGTGCAAGGGGCCACAAGTAGTGCCACAGCACACCATGTACCTCAGATGGAGCCTTTCATTTTAACTGGTGAGGTCTCTACAACAACCCACTTTCTGAGAAACTTCTGTAATGTCCTTTCTTGGAGGAACACAATAATTAGTGCACCTAAAACAGTTTCCTACATTGTCACCCATGAACAGCTCAGATGAACCACCTTCATTTTTCAGCTTTAATATTTTCCACCTGCATGCTACTGGCATCATGTGCTTAAATGATTCAAATTTAGAGACTCTGAAGCTATGAGAAGAAACTGGAGTCTGACCACCATTGCTGTAATTGATTATAGCTAGCAAAACATTCTCTTTTCCTGGATCCCATTTATACCCTGGGAAAACACTAGGGACAGATGGTTTACTATCCAAGTTTTATAAGCAATTCAAAGAGCAGTAGACTCGCTGCATGCTGCAAATGTTTGTAGAGGTTAAGAGTAATCAGCTCCCTCTAGCCCCTGCCAACTGCATTAATTAAGTTAGCAGTAAGTATTGGGGAAAAAGCCTAAGGCAGTACTGTTTTATGAACATATTACATTATTCTGAACAGTATTTAAGATTACAGCTAAAGAGCTGACACAGGTGAGAGCCCTATGTCTAAAGCAGAGATTGGTTAAGATTTATAGAGCTCAAATTGATACAGAAAATTAGAACCCTGTCTTCTATAGCTACATCTGAAGTGAAAACCAACAAGAAGGTCTGACTTTGTTCTACAGTGTTTATGTATGTTTGATTTGTAGGTATATTTTTCAAGTACATTGAGAGCTTAACATCAGCTGACATTAACAATCAAGACAATATGCTATCAAATAGTTTTCTTTCTTGCTTGTCCAAAGTGAAAGATCTAAGCACACTTTTCCTTGCAGGTGAAATATTTCCATAGCTTCCTCTTGGCACCTGAAAATATGAAAGTCTGTAAAAATTAACATAGTAATTCATTTAATAGCTCAAAGAGATCTGCTCAGAATCACTACGACTCCTGTAGTACAGGGAATAGGATCTGTTCCATTAGGCTATAGGAATATTGACTTGGAGATAAAGAAATGCTACTACCTAAGAGCATCCATGCTAGAAATGGAGTTTTAGATTTGAAATTTGGAGACAAGTAGTGTAATGGGCTCTGTGTTACAAATACTCTTTGTAACACCTTTGATCTGCATTTTTAACCTAAGCCAAAGGTGTTAGTAGCTATAAAATGCCCTCTGGTTGTCTATACTGTTAGTGATGCATGTGGAAAAAAGTTCTTTTTTGAGTCAATACTGAAACAATGTGACACATATTTACTTTAAGGACACAATACCTAGGACTTTATCAGTTGGCCTCGTTTACATATAATAGATCTTTGTTTAATACATATTGAATTTTAATATGGCAGAAAACTTAACTTCTGGATTCTGAAGAGCATCAAAGTGCATTTGCTGCTGTATTGTGACAGCCAGCATTTTGTTTCCTGCAAAAATCTGCAGTATCTCTGCTCAGGGTCTGCTGACAATTGCGACTAGTTGTGGTGACAAGACATCATCAAGTTTGGCACTTCCACAGCAACTAAAGTTCTGCTCTTCTTTCAAGAGACCTAGAGACTTTAAAATACCATTTGGAAAAAAACCACAGCTCTGCCTCATATGTTTGATTCCTCAGGAAGATACTTTTCAGTGAAAGAAGATGTTTGGAGAAGAAAGAAAATAAAATTCACTCATGCTCTAACATAGCTACTGTGAGAAAATCAAAGAGTGAATATTAAATCATTATGAAGTAACAAGATAAAAAGCTTCTATCGAGAAATAATCCTTTTGTTTCTTTCACTGAACCATTTTGTCATAAGCCCTAGGAAATTCTTAGTGTTAAGTGCACTGAGGTGAAAAAATGACTGAGTTAGTTCAATAAAAAGAGAACACATGGTTTAGAATATCTATCTTCTTGATTTTTTGAGGAATAAACCAAAACTTTACTCTTGGTACTCCGAGTACCTTTGTCTTGTGCCAAAATATTTGTAACAGAATGCACACTTAGCATTAAGTGCAAAATAAAAAAATGAAAAGTCAGGTGATGGGATGACAGACTTCCCTGACTAAGTGATAAATACACTGTCAAGTCTTCAAGCAGCGTCCTTTCTTTATATTCTTAGATATGTTACTTGCTGCTCCAAATCTTTCTTTGACTTCAGGCTCCCAGTATAGTACCCTTCTTCAGCTCTTGTTTTGTAACTTCTGTGGAGTAATACTGTGATCTGTAAAAACTCCTTTGCTTTCACTTTTGATAGATGGATAAAGTGATCCCATCAGCAGTTGAGCCCTTCAAGGGCACCTTGGGGGTCAGTCTGAAGAGGTGATGCAGATGCACATGAGGCTGAGAGATCATAGAAACCCTTGTTGCCCTGGCCAGCCTACAGCTCTGCAGCTCAGATAACGTATCTAAGCACTAAAGGCTCTTCTATGTCATGCTTCAGTGTACAAGTGCATTAGTAAGGAGACACTAAAATACATTTGAAAACAATGTAGGTAAGTCCTAGCTGCATACTGTTTTGTAATAACAATACTTTAAGCTTCAAGTCTAAAAAATAATAGTCCTTTTAAAAAATCTTTCCTCAAGGTTTGCCCCTGACCAATGATGTCAGAATTCATGTAATTTGGTTCTCAGAGTCAAACAGGAGAGGTGCATATATTTTTTTGTCAAAATACTTAGTGCACTGTATCCTCATCCACATGACACTAGGAAGCCTATGAAAAGATCCTCTTCTCCTTCTAAAAGGCAACACCAGGCACTATGGGGTACGTTCCTGCGATGTACCTGGTGTTACCAGTAATTTCTTGCAGAATTCAGCTACCAAGCAAGGTCTTGGAAAAGAGTGAAGAGCAGAGGAGCACAAGCAATATGACTGCTTGTGCCAGATCAAGCTATCTCATCTATTTTCAGTGTTGATATTTGACCTGTGGTAGCACTGGAAGCATCTGCAAAAGTGCACCAGGAAAAAAATGAGTTTTGTAAAAACATGGAGGGGGAAAAGTGAGAGGAAGTTAATATATCTGCCATCAGATGTAGTTACAAGAAATAAGTAGGCAATCTAAATGCATCTATATCAACTTAACTTGACTGCATATCAATTTTTTCCAAGGCGTGTCAGCTTCATATGATGAATTACCTTGTTTTTTATAGGAATTATCTCAAACCAAGCCCCAAAGAGACATCTGGTAAATATATAACTGAAGAAAGTGTTACTAAAGCTGAAAATACACAAAAGAGTTATTAAAACCTCAGGCCACATTAAACTGACTGAAAAAGAATGGAAAGGCTATCATTATTGTCAAGAACTAACAGCTAATTGCTTAATGAAAATCAGACAGTTTACATCCTGTGGGTACCTTCCAAGAGTGTAGTCTTATTATTTTGTTCAAATGGCCTTTGGAAGAAAAGTGGTCCAGTTTTGTTCTGTAATGACCCACTCATGGCAATATGTTATTTCAGTAATAGCTCTAACAGATCAGTGCATTCAGTGTAGCAATGTAGGCTCTAAGGCTGTTGAAAGCCCTTCACATAGCCTGACAATTCAGAGAGCAGATGTCATTCTGGCACTTACTGTTTCTTTCTCCGAGTATACAATTTGTGATTCAGGAAGTAAGACATTCTCTCTATGACAGTGGACAATTTTCTTAATGGTGAACAAAGAACCCCTCAAAACTGATTTTTCTTTTATGTCAGACTTCACTGGGCACAAGAAAAGAAGAGGCACACAAGAATTTTATGTAAGAAAAAAGTGTATTAGGAACTTGAGAGTTCCAAACAGAGTGTTATGCAGATGTGGTCAGGACTTTCTATGAACATGTGCCTATATTGTGAAGGAGGTAAAGCAATCTTCCTTCACTCTGCCAAATAAAACAGCAGCCTCATGCTCTGCAAAGGTTTTCCGAACTGCAAATCATTTTAGAAATTGGCAAGTACTTTAACCAGCTCTGGAAACCAGCCCCTCGTATTTCTCAGGAACACCCACCTCTCTTGAAAACAGATGAGTCAGCCAGCATCCAGGACACTCATTCCAGGAATCTGGCCACTTCAGAAACCCATGAAAGAAGCACAGAGGACTGACATTTTCTTCATAGAAGGGAAAATGGTGTGCAAAAATGCTGGACAAAATCTACACTGACAGTTAAATAAAAGAGCCTAAAATGGTCATGGGCCCCTCTTCGACTGTTTTCCTTTATGAATTATACAGGTTAGTAAAAGACACTTCTGTCTCCATTTTTCTATCACTGATATCGCAGCTTCTCTCATTTAAGCTATGCATCAGACTGGTTTAGACAACCCTTGTTATGGCTGTGGATGAATTTCTGATGCTCCAAGACAGGGCATTGCAATTTGTTTACGGTCTTACTGCCAACCAGTCATTAAATCCCAGGACAAAAGCTATAAACCAATGATGGTACCATCTGAACTTGTGTTGGAACTTCCTAAACTAAACATGATAAGCAATTATATGGACAGTGGGCAACTTTAGTATTAGTCTTACTGTGTGGATGTGACTGCAGGAGAGCAAACAGGGACAATGCCAGTGTCAAGACACACCAACATATGTCAGGAGCCTTCTACACAAAACTGGCCTAACTTATGTACCTAAGTGTGACATAAGGCTGACCTTAGAGAGCAAATTTTAGGAGAAATGTGGGTAATGTCCACTGTTTTTCACTGAGGGATTGTATTCTCAGTTGTCCTTGTTCTGCTTGGAATCCCTGGTTGCATTTGATGTCTCCTGGACAGGCCTGCAAACAGCACAGACAGAGCTCTTGGGAATTGCTGTCATGACTGCTCATTGCTGGAGGTGGTATCTAGCAGATACTGTGCTTCCCACAATATATTCTTCAGGAAATAAATAAGTATTCTCTCTGCTTAGTCGTTTTGCGTACATAACTCCATTGCTATGTTCTCTGCACTGGGTGCTGCCAGTTGCCAGCACCATTTCGACACTTACTTGAAACAATTCACTTCCCTCTGTGAAGACAGCTACCTGGCACCAAGGAAACAGGACCTTTCAGGGATTTTTGTGGAATATAATATACCTCTGCCCACTGCAGAAAAGCTAGTAATCCGCTGCCTCAGACATTTGCCAAGAGCTGTGGAGCAGACAAAATGAGTTCTAACTTTCCTTAATTGAGAGTAAAAAGCTGAAACCTCTCTCCCATGTAATCACAGAGTATTAGGTATTCCAGGAGATGTTGTTCCTGTTTTATATCCATCAATCCCCTTCCCTTGTCTCCAAATTCCTATCTGGGTATGAGCAATCCTTGCTGTCCACAGCACTACATTTCTTTGTAGAACATGAAGGTATCAAAAATTATCCTTTTCCAACAGCAACAGTTTCAGCAGGATGTGTGTTACTGGCCATGGAAGTGCTGCAGCCCCTCCTCTTCCCTATGGCTGCTGCTGAGCAGTGTAACATGATACTAGAGGAATTTTTAGAGAGATGTCTCCCTAGTAGTCACAACTAAAAGCAAAACCCACTGGGAAACCCTTACCTGAACATATACAGTCCAGTATGTTATTTGCCTTGCCTTGCCTCGCCTCGCNCGTTGGTTTGTGCTTTTTTAATGCTCGAACCAAAAGACACATCATAGCTGGAACTCACATGGAAACCTAAAGATTTTCCGTTCATTTAATGCTATGACATTCAAGTGCAAATTAAATAAAAGCTGAAATAAGTGACTGTAGTAATGGAAAAAGGTTGGAGAGGGAGAATTAAATTTTAAAATAAAAACAATCAAAATGCATAGGAAAAAGAAAAACAGCCACGTTTGTTTGAAATAATAACCTGAATTACCAGTGCCAAACCCCTGTAAAACATGGGTAGGCGATAACAACTATGTGGAATTCTACAGAGAATGATGCATCTAAGGTGAGAGGGCAGACATGGGAACACTTCTTGTAGCACAATAAGGACATCAATCTCTACTTCAAATCACAAAGGACAGCTCCCGACATGACCATTATTACCACTCCCACAATTGCTGTTGTGCCAACAGTAAATCAGCCGGCAGGAACTGGTAAAATGATCATTCACTGCAGTAAATTAGAAACACAAGTGAAGATGGATTCCCACCTCCACCACTTGAAGGTTGCTTTGGGTCAGTCAGAGCTTTGCAGAGACTTGTGCTTTCTTGTTTGTGCTCTCCCTCTCCCACCTTTCTGTTCTTGGAAACAAAAACCGCGAGGTGTTTGAGTTGGCAGGCTGCCTAACCACCCGTGTCAAAATTTGAGTTGAGCACTCAATGTTTACACAGGAACTGCTTCTACTTAATGAGCTGCTTTATACTCATGGCATGCAATTTCTCTGCACTCAGGGCTTAGGACCACATAACGTATTTTGATAACAGTAAATCACCAACAGACCCTGCATGCAGCACTTCAACCTTGTAGAAATTCAGAACATTGATGAGTAAAACCCATGTGGTTTTAACAAGAGAATGAACAAAAGGGAGTTGAACAGCCCTGAGTAACATCCCTGTGTCAAGGACTGATTTACTGCAACATCTTACTTGCTCTGAAACTACAGTTTTCCCATTATTGATTACTGGTCTCCGCTTAAATTTTAATGAAACTCAGTAAACATTGCTCACTTGCTCCTGAACTGAGTCAGACTGATGTTGCACATTTTAAGTATTTTTTTTTAATCAAACTTGCAGGAAGCTATGAATTCTCCGCACCTTTTGCACACAACAGTAGTATGTTGTAGCTCGTGAAGCAGAGTCTTTCAGTCCCAAGTACCATGACAAATCCCTGACACAAATCTCTCCAGTCACTGATGGTGAAAACAGGTACCCCTGATGCCTCTCCCTCTCCTTTGCTCATTTTTTTTTCCTTCCCCTTCCCAGATTGTCATTTGAACCTGATCTGATTTCTCTTGGGACCTGGGAGCTGCTCCTGGGAGCTTTGCTTCAAGCATAAACAGCAAACCAGCATGGCCCAGGGAGCCCTGGACTTAGTTCTTCCCTTCTTTGCTTTAACATGTCCATTAGACTGTAAGAAAAATTCACATACCATCCTGGCAGCTACCTCTGACACAGAACTCAGCTCCAGAACAGACTGCCCCTGGTCCTCACCACTGCTAGGCAGGTCTCCTATTGCAAGGAGGAGACCACCACAGTGGTCTCTTGGCATCTGTCCTGCTGCCCAGACCAGGACAAAAGGAACTACGGGAGCATAAAGCCCTACATCATTATTATCCCTGCATGGCTGGGACTCACACACACACAGAACAGCAATGCTGCTCTAGAAAGCATATCAAAATCTATCACCTACTAGCACTGGTTAGCACCAGGCAGGATTATGGAGCATTTTACTGATTCAGGCTAAACACTTAACAACAGGCTTAAATGATTTTTGAAACTGGACCTTTGTACTGTGAAATAGCATTTTGAGCTACAGCATAGTTTCTCAGGCTAACTCATAAAGCTGCTCTGCTTTTCAGTGTAGGGGAAAAAAAAAACAAAAAACACTATGAATAGTTCTTGTTGCAAAGCCAAGAATCATACCAAGCAAGAGAAGAAACCTACTCAAGAGAGCTTGCAAACCACTTTTAACCAGGAAAGAAAAAAAAAGGTGTTTTTGTAATGGAGCACAACGCTAGAGTAGCAAAAGGGATGTGACTTCACTGATGTCTAATGTAACAGTATTTTCAGGACTGCTGGGGGGAGGGGTGGTGGTGAGGGGAAGATACTTTGAAAGCTTAGAAATGTTAAATAGAACTTATTTGTAGCAATCAATTTGTTACATTTTTCATCTTGTTACTTCTGGAATACATATTCCTACAACCATCTGACACAGAAAAACACAGAATAGCCCTAAAGGTACATACCCACAAGATTGGCAGGTTGCAAGTTTAACATCCCTGTTCCAGGCAAAGTGGTCCCCATTTAGAACTGGCAGCTGCACGAGCTGCTTTCTAGAGAATAGTGTTCTCAGCCACCACCTTCCAGGTGGAGGGTGGTGAGGACGAGGCTAATCAGCTTCCCTGTTACCAGCAAGGCAGTGGAAACCCAGGGGTACATCCCACACTTGCGTGTTGTAGGCACGCGCACCAAGAGCCCAGTATTGAGACTGCAGAGCTGGAGCAGGTATAGCAGCCAGCTGCTCTGCAGAGAACCAGGATGCACACAGCAGCTTCACAGCCCCACCACTGCTGCATGCACAGAAGGCTGGTTGGTCCCTTGTGTTTTAGGACCACCCACCAGGTCAGGCAGCAGAGGAAAAGCCATCACAACAGGTTTTCATTTTATGGCCAAGTTAGGCAGCTAAGGCATCCTTTACACTAAGCAGACAGTGTAAGTCTAGGACTCAATTCACTATTTCAGGTATCTGCTTTAAGATGAATTGCATCTAGATCACACCTTTCTCCCCTACCCAGAGAAGGAGCTTTGACTACTTTACATGCAGATAGTGAGTTACTCAAACTGATCATTAACCTCCCAGCTTCAGAACTCAAGCACACAGAATATGCCAATAAACTAATGGACAAGCCCGAGTTTCTAGGCCAGAGATGACGCTTTCCACGTAATGGAGTTTGGTTTTGAATTCACCCTGGTTAAAAAGTAAAAAAACAAGGAAGTGTATGGCTGTCGAACCTCACTGGTTGCCTGTGACTGAGTCCACAACTGCAGACAATGCTTGCTGTGATCTCTAGACGTGTTCCCCTCTGCCATCCTTGGGCATTGGTTTGGCAAAATTTTACTGTCACACAGCCCACGGCTCACATTTAGTGAGATCAGAAACCAAATGTCTCCCTACCCCCACCTTCCCAAAAGCAGCTGTGTTGAAAGAAAGGAATGGTACTGAAGAGGTGTGACTAAAATTTAGAAACTGATCTCAAACTGCTCAGCTCAGTTGCAACAATTTCTGTGTCCTAGCAGTCAGTGGGTTTTCTTTCTTCCATTATTTTTAAATAGCCAAGATAAAACTTTTTACAAGGAAAAAAAAGAAAAACATTCAAAAAATTCAACATAATTTCCACAAAAAACTCTACCAAAACTCCACTAAAAATCAAATTTTTTTATTTTTATGACTCATTTTGCAAAGAGATTTTATAGGTTGAGTGTACATATACACAAAAAGCAACAAACTAAGGCATATTCTCCATAGCCATGTTTATAAATGAAAAACTTTGAAAAGCCATGTGACTTGATCTCATGTAAATCTTATCAAGATACAGAGAGTAAAAATATTATGCATGTGAATTACTTTTGCATGTAGTGGACTGTCAGTTTATAGTTATCACAAGTATGAGCTAAATTAATTTCAAATCACTGCAACAAATATTCTAGTAAGAGCATGAAGCTTAAACATTACTTTAAAGTGCTCATTGGAAACCCAACATTTCAATTATAATTAAGAAAATTTAAAGATATTACATTCCTTACACATCAAATCTGAAAGAACAGTATGTACACAATCTACAGTCTTGTCTTTACAAACAGAAAATAATTTATCTGTGTTCCTCACATATGACTGACTAGTACATGAAAGGAACTGAAGGGAAGCTGAAAGACTACTACAATTTGCGAAGAAAAAGGAAAAAAATAATAAAGAACAGCCATTCCACACATATAGCTATAAGAATTCAGTATCCCAAGCACTGACATTTTGGCCAATCTTCTTGACTAATTCTCTTTGCATCCATTTGTGAAGCATCCACCAGTACACTGCCAGTAACAAATTACAGCATCTCTCTTGTAATGGAATTGCTTGGGTCTCTAGAACCGGCAAGGCTGCTGTTAAAGAGAAAATGTAATTAAACAGAAGTATGCCCTGCAATGTATTACAGTTTGCAGGGAGAAAAGAACTCTGAACTAGAAAGACTGTCATACAGCAAAAATTTGGGCATTTTTTGTTTTCGTTTCTGAATGAACTGTAGTGCTTATTAAAAAATAAGACAAAACTATTAAGAGGCATCTGTGACAAATTTAAATGCCTACATCAGCTTTCATATAAAGCCCTAATCAGTTCCTTTCAATTCAGAGATGCAGCATGTCTGCTAATCAAGTCTCTTGCCCTGACAGTGACCAACCAAACTTCTCCATCCACTACCAGTCTTATTTTGACTTAACAGTTTTGCAGCATGTGGTATTATCCTGTGCACAGGTTAAGTCTGTTTCACAAAGGACTAATATGAGGTACTGAAATGTTAGCATTGTGCATCATTTTAATCCCCATAGCGCACATGCTTTTCAACAATCCCCTTCAAAGTACATGACAAATTTTCAAAAATGCAAACAACCTTAAAACACAAAACACAGGAGTGCTTGTTAAAGCACAATAAAAAATATTTACCTTCCTCTCTCATTGCTTTTCATTTCTCAATTGCCATGAATGGCAACATTTTGTCTTTTCAGACTTTGCAACTGGACCTCTGTCATTTTTTAGACAGATGCAATAGTATACCCATTCAAATATCAAAAGCCACAAAATAAAATAATGGTGAACATTCCATAGGCAAAATTTTAACTTTTTGTAAACATTTTTTCTAGGCTAAAGGCAAAAATACACTGTACAAAATCATGTTAACATCTGCAGCATTAAGCCTTGTTCAGCTTAGTCTCGCCTTAGTGATTGTGTTCAGCCTAAAACTATGCAATTTCTTAAAAGAACATGTAGATAGAAGACTGTAAAGCCGTATTTCTTCCCTTCTTGTATCCGTTAGCAGATTGTTCCCTCACGAAACAACATTCACACGAAAAAAATTTGCTGTGGCACTCGGCTGAAGGCAAACACGTGATGGGCAACAAAAGTTGTCAAGGTGACAAGCGATTCAACAGACTGCCTTCTCCACCTGCAGCAAGCTTGAGTGTGGTCAGCTTACGGGGGGGATGCTGAGGACTCTTACGAAGGTTGTCATCCATCTGCAGAGAAATAATGAGAGCCGGATCTGGCAAACAGTAGAATACAGATGATAATATTAGTCTTACTTGTTAGGGCAGCCATCATTAATGCTGGTTTGGGATATTTTTACTCTGTTACTTCAGGACCAGTCAAAACTGGTGCTTTGATTTCTTTCCACTCCCAAATATATGTTTGTGTTAGAGCTGCTATTCATTCCACTGCATATGGTACATCAAACCCAGTCAAATGGGCGTGCTGCTCAAGTCATTTTGTCAAGATTACTGAAGGAAGCAACACTGCTACCCGTTCCTAAGAGGTAAAATTTTGTACAACAGCCAAACGCTGCTTTAATGTAGATCACGAGTCAAATTGTTAGCATCAATGAATGCTTTTGTATGTCTAGAACCATGCAAGAATAAAGCTTCTCAAACCAGAAATGTTATGGACGCACTGAGTGAATTTGTATTAGTTAAACATTTCTAAAAGTACTAAATAAAGAACTTGTGGTAAGAGCTTTTCAAAGACTGGTTAAAAGTAATCTCTGAATATAAACAATTTATATTTTCATAGGAAATCAAACTAATGCCCTATGTGTAATGTGGTCAAAAAGTTTAGTTAGGACAGAACAAAAGACAGCATAGGGGAGATCTGCAGAGGTTGTGTTGTCCATCCCATTTCCTCAAGGCAGGATCAGCTTTAGCACAACCATGCCTGACAAACGTCTACATAACACATTGTTTAGAAGTTCCACAGCCACACTTTAATGCCAGAAATAGGATCAATACCTAATGCTACAGAAGCTGATCATAGTTATGATCCATTTCACATAATGGTCTTTTTCAGGAAGAAATGGCTTCTATCCTTCCAGTTAAAGTGTTCTGTCTGCATGAAAAGACTAATTCTTCTCAAGTACTTTTCACATAAATTGTATAGCTTTTGGTAGGTGCTGAGTGACAGCCTTAGAAACAAAGAACACAAGAAATAGAAGCTAGATGTAGAAAATGCAGGAGCAAGAGTGACTGCAGGCTAGCTACTAGAGCATGCAGCTGGGAGCAAGGAAAGCTGGTGATCAGTGTTAACTTTCAGGACCATTTCTGAGTTTTGATCAATACATCTGCCTCCTCCTTTGCTGAATGCACACATGTGGAAAGATAGCACTCCTATGTTGGTATGCACACCTGCAAGACAGTGTTCTTTTGTATTAAAAGTACTTTTCTAAGTAGAAGACCTCATTAACTACTCTTTCCAAATGCTCTAATATTCTTCCTGCCTCTCTACATAATGCAACTCACTAGAAAAGAAGTAATTAAAGTCCATTATACAGCTGCAGTTGCCATGCAAGAATATCTGTGACCAGGTAACCACAACAAAGCAGGAAAATTAAGAGACTGAGGCAAAAGTAACCTTTTCAATCAAGTTGGATTCCTTATTTACAAGCTGTGTGAGTTTCTGCAGATTAGCATCTGCTGTATCCTGTCCAGCCGGAGAATGGCCTGGAGAGTAGAAAGATGAAGAGTGAAAAGGTATTTACAAAAGCTTTTCAATCCTTACAAAACAGACCCACATTGGAGAAAAAGTCCATGCGGTATTTTTATGCAACAATGAATTTAAGTGGAAAAGCCATTCTATGTGAAAAGAACAGAACACTAAGTGTGAGCCATAAGATTTTGCCAGTGCTTGACAGAAACTAAAACTAAGTATTGAACCCATACAACTAATTTTCAATCCTTTCTGCCAAACTTCAGAAGTCTCTGCACTTCATTTCCCACAGAAACTCCAGTATAAACTATGTAAAATCTAGTCTGCCTTGGTTCAGAGATGGAATCCTAGAGTATTAATATCAGCAGAAGTATACATGACAAAAAGGAGAAGAGAAACACGGCTTACCTGAGACACTTAACCTAAAGTAGCAAGTTAAAATATCATCACAGAATCGACACAGATTGGAAAGCTGCTTCAGGTGCTCTTGTAATTGTACCCTGGGGAAGCACACTTTATAAATTGGTGCAAGAAAACCAAACACAAAGGCATCCAAGGTGGTAGGTCTAAAAACAGTGACAAAAGAAAACACCTAAGCGACTGAGGTAAAACATTTAAGATTTCTAAAACTTAACAGTTTTCTGTGTACATCAAAAACAACTCATAACAGAACACAGACAGTTCTTCTGTCATTTCATCTTTGCCTATCAACCTGTTAAATGCTTTATAACAACAGCTTACTAATTTCAGCACCTCTGAATTAGACAGGTGCTGGGAAGCATTAAAACACAGTCATGCTGTGACATACACTGATAAAAAAACCACTCTTGAACGCATTTCTGGCACCACAAAAATCAAGTTGTATGCCAGGGGACCAGGATCCTCTCTCCTGGAGTGGTCCAACCTCACCAACTAAAGGACCACAACATCCATTTTAAGACCTGTTGGCGCTACGTTCTTGGCACTATCCACTTCCTGCTTTGTGCATATACCACTGGAAGTGGAGTGTCCCCAGACCTATGCCCTCCTTCCATGAGGACAGTAGTAACACCTTGGGCGTAAAGCACTTTTTGTACATACAAAGATGGGAGGTGGCTAGAAAAAGAGCTCTCTAGTGCACCCCACATTTTCATAGCAGTTGTGGGCATCATCTGCCTCTCTGTGGAAAAAAACTACACAAGGGAGACACCACATTGCCTCAGTCCAAAGATCTCATTTGTGTCCTGTTTGCTCATTCAGATTTATCTGAAAATCAGAGTGCAAGACATGAAACTTCTGTGCGTCATTGTAGCATTCTCACAGGTTAAAAAAAGTGTTCACAGAGCTGTATTGTACCTGTTTTATTTGTCATTTACTAACCAAAAAAAAAAAAAATTACACTCACGTATCTCCAAAGAAAAACTGAGAGGTTCCCAATCTCTTCGACAGGAGATTTAGGCACTCCTTGGCATCCCTGTATATCTGATGAGACACAAGACTGTCTAAGAGCCCTAGGTGCAGCAAGGCTGGTGGGCACAGCACCATTCATCATTACATAGTGTACTACACTGTTCCAGCTTTGGTTTTTGACAGAACCAACTTACATATTCATACCTGTGCTTCCACTTCAGTGAGACTACAGAGTGGAGGGCCTCCCTTGGTCAGCAAGATCCTGTTCAGTGCTTCCCTGGACATCTTTCCTGGCAGATACAAACTCAGTGGGAAGGCAATCCTTGAGACTAACCATGGTTTTGTTACGCTGCAGTAATTTTCAGCCTCAATCCAGAAAGTGTGCAGCTGTATCAACACAAAGAAAAATATAACTGAAATCTGAATGAGAATAGTAGACATCTCATAGAACTTCATGTGTAAGACCTCTGTCAGACAAGCAGGAACTACTGTAATTTAAGGCAATCAGGCTCCATAAAGAAATACAGTAATCATTTGAGCATAGGAGTATATAATTAAGGCAATAGCTACCTTCCAAATAAAGAAGAATACCAAATGCATTAACTTGCATAAACCTGGATAAAATTACATACATACTATGTACAGAAACACACACATATTGAAAATATATGACAAAAAAAGTTGCAGACATACAGGAACAGGTTTGAACTTTTGAAAATTTTGTTTTGAAATTTTATATAAATCTTAAAATAAAAGATAGTATGAAATTATGAATTTAAAACCAGGGTCATCTGAAGAGGTTAGTGTATGATATCATCTGGTCAGAATATTTTTTTCTGTACAGATTGAATCCAAAGTCACTCAAGGGATTCAATTTCTGTCGGACGTAATTATACGGAAACGGTGAGGGCACACGGCCACTTATTTAGAACCGAAAAATTAAACTACTGATAGGTATTTTAATTTATCAACAGTCCTAACTGAACAGTTCAAAAGGTTTCCATTTGTGTGGCTCACATCAAACACACTACACCTTAATCACAGCTTTTTCAACAGAATCAAACAAAACAAAAAATTACCACAATAAAGTGTTTCCAGGATACTAAAAGAAAAAAAATTTAAAAGAAAAAACACTCATACATGTTTCATAAATTTGCTATTATTTCTTGACACCTCACAAACATACACTTCTTTCCTTTTCAAAAGCTGATGAGCAGTATTTCTACCATATGGACTAAGAAAGCAAATACATTCCAGCAAGGACTGCAGCTGAGAGACTTTAGTGGATCTCATGCTGGGCATCTCTTGTAGCATTCACTTCCGAATATTCTGACCATTATAAAGTATTAAAAAGTATTATGAAGTATTTATCAATATTTACCAGGGCTGGAAGCAGTTTCTCTTCAAGTAGTGCAATATATGCCAGTGTATCAGCTCCTTGTTTTGCAGACAATTCATAATCCGCATTATATTTCTATGAATTAAAAAAACAAACAAACTCCAACAAAACCAAAAACCTAAAAACAGTCTTACACAGAACTTTCCAGAGATGATTAATGCAAAGTTACTTCAAATTTAACAGCTATCAAGTCAGTAAACATAAAAACAGTTTTTAGGATAGAAAGCAGGCACCCTCTAGAATTTCTTTTCTTCCTCAGGCTCACTATGTTAAACTTTGTTTCACAACTCCCTTTTCCACTTGCCCATTCTTAGATCTTTGGGCCCTCCTATTTCCAAAATAACTCTTGTCTCTCCTTGCCATTTGTTTCCAAGTGACACAGAGGCAATTTTTCAGTACTTAGAGATGCAGGAAATCTCTGGTAGGTTCCCATATTTATTTCTGAAGAAGCAACTGGCACTTCAGCTGGTGTAAGCATAAAAACAAGGCATGCATACACATAGTTTGCTTTTAATTAGCACTCTAAAAGTTAAGAAATTGAATGCCAACAATGTACAGGACCAAATACACAGCTAAACTAATGCAGTTACAGCTGACTGAGCTTCTAATTCTAACACTGGATTCTTTTAAGATAGATTAAAAGGGTTGATAAATTTTGGGGGGAGTGACTAGATTTGTTTCATTTATTTATTAAAAAAAGGGTCAGTGCTGATACTGATACTAGATATCCGAAAGACAAGCATACAGTTGTTAACTCAAAGAAGGTTTTTTTATCCCAACATGATGGATTCTTCGGTACTCAAATGAATACGAACTTCTGAATTCCAAAACAACTATCTGAAACCCCATCTCAAATGCAGTTTTCAGATTTTGGGGGTTTTTTTCCCCCCAAAGATTTAAAGTTTCACTAAAGCATTCATCAGATCATCTGACTAGATAGGAACTGCATCTCTAGTGTAAAAGCAGAACAGTGGGCTAGAGGACCATCTCAAAAATAAAGAGATGATGCCATGGTTTATTAGGTATCTTTATATTCCATGAAAAGAAGAAATTGCATGGCTTTATTCTTTGGAAATAAAACATCATGAGATCTACAAGAGCCAAGTAAGAGGCAATAACCTGATGTGCATGAAGAAATGCGTGCAGATGTTTTTACCCTACAAGCTACAGAAAAACTACATAGATTAAAAGCAACACTGTACATACTGTCTTTCAAATATGGAGCACTGTGAAATTAAGCAGTTAAACATAGACTATGGCAACCTAGGTCCACAGAGTCAAAATGACATGGAAAGTGTTATAATTACAAGCAGGGTTATCAGTAACAAACCACTCGGTTAAGGACAATTTGTTGTCCTTTTCAATGAACAGTTTTTCCTGTCTATTTTTAATATTTCACAAAACTAACAATCAAACAGCAATTTCTTATCCACCATTTGCAGTACTCCTCCATGTATGAAAAACAGAAAAGCACTGGACCTGAAATGAGTTCCAAGATTTTGGAAGCATGTATCAATGCATACCAGAGACATGCAGAGTCACTACTAGGCAAAGAAAACAAATCTTTTTGAAGGAGACCTACCTGCTTTCTTAAGAAGTTTAGTATTTTTGCTGGCTGAGAAATAACATTGTCTTCTGATATCAAGACTGGTATATCTCCTAGAAGGCATAAATAATACATTCAACAATTTATATGAATGAGTTCTAATGTAAATAGAAGCAATTAGTCACTTTATGTACTTTCCTATTCTTCTTCATACCATGCTCATGATATGTAAACATAAACATGTGAAGTTTTACATAGCAGAGGAGTTCCACCACAGTCACAAATACACGTAGTTTACTGTGGCCTTCACTAATATCAAAACATAAAAAAGGGCAACATCAGATTGGACTGAAGCTAATGTTTTCTGCTAGGTACCCAATACTTCCAGAACCAGCCTACCTGCCTGGATTTCAGATGTTAATCTTAAGACAAAAATTCCAACTCAGTGCAATTGTCCTCTCAATTCATTCTCCTCTGGGCCTCTTCTGTCTACTCCAATTTTTCCCTGCCCTTCTTCTCCAAATCCATTTTAACCACTTGTTTTCTCTGGTCTTTCTACAATCACTGCCCAAGCTACCACAGCATAACCATTTGAGAACTAAGTATTTCCCTTCTGTCAGAAGTTCACTGGACAGTCTTCACTCACAAAATTGCAGGATCAAAGTTTCTGTAACAGGGGCTACCTTACCGAACATTCACAACATTACTGGCCGCAAAGAGCCCAAGGACAGTGCTGCTAACTACTATTAAATACCAGTTATCATCAACACTTACTATTTGAATTGATTATCTTTTAATGGATTTTACATATTTTCTCTATGAGGAAAGCCACCGAACTTTTAGCAAGTACACCCAGCTAGTTCTTGGTATGTTGTCCTAACAGAAAACAACACACTGAAAAGCAAGAGCCAAAGGGTCAGCTTCTGCAAGAATACAGTAATGCCTAAAATGACAATGCTGTTAAGTATAAAAGACAGAATGCTTTAACCTCACCACGATTTTACCTTTCTGAAATACACCAAGATAACATAAATGCTGAGCAAATAAGCTGAGCAGCCAACACAAAGTCCTCTCTGACCCCTTATCTTCATCTTTTCTGAATCAACCTAATTCAGCACAATACTGAAGATCCCAGCTAGTGTAAGCTATATTCATTGAGGCTCACATTCCGCTTCTAACTGTACCAGCCCATTAAATTGCGTATAATTAAAGAGCTATTTTCATAGACAAGTCTAGTTACTATCATTACAAATATGCAAAGTGCAAAAAGCTTAAAAATTTGCTTGCACTATACTATCAGTTTAGACTGCCTGATAGAAACCGTTATGCACTTGGCATTACTGCTTTTTTGATTGTCTGCTGCTTCACTTATATACATTTTAACAAACTGTACTTTGAAGCCCTTTATTTATGTCTTCAATTATTTTATTCCCACAAATTCATCACACTCGAACCCGTGAACTCATTTAACCAGGGCAGGCTGCACTCATGAACACAAACCCAATGCAAATGTATAAACTGCATTTATAATGTGGCTGTGATTAAAAGAATGAAGGCTACAAAAATGGTACCTCTCGGAGCTTTCCAGGAGTTTCTTATAGTGTTCACTACCAGGGGAGCACCAGAAAACTTAGCGTAAGCCTGCAATTAGGATTGGGAAAGGGGTTAAATACCGTCACTGTGTGTAAGAAAAGCGTAAAGACTTTAAAAAGCTGTTTTAAACATCTTCAGCCACTGAGGACCGACCAGCAGCAGGTGCGCGGGGAGGCGCGATGTGATTCGGTCGGGATTCTTGCCCTAATGCCACTCTGGAAAAAGCCGCGCAGAGGCCCCGCAGCCCCCGGCAAGGGCTTGGCGCCCCCGGGAAGGGCTCGGCACCCTCGGGAAGGGCTCGGCACCC
>VXBA01002509.1:62694-181409 GCA_013399895.1 Serilophus lunatus
GGGAGGAGGAGGCGCCGGGGGCGGCGAGCTGCGGGCGGCGGCGGCGCGGCCCCGGGGCCGGGGCGTGTCGTGGCCTCTCCCGGTCAGTGCTACCCAGGCTCGGGGGCTGGAGGGGAATCGCAGAATCAATTCGGTTGGAAAAGACCTCTGATATCATCAGGTCCAACCATGGGGTTGGACCGAACGTCACCATGTCGAGTAGATCATGCCATGTGAAGTCATGCCTGAAACACCTCCAAGGACGGAGCCTCTTCCACCACCCCGGACGGCCCATTTCAGTGTCTAATCAGCCTTTCTGCGACGGAGTTCTGCCTAATGTCCAGTCCAAACCTCCCCTGGCACTGCTTAAGGCTGTATCCTCTCGTCCCTATCACTTGTTGCCTGCGAGGAGAGGCCGACCCTCACCTGGCTACAACCTCCTTTCAGGTTGTATCCAAGCGGCAGTCACCCTCTGGGGAGGGGGCGTGGGCAGCCCGAAGCTGTGACCGTGTGGGGAAACACCACCCTCTCTGCCGGCACCGTTGTCGTCGTGAAACACATTCGGTACTGCCCGGCTGAACCCTCGCTGTCCGGCCCTGCTACTACACATGTCGTTGCTACTTTCCAGGAGACCAAAAAGAAAAATAAAAATTGTATCTCTCGATCAAGCTTGAAGAGCAATTTGGCTTTAAAAACAAGGAGATCTGATCATACGTTACCAGTTTTGACTAGGTTATAATGATAACCCATTCAGTGTGGTTTTTTACTATGGACCTTTAGAGACGTCAAGTTGTCAGCTGTTTGTTCCAGAGCTGGTGCAGACGTGCCACAGCACAGCTAAACACTAAGTTGGGTTTCCAACCTTCCCACACACGATAAAAATACCACACGCTGACTCAAAAAAAACGCTGCACTGTCCACCCTTATTTAGATCTGCTATGCATAAAGAGGAGAGCGGGGGCAAAGCTTCACTTGTCCTTCCCCCCTCCCAGATCTGCAATTTCCAATTTACACTAAATTTTTGGAAGAAATTGCCATGATAAAAATCTGTGACACAGATCTGAGATCATTCAGCTCCATTTTATGAGGAACATGGGAGAAGAAATACATATGCACTTTTTTCCTCAGAAAAACACAGCATGGCAAAGAGTAGCTAATTTTTAAAATTCCTTTTTAAGGCTATATCACATTTTTCCCCATAAAGACATACTTAACATGCATATTCTGAAGGACACTTTTCACACCTTTTTTCTCCCCACAGGCATCAGCTAACTTCTGCTCAATCTATTCAGGTACTTTGCTTTGTCCTGATCACAGTGTGTTGCCTCACTGATGGAACAGTAGGTCTTAACAGTTGTGATCCCAAATATCTCTTTCCGTAAGGAGTATTTTCCCCAGGGCTCAGTACTGAGGCCTGCTCTGTTTAATAACTTCGTCAACAACTTGGACAAGGGGATTGAGTGGATCCTTAGTCAGTTTTCAGAGGACACCAAGCCAGGCACAAGTACTGATCTGCTGGAGGGCAAGAAGGCTCTGCAGAGGGATCTGGACAGGCTGGATCGGTGGTCCAAGAACAGTGGTATGAGGTTCAACAAGGCCAAATGCCGGGTCCTGCCCTTGGGTCACAACAACCTGCAAGTTGGGCACAGAGTGGCTGGAAAGTTGCCCAGGAGAAAAGGACCTGGGTCTGCTGTTTGCCGGTGGCTGAACATGAGCCAGCAGTGTGCCCAGGTGGCCAAGAAAGCTGATGACATCCTGGCTTGTATCAGCAATAGTGGGTCCAGTAGCACCAGGTCGGTGATTTTCCCTGTGTACTCAGCACTGAATTGGGTGTTGGGTTTTGGGCCCCTCGAGTCAATTTTGTGCTGTCCAGAGAAGGGCAATGAGGCTGTTGAAGGGGGTCTGCAGCACAAGTCCTGTGAGGAATGGCCGACGGACCTGGAGTTGTTTATTCTGGAGAAGAGGATACTCATGGAGAACCTTATTGCTCTCTACGACTACCTGAAAGGAGGTTGTAGCCAGGTGTGAGTGGTCCTTTTCTTCAAAGTAATAAGTGATAGGACAAGAGGAAATGGCCTCAAGTTACACCAGGGGAGATTTAGAGTCAATATTTTGAAAAATTTCTTGACTGAAAAAGTTGTCAAGCATTAGAACAGGCTGCCCAGGGAAGTAGAGTCATCATCCCTGGAAATGTTAAAAAACTCCATGTGGACAGGGCACTTAAGGACACATTTTAGTGGTGAAAATAGTAGTGGTCCTGGGTTGATGGTCAGACTTGAACTTAAAGGCCTTTTCCTAAGAAAAACCTAATCATTCTGTGATTCTAGGAGTCATCTTACGGCTCTTCTTAAGGCAGGCGGCAAGAAGGCTTAGGAGGTAAATAGGGAAGTAAGCTTTGCATTGCCTTTGGGCCCAGTTTATCTCTGTGTTGTTGTGGATTCCAGAGCAAAAACAACAAAAAAAGGCAATCTGCATCTTCCCTTCCCCATGTCAGGAACTTTTTCCTCTTGGTTGCCAAAGTGGAATTCCTATTAGTGTAAATGAAAAGTGAATATGTGCACTGAAGATGGATATATGACTTGACTCGAGAAAGTGAATCTTCAATTTATGTTTGGGAAAATTTCTTTTGAAGCCTGTCTTTGAAACTTGAAACCTTTGAAATCTTTGAAGTGTTTTTATAAATTCAAATAAAGTAAATAATAAATGGCTGCAAATTATTGATCATGCTACACTTACATAAGTGAAAGCAAATCTTTACTATCTTTTTCCCTTTTTTTTCCCCCAGAACTGGGATGATTTTGCAGACCTTCATAATGTTTTTAAGTCATGCATTTAAGCCTATGTTTGCAAAGAATGCTCTTTGTTGATGAAAGGCTTTTCTTTAACAAAGAGCAGAGTAACATCAGTGCTGCTCTAGATTCGTGTATTGGCCTCTGCAGCACCTGTGCTGTCTTCATCCTTTAGGCTGGAGAAAAATTCTGAACTAAGTCTTCTTTCTAGGGAGCTTGTGGCTCTGTAGGTCCTTCCTTATTTTGTCCCATGTCCTTGCCTCCTGTTACCCCTTTCAGTGTCATTCTTTCTCCCTGTTCCACAGCACTCTGCACCTGATGCTCTGTTTTTCTCACTCCCCTGTGCAGCTTTTGGCCAGCCCGTTGACACCACTGCAGCATTCTGTCACTTCCACTGCAGGGCAAGGATGGTGGGAGTGAAGCAGAGGTGTTCCTTGTTGTGTAGAGACATATATAGAAGAGCAGTGGGGTGAGGAGGAGGAACAGCAGTGTGCTGGGGACAGTGGACATGGGAGAGCAACCTCCTGCCCGGTGATTGGCAAAGGAAGAAATGAACAACTAAAGGAGTGGGTCAACGTCTGACAGGACGAGATGACACAGTCTTAGGCTGCGTCAGGGGAGGTTTAGGTTGGATATCAGGAGGAACTTTTTCACAGTGAGAGTGATCCCCCACTGGAATGGGCTTCCCAGGGAGGTGGTGGAGTCACCATCCCTGGATGTGTTTAAGGGTAGGTTAGATGATGAACTTAGTCGTATGGAGTAGGTGGTTTAAATGGTTTAGATGGTATAGATGTTAGACCGATGTTGGATAGGTTGTTAACCTGGGTAAAGGTTGGACTTGATGATCTCCATGGTCTTTTCCAACCTTATTAATTCTCTCTCTCTCTCTCTCTCTCTCTGTGTGTGTGTGTGTGTGTGTGTAACACTGCTATATAGATAAGCTAAGAAATGAAGTGTGTTATAGGGTATATACCATATGGGGAGGACAATTCGAAGGCATGTGAATATAGGCCAGGTGAAGATATTTGAAAATCTCACAGTGCCTGCATTGGAGAGCAGCCCACAGCCGTGCTCTGTGGGATGGCAGAACTGGTCCAGCAGACACTTCACAGCGTGCTTGGCAACCCCAGCCCCGCAGCATGCTGTGTCTTGCCTTGCACACAATGAGCCCCCCAAGGGCTCTTCTCTGTGGTGCTTGTTAGCTGTATGCACCAACCCTGATGTGACAGAACATTAATCAACACTATTTCACTCACTTAACATAAAATTTCCCTTCTATTGTTGCCCTACTTTTTATGATGTAAATAATATCAGACAGCTCTAACTTTTCGAACTACATGTGAATAAAAAGCTGCAAGGGGGGCAGTCGTGGCTTCCTGGGGTTCTGATGGGATAGAGGTTCATCCACAGGGCTGAGGCACGCAGGGAGGTACAGGACAAAGAGGGCTGTGGAGCAGATTGGGAAGCTCCCCCGTGCACTGGTGTTTCTCACTTGCTCCCTTTCTCCTGTGCTTTCTTAATGTCAGCAATGCAGAGGCTAAAGTTTTCTGAATTGGAGGAGAAACAATGGGATAATGATGTCCTAAGGGCACATACAATGCTGAAAATTATTGTAGTTGAAAGAAAGTTGGTTTTGGCTTGGTTTTGTTTTGTTGTCGTTGTTGTTTTAAAATTGACTTTGGTGAAGTTATTTGGTTTGGGGGTTTGCTAAGACAAATAACCTTTTTCAGTAGTCTCAACGTTCAAGCCAAGTTAGTCAGTTCAAGTGCTCTCTAAATGAGCTCTTTAAATGAACTAGAGGTGCAGATGATACAGTACTCACTTTGCTAGACAGAGTCTTCTAGAAACCAAATTTGCCCCAGTCTGCAATCTGCATGACCACTTTTAGTGACACTCTTCAGTTAGGAAAAGTGGAATATTTAAATTCCTACCAAGACCAGGTCTACACACCAGAGCATCCCCAGTTGTTTTGATTTAGGACATGCGTGAGAGAGAATCTATTCTAATATATGCAAAAGCCTAGGGTCTGAGACTCAACACCTGATCAAGAAGCAGGGAGAGAAACTTGGAAGGGGGGCTTTGCAAAGTCAATGGCTGTATTATTGGCAGAAGACACAGAAAGGTGTGGTCACTGCTTGCTGAACATAGAGAGGTAAAAGAAGTTTTAAAGGATAATGCTGGCTATGTCGTTGGAGGTGCCAACCTCTAAGTTAAGCATCCTGCAGTCAAGCAAGACTGGATGAACAAGGCTGCATTATCTTCATGGTTCTGATGCTCTCCCGTTTCCCTCATGAGGTGGTTCTCAAAAGTGCTGCTTGCCATAGACTTACTGTAAGTAACTTACTGTCCCTCCTGAACTGACAGAGCTCTTACTGGCTCTCAAAGCATGCCCAATTCACTTCTGGGGCCATCTTCATGTGACTGGTAGTAAGCATAGCTGTTTATTAACATTTGGGCTCGATAATCTAAAACGTCTTTACCAACCTAAACGATTCCGTGGGGCTATGAATTCAAACCTGTTAAACACATTTCAATTTTCAGTGCTCCTCAAAGGGCCAACTCCAGCCACTGTCCCCACAGGTGTTGGTTTTTGGGGGCCGTCGACAGGATCTTCGGCTGTGTCCAAGCTCCGTCACCCTCATCGATGCCTGTCATTCCCGGCTCGCTCCCCGACGGTGCGCTCTCTCCTGGTCTACCCCGGCACTCGGCCACCCCCCGCCACGGCTCCCGCCCGCCTCCGCGGGGGGAGCCCCGGCCAATGGCCCGTCGGCTGCTGCCGTCTGTGCCCGGCCCCGGGGCCGCCCCGTTAAACGGCGCGGCCCGGCCCGGAGCGGCGCGTCCTCCTCCACCGCCCTGCCCGGCCCGCGGCCGCCATGGGGTGCGCGCGTGGCGCCGCGCTGCTGCTCCTGCCGCTCGCCCTGCAGCTGTGCCCGGGCCGCGCCGCCGCGCCCGCCCCGCGAGGTAAGGGCTCGGCTCCGCCGGCCGGAGCGAGCTTTCCCTTCCCCGCTTCCATTCAGGAAGGCTTCGGGCTTGCAGCGTTCCGTCCTTTGCCCTCCGACGGGAGCCCTGGCTGACAGGGAACGGGAAGACCTCTGCAGGTGCGAGGGGAGCCGCGCCGCCTCTGCCCGTCGGGGCGCAGGGCGCGACCGCGGAGCCGCCGCGCGTCCCCCCGCCGAGCTGTGTCCCGCCGGACTGGCGGCGGGGACCGGAGGAGGTCGCGGTGTTGCCGGTCCCCGCAGCAGCAGCCGCCTCCCCGCAGTTAGCAAAAAGTGTTTTTGTAGGGATGCTGGTAGGTGTGTGGAGCGTCTGAAGAACGCTTTTTCGGTTGCAAGTTCTCATGGATGAGAAGAGGGGAAAACTCTACTGCCTAATAAAATGCATAAGAAAACTGGTGCTTCTGAACCCAGCATTGCTGAGGCAATTTTATGCATGTAGTAAATCGGGAGCCGCTGTATGTTAGAGCTTGAGTAAAGTGGGTGGCATCGCTCTCCGGTAGCAGCTTGTGACTGGAACTAGCTCGGCTTCTGAAGAGCAGCAGGTGGTGTAATTTAGTGCCACTCCCGGAGCCTTAAAGCTGCTCCTAGTTCTCCTTACCTTTTTAACCCCCTTCTTTGCCTAACGAAATGATGTTTGACGCTTTAATCGTTCATTCCTTACTTACGCAGATCTAAAAGACAGCCAATCGCAGTAATTCATCTGCATTTCCGAAAACCTTTGTTAAAATTCTTCATTACGCAAAAACGTTTCAGAAAATGGTTGTATTGAGAAATCGGATATTGCCGTATTTAAAAAGAAAAAAAACCAAACAACCCAACAAAAAAACAAAGGCACATTTCCAACTTATTACGGGCAGTGACCACTGAAAAACCCACTCCGCATATGACGTTTTCACCTTCTTGCAGTCAATCGGAAATTGTTGCAGTGGGGGGGATTAGGGTTTCATTCCAGGTATCTAAGCCATCATTAATTACTTCGAAAAGTGCTGAGCAGCAGTGGACCAGTGTTTACATCTGCGGTTGTTACGGTTAGCTGTGACTGGAGAACTTGAATGATCTCAAAAAGCTGATGTGACGTGGCAACAGTGTTAAAGAAAAGAAGGGATGGTTTCTTTTGAGCTCCATTCTCTACTGTGCCACTAAATTCACTCCTCCATGCCTCCTCCTTCTAGGACTTATCATCATGTCTTTAGCTTCTACCTTGATGTTTTTGGGCAGATCTCCAAAGAGTGGTTTGCCACTGTCTCACGGTGTAGCTTATGCCTTGTCAGCATTTCCATAGGCAGGTGAACAGCCTGTAAGCAGCCTCCTTCTGAAAACTGCAGAAAGGAGGTGGGGGAAAGAATCCCTTGTCTTATGGACGGGCTCAGTTTAGCCTGGTGAGTATGCGCGCTTGTGCTTGGAGGCATGGTGGAGTCATCACTCTTCATTGCATGGATTGAAACCAGCTGCTTATGTCTTTCAGCTTCCCTAGTCGTTTTCTTTTCATTTGCTTTCAAGTCTGCCTTTCCAGGGAGAGGAAGGAAGAGATGAGATTCTTCGAAAAATGAGATCTGAAATCCCTGTGGGTCTTTTTTTTTTCCTCTATTCCTTCCAAACAAGCAGTTGTCTCTGTAACATTGAAGAGTTGTCTCCGCCAACTCTACTAAGGATGTAAAATGAGTTTTCAAAACCCCATTGCTCTTCCACTAGCCACATTTGCTAGCATATGTGCAAGCTGTGCTTTCGGGATGGATCTGCTTACATACTGCATCTATGTACTGTAGGTTGCAACGACATCCCAAAAAGGCTTGAATAGTATGGCTGTGGAAATGGACTTCATAGAATGCAACTAGCAGACCAATTTGAGTATTCATTTAAATATTCAAATTTCAAAAATTTCAATAATGCTTTCCATAATATTACACGGGTATTTCTCAGTTTGGTCATTACTTTTATAATATTTTTAACTGTTTGTCTCTAGCATATATTAATTAGTATCACAGGACTTGATGTATATATTCAGCTGATAGACCTAGAAGGACTGAACATAATGTATAGCTATATTTTGTGCTATCGAAGACTTAAGCATTGTATTGCATTCCTCCAGCTCAGAAAGCACAGCTGTATTTTTTGAATGGCTTTTACTTGTAAAATACAGTTGTATAGAGTAGTAAGCTGCATTTCACTCTCTTGCCTGAGCAGGCAATTGCTTTGTTCTCTCTGCAGTAAATGTGATTAAGAACTCAGCCTTTTGCATCTGCTGTCTGGGTCACTGGTTTCAGTGGGTGCAGTGGTTGTCCTGGGATGATGTAAACCTGAACTGATTGAAACAGAAGTCATTTGGCCAGGTCCACCTTAGATGCGTGTTTTTTAGTTGTTTGACAGTAGTATTACTAGTGCAAGCAAATCAAGGGCCTTATGTTTTTTGTATTATGTTCTGAAAACTCATGAGAATCATGAGATCCTTGGAGTCAATACAAGTGTAGACTTCAGTGGTGAACTGTATTTCAATGGCTTCATGAGCTGAAGGGAAAATTCTCTTCATTTTTCTCTTTTTTGAAAAAAACATTAGCATCTAGATGAATGGATGGTCCAGAGTGAGCAATAGAAGCATCACAATCGCACACTCTAATGTAAGGGAAGAGGGTTTCCCATGTGTCTATAGATCTCTGTGCCCTTGTGATTGTCCTCTGAGTGTTCTTCCTGCTTGTAGTGTATGGAAACACTGGATTGGTAAGGTGACCTCAACATGTTAGTAGATGATGACAGCTTTGATGTTAGACTGTGTAGACAAGACTCGTCTGCAGTGGTCCAGTGTTTTTTCAGCCTGGAAACTAAACTTAGTAGTGTAACCACAAACTTGAATCAAGATAAGGCGCAGAGCGTTCTGTCTTGTGCCTCTGCTGTGTGTCTGGTGTAATGGCTCTTCTCCAGCAGCAACTGTATGGTATTGTGCTGGTGTGGGAGAAAAATGTGGCTCAACTATGACAGGCCTATGGAGGGCAGTGGTATGCAATGGCTATGTATGCCCTTATATTGAAATAATGCTTATGCATAGTAATTTATCAAACTTTATTACAAGGATATAGTACATATATTACTTCAATTGCAAGTGAATTGAAACAGGAGATAGTCAAGAAACCTGGTGGAATAGTTTATTGAGTTTGGAGACATCATGAATTTAGGAACATTGAGAAAAACTCCACTGTTGTTTCAGTGCTGTAGGGGACAGAGCTGTCAGATGTACAAGTATAATCACAGACTCTTTGCTGATGCATTGTGGAAAAACTAAAATAAAAATTTGAAACATGAAACATCTTTCGCTATGCCTTCAGGGTTATTTTTTTTTTTTTGTCAGGTCTGTGTTTCTTTGTTTGTGTGCCAGAAGAAAAAGATGAATCTTATATAAATAACATATCTGCTGAAAAGTCAGTGAAGTGAGAAGGAGGTTGTGAACATCCCATTATTTACCTGACTTTCTAGCATTTTAATTGGTGCCCTGAAAATGCCATCAAAGGATAAGTATTCTGGAAAGCTGTCTGAAAATTTTAATGCTGAATCCTTTGTCTAATTGATATATGAACACAAATGCCTGAATTTTTGAAAGCAGAAGTAGGTTAACAAGCTTTCTGTTGAGGTGTGTCCTCAGAAGAGAAGAGTTTTTGAGACCTACTAGAAAATATTTGAGTACCTCAATTTGAAGACTAGGTATTTCTACGTTAGTAAGTTGTTGATAATTCCTTTGGAAAATAAAAGTTCCTAAAATAGTATCAGTTGCAACAAATTCTAGATGATCTTTTGACAGAATCATAGAAGAATTTTAGCTGGCAGGCACCTTTGAAGACCACCCAGTCCAAACTCCCTGCCATGTGCAGCGACGTCTTCCACTAGACCAAGTTGCTTTCGAGTGCTGGGGGTTTGAACTACACGATCTTTAGAGATGACAATTTTTTTGTTTATATTAATTCATATAGGGCAAAATATCCATAGGAAAACAGCAAAGATTATACTGTCTTCACTGAGTGGCTTCAGACCACATTCTTTTTTAGTCATTATTATATTTGAATTGCTGTTGAAATTTGCTTGTTTTTTTTTTTTTTTCAGTTTTTGATCTTCTTCCGTATTCCAACAAAAGAGTGCTGCCAAACGTCTTGCAACAAATATTTGGGGATCCTGCACTGAATGAGGCGTACTTACTCTCAACATTTAAACTGCAGCCAAAGAGCACAGCCACTGTTTTTGGCCTGTATTCATCAGCTGACAACAGCAAGTATTTTGAGTTTACGGTAATGGGACGGATGAGTAAAGGTAAGTTGTTGGAATATGTGTGGTAAAACTGGTGTTGGATCCATAGTTATTGGTGTGTCACAGATGGATGTTGACAACTGTGTGATTAACCTTTGTGCTGGAGTAATTCCTGTGGCATGTCGTCACCTTTCACATCCTCTCTCGCTTCTCATCTCTTCATCTCCTTGGTGCTGCTCTGTCCCGGCCAGAGGAAGCTGACTGGACAATCAGCTGGTACCTACACTCGGTGGTGGTTCTTGGCTGCGAGCAATGCTAAGAAAGAAGGAAAAACAGATTGAATATGAAGAAAGGAGTCAATTTTAGTTTTGTGTTTTTGTTTGGAGTTTTCTGAGTGTTTTATTTTTGTGGGATTTTTGTGGGTTTTATTGGTTGGGGTTTATGGTGTGGTTTTTTTCTTTTTCTTTTTTTTTTTCTTTTTCCCCTTGGGACAATCTCTGGTTCTTGTTACTCAGGAATGTGAGGGACACACGCACATGCTGCCTCATGCATATGAAAGGCAGGTTCTTGTTCTGCTGACCCTGGAGGTTAGATGTGACTATGCAAGATAAACATTTCCAGCACATACAAGACCTTTTGGGTCAACTAAAGTGTCTGTCCTCTCTTTACTGGAATCAGTTAATTAGGAGTCAGAATTAGAACTTCAGCAGATTTTTAGAAAAGGAGAGCTTTTATTGATTTCTAAACTGGATCTAGGATATACTGCAATTTTAATATTCAGCAAAAAAATTTTGAATTATGTACGTTATTGCTCCATTGACTTCACCACTGCTATGATAATTTGCTGCTGCAAATATTGTAGTTGAGCAGCTGAGTCCAGTATACTGTTAAACTGTACTGAGAAGTTTCAGTTTATACATAGGGAAATTATTCAATATGCTAAAGAAAAGCACTCCTTTTGGTTGGGAATTGTAGGGGAATGAGTTAGATAAAACATTGGTAGTTTTATCAGATTTGCCAAAATCCTTCTCAAGTTGGGAATGAGAGCTCTGTGTTGGTTGAGGGTGGGTAATACATGGGCACACAGCCTTACCAATGTGTCATATAATTCCTAACACTAACTTAATTGTGGAATAAATGATAGATCACACATACTCCTTCTCTCCCTCTCACACACACACACAAAATTATGTGTGCAGATGTTGTACACATACATAGGAATGCATACAAGTGTGTATACAAACATAGAAGTTTAAGCATTTCAAACTCCTGATTTTCATGAATACCTGTATGTCTGATGGTTACTGATAACGTTTTAACACACTGAAGAACCTTTCTGGTGGAAGGTTCATGGCTTATTTTGGTTTTGTTCTCAGTATGTTTTGTCCTCAGTGTTTGAGAAGCTCCTGTGACAGGACAAACACAACAGTGGCATATAGATAGGCAGCATGAAGCAACTTATCCTGTCAGTGACCAGCACTGAGTAGGTGTGGGACATCTGTAACTTACCTGAAGTAAAGGACTGACTGAACAAAGGGAGGCTTTTTGCAGCAAGACTGTTTCATGGCTCTCTTTGCCTCGCGATTACTTTAGAGCACCTTGTTTAAGGCATATGGCAGCGAGAAAGTAATAGGCAGTGGTTTCACCTGTGATTTCTCCAAAGGTGTCAATGCTCCCATATGACTACTTCGTACAGTAAGTTAAAATACATCCAGAATATTGCCATGTAAGCTGGAAGTATGGAGTGTGTTTATGATCCTCTCAAGAATGGATGTCGTCACTTAGGTGGTGAGCCAATGTTTGTGTCTCAGCAAAATGAATGATCTGATTATCTGCAGTTTTGGAGGAATACATAATTGCATATTCCTTCCTCTGCATGGTATTTCCATTTAGGCACCCGAATCTGATCTGGAGAGCTCAAAGAAGGCCTTAGCTATCCTTTAAAATTCCACCTTTGAGAGCTGTGTTCCAAACAGTTGGCTCATGCTCTGATTTTGTTGTGGTATACCTGATAGTAACATGTTTATAATGCCTACATGTTTTTAAAAGCACAGGTCTGAGTTACTGAGTAATGGCTGAGTATTTGGGTTAGGCTAATGTGTTTTGCAGAGGTAAATAGCATGCATGAGTTTCTTATCCTCTTTGAATGATTCCTATATAGAGCAAACAGCAGTTAGTGCATAGAAGTGTTGCAATTTAACAATTTTGGCAAGCAGCTCCTATTTACTGTCAGAATTGGTAGTTTAATTGAAAATCTGTCTCTTTAGCAGCACAAGTGACACTCTGAAATATTCAAGCAGTAAGCATGTACTACAGGGACTTGGATAGTTAAATCTTATACAGGGGGAGGCTGTGATCCAAAAAAAATCTCTCTTCAAAAGCCTAGTCTAGTTTACCAGATGAATATTTGGCTTTGGCTGAAGAGAGAATATTTGATCCTCCTTCTAAGCCTGATTGCTCCTTGTCCTGAAATTATTCTGGCAGGGTCCATTTTGTGCCCTGCCTCCATCTACACTTTCTTTCTCTGGGCTACTGTTGTGTTTGGTCACTCTGAATGCAGGGCCTAGATCCAATGACTTTGCCTTTCATATGACCAGGCGTGCATAATATTCATGTAAATAAAATGCCTGAAATGTACTCTGTCTTGCCTGATTATTGGGTTTGCCAAGAAATACTACCTTTTAGCAAGCTGCTGGTGACCTCATGCTCCTTTGCAGAAATCTCAGCTCTGGCACTGTTTTGACACAGACAGCAGTAAAAACATTTCTGATACTGATTACAGCTGCTAAAGCTCTAGCAGTAGCATAGGCTTTCAAGATGGAGATGTACTCTGCTCCATAAATCTGGGGCTTTTTTAATCATTAAACTGAGTAATTAGAAAAATTGTAGGTAGCAAGTTCATAGTAACTCAGAAGGTCACTGACAGAGGTATGACAGTATCAAAGCATTTAAATTAGTAGTGAGGAGATGGAAATATAATTTGTTAAAGAATAGAAATTAAAGCATTCCAGTAAGTAGATGTTATTAGCTCCAAAACTACTAAGAGCTTTTCCAAACACTATATCCACAATTTTTAGTTGACCTAGTGCTAGACCCTTTGTGAACCAACACTTGATGCAACAGTAGTAGCCTCCTGTGAGCTCCAAACAGATATTCCCAAAAGCCAGCACTTAACTGTTCAGGTACCAGGTAGCTGTGCAGCTTGACTCCTGATGCTTGTTACTGTTACCATAAGGAAATAAGGAACGTGTGGACTGGCTGTAAGTAGGGTGTTTAAAACAGGGTTTGTCTGATATTGTAGAGTAGTTATACGCTGTCCAGATGCACTCAGCTCATTGCTTGTGAAGCTATGCAGTCAGAGCCAGGGAGGGACTCTGTGGAAAGAACTAGCTAGCTGGTATATCCTAGCTTACTGGTCTGATTTCCTTAAGAAAGAGATGTTTTTTTCAATATTATATAGCAAGTATTTGTTGTAAGAGTATTTATCTGCTGTTGGTGTTTTTTTGATGGTGCCTTTCACTTAATAAAATCAGAATTTTTATCAAGTACATCATTCACTGACACTACTAAAAAGAATTGTCGGGAGGCTTAGTCATCTTTAAGGGTAGGATATGCCTTTTCTGCATTATGTTTTATTGTATTATGTCTTTAATAGCTATTTTTCATAGAGAAATGCAGGTTATTGGCTTGGAATCATACTTTCTTTGGTTTCTTTAATTATGCATTTGGATATACTATTAGATGGCTTCACTGACTGCAATATGCATCACTAAAACTGATTTTTCTAGTTGTACATTTCTGCTACAGACTATTTCTAGGTCTGTAAGATATACATGCCAAAGGGCTGATTGCATGTTACCTGTCACACCTGATAACTTTACCACTTGTATTTTAGCACGTTATGCTCTATAAAGTGACATTGGTTAAGCCAGTTAGAGAGGCCTGGATAAAGTAATGGAAAACACTGTGCAGGCACAATGCTTTACAAACAGCGAGTCATGCAAGAGTCCTAGTAGTGCTGCTCTGAGTCAATGTCTCATTTATCACCATTGTATCTGCAATAGGATGCATTTACAAAAGCTGGCATGCAGAAAAGTACCAGAGCAATTGCGTATTTCCACAGTTTCTTCCTTGATCAGCCTTGAGTTGTCTCCTACTCTCTGACAGTCCTTCTGCGTATTTGTTCCAGTGGTGCTGCGCTATCTGAAGAGTGATGGAAGGTTGAATTCCGTGATATTTAGCAACATCCAGCTGGCTGATGGGAAGCCCCATGCTGTCATCTTGTGGCTGAGTGGCCTGCAGCAGGGACTGAGCACAATAGAATTGTATCTGGACTGCCTGCAAGTAGGTGCCATTGAGGACCTGCCCAAACCATTTTCAGTGCTGTCTCAGAAGTCGGTGGCAGTTGATTTGCGCACTTTCCTGGAGAAGCCACAGGTGAGCGAAAAAATGGGGAACAGACTGAGCACGTAGAGGGATCACCAGTGATCTTCTGGATCACTGAATTTAGACCTCAGACCTCACAGCAGCCAAACTGTACAATGGTGATTCCTCATACTTGAGTATTAAGTTGTGAAATAAACGTAAATAAGTTCCTTATGGAACAGTTGAAATCTTATCTTACATGGACACGTAATAATTATGCTATATGTGTAAAGCAAAATTATTAGCTTTTTCAGTGAAAACCAAAAAATTATTGCCTCCCTCACTTCAGTGTAGGTGTTTTTTGGGGACTAGACTTTTTGCAAGGACTTAGCTGATGCATTAAGGGCAGCTTTTCATCAGCTTCTTCCAGCTGTTCAATATGAACAATGCTTGTCTGAGTATTCGGCTTTCCTCTCCATGATAAGCCATAGGGCCCAAAAGAAGACAAAAGAAAGGGAAGACTCTTGGGATGCTGGAGTGCAATCCTCATCTGTTTGACTGCAACAACTTTTCTTCCTCTGTCTGGCAACCAGGAGCTGGCTTCCTGTCATCTCCCTATCAGAAATCCAAGATAAACAGTGTCTTCCACAGCATCTTGCATTATCATTAATCAAAAGTATGCATTAGAAGGTGCAGAGGCATTCTACCCCCAAGGCTGCCTGCTTACTTTGCTTCATTGCAAGCTTGAAAATGATCTTTTTTGTATGAAGAATGACTGAGGTAACTACATTTGTGAGATGTGTACCTGTTTGAGAGGAGGGGAAAAAAGACTGCTTTGGACTCACTTAAAAAAAATCATGTGGTACAGATGCCTAAATATATGAACTTCTTAATATATTCCATATGAATTGGAACAGTAAGAAAAAAATTCTAAATAAAACCACAGCTATGGGAAAATCTACAAGACAGAGAGTAGGGGTTTTATACACTTCAGATGCTGAGGATAGCCCTGAAGGGAGCAGAGTAGAAGCCCCGCATGCATAGGAAATGGACTACCTCTCTTAAAAAAATTCTTTTACTTTGTCTGATATTTCATAATTTTTTCATTGTTTTACAAGAATTGTTAACTCTGTTTTTCTTGTGAGCACAGGATACACTAGATGAGCTGAAGGTGGTAACTGGAGGAACCCTTGCTGAAGTGGGGAACCTGCAGGATTGTTTTCTTCAACAAATTGAGGCTATACCTCAGTACACTGGTAAGGCCTGCAACCAGGAGTTAAAACTGTTCCTTACCATACTAGTGCAAAGAAACTAATATGATGAATATTAAAAATATGGAGAAGCCCTATAATCAAGTAATAACAGTTGTTTGACTGAATTACAACTGTGATAATTTCATGTCAATGTTTCAGAAATAGCTCAGTTTGGAGAGAAAACAGTCACTTGCTGGTGATAAAGCAATGAATTGTTGTCCCAGTGAAGATGACTGTAATGATTAAAAGAGGCTTTTTGTCCTAATTTGGAAGGCAAATTTTTGTGATGATGATGATCTGTTTGTGTCAGCTTAATAATATTTTAAGTATTCAAATTATAGACAGTTGCAGACAGAAAGTAGTCCTAAATGCTATAGACTTTATAGGTAGACAGATGGAGTAGAAAGATCAATCCATGTACTTATCCTCATGGATAGTATTCATCTTTGTTGAGCCTTGGATTGTCCCCAAGAGGACAGGAGCAAGGTGTGAAGATGGTCACAGGACACTGAAGAATGTGTTTATGCTACAGCTACAGAGCCTGTAGGTCTGTGTGGGAAAAGCCATTGCAAGGCAGCTACTAGTCTTGCCAAAAGTTAGCCAAGGCTTTGTCACTTGCTAGAGTGAACATCTGGTTTAAACTCAATTCCTTTTCTGCCTGTGCTGAGCACTGTGGAGGCTGAGCTGGGAAGAGGGAGGATGGGAAGGAGCTGAGGCTACTGGGATTCCTGTATTAGGCAAGAGTGCTTCCTGATGTCTCAACACAGAAAACCTGTGGTAGACTGCCTCATCTTTAGCCCTTCCTAGTCCCTGTCCATCTACCTTTCCGCTGTGGGTGTGAGGGAGAATAACAAGTTCACATTGTGTGCAATATGGTAATATGTAACAACCATGAGGAGAAAACTGAGTTCAAGGTAAGAAAGAGGATTCACAAAAAGTTGTCTCTCACTGTTTCCTGCCCCCCTTGCCAAAGGCATACCCTGCAGCATTGCTGCTTTTAACAAGAATAGAGACAAGATACAGACCTCCTATATGAGAGCATCCTGGGTACATAACATGAATGTGGGCATCACTGGTGTGCAATGGTAACAAAATACGGTATACCTTTTAGCTATGTAAATCCTTAGTTTTACATACTTGTGTTTCCTTGCTTCTTTGTATATATACACTTAGGCAAAAAATCCAGAGTTTTATCCTCAAAGGTTTCTCTTTCTCTGAATCAACAGGTATTTGAACACAGAAGGGAAGAGTGATTTAGTGTTTCCTTCTGCAAAAGCTTACAGCGTTCTGAACGAGATTTCAGATTACAGACTTGCAGCTTTCTCATTTGTAACTTTTTGCTTACTAATCAATAGTGCAAATGGTAGTAGTACAGAGAGAAACCATGTCTCTGTGGCTGCCTCCATCTGGCTTAGCCTCTCAAATTCAGTTGCCTATAATTTTCATATGGAATTATTAATAATAATAATAATAGACAACTCACATGAATACTTTCAAAGTCTACATAGTCAAATCTACCAAAGAAAAAGGTGCATATGTTCCAGCAGAAGTATTGACTCATCTGCCTTGTACTTTGTATGTGCTTCATGACGCCCTCTTATGGGAATGATATATCAGATAACCATGTTTTTGCCTTCAGCCAAAAAAAAGCTGGAAAGCAAATACTTAACTATATAGTGGTGTGAGACCTATGTATCTTGGTAAAAATGTAGGCTTTCCTCTTAATTGGAAAATCCCTGGGATTGCTTTGGGCCTGAATAACTGTACATGACTTTGATCGTGTGCCTGGTTATTGCTCACTGCTTTGGCAGCAGCATTCCCTCCATATTCAGTCTGTGAGGCTGAGACACAGAATCAGTGTAGATAAGAAAATGTAGATCAGATACAAGTTGAACTTAAGTATTTGGGTCTTCCCGTTTGGGTCAGAAAATAGAGTGCAAGATGCACTGGGTTGGTAGATTAGATTAGTATCCTGCATATAACCATAATCAGAATGTCATTTGGGTCAGAAGGGATCTTGGAGGTTGTCTAGTTCATGTAGTGTCCCTAGACCTGACATAATGTAAAAAAAAAAAATAATAGCGCTGTTGCATAAGGCCAAAGTTTCTTTTAAACCTAGGTACTGTTGGAAACAGTATGCCAATATAGGTCCCAGGTCAAGAGTATAAGGGAGTGGAGTTTTAGTGTGATTTTCTCTGGATCTTTCCCTATTCTCCAGCAGTTCATGATATTCAGAGCTCCCAGTTCAGAGGTCAAGACTTTGTATTTTGTGCTCACTATATATTTTCTTCCACGAATCTACCCTGTCAGTTTTGAATGCACAATCAAGAATGTCTCCTGAAAAGAAATTCATTACATGTCTGAGGAGATATCTCCTTTTCTTTACTTGAAACCTGCATCTTCCAAGTACGGCACGCAACTTGTGCGTACAGCTTCTTTGGTGGAGGATTATAGGCTGACAGGAAACTGTTCTCTTGTCAGCCATCATCTATACTTTAATCGTGACTGGATCTCTGGTCAAGTAACTGCAATCTTCCCTAGTTCAAGAAGCTGGACAATGCTCTCAGGTAAATGGTGTGATTCATGGTGTTGTCCCATGCAGGGACAGAAGTTTGACCTTATGATTCTTATGATGCCCTTCCAAGTCAGGGCATTCTATGACTCTGTGAATATCATTCTCTTTGAATGACACTTCAGGATTCTGATTTTGTCAGACCAGGACAAATGTTTCACTTGAGCCAGTATTGCTCCTAAGATTGCTAGAAGAAATACCTATGAGGCATTTCACGGTGGCCTGCAGTGACGCAGGCTAGTGTTTTTGTGTTTGCCTAGCCTGGGCCAATTAGCTGTACAATACAGCTAATTGCCTGCTCTAAGTCCAAGGTCCTGTACTTGAACAGGTTGCCAAAGAAGCTGTGGATGCCCCATCAGAAAATGTTGAAGGCCAGGCTGGGTGGGTCTTTGAGCAATCTAGTGAAATGTCTCTGTCATGGCAAGGGACTAGATGATCTTCAAAGGTCTTTCCCAATCCAAACCATTTTATGATTCTATACTTCAAGGTCCTGGCGAGAGAAAGACAGGGTAACTCCCTGACATAACTTCAGTCTTACAGGGAAGAAGCTCTTCAAGAGACTTCGGTTCGTCGCTGGTCAGTAATACTTCAGAGTGTCTCTGAACTTAATTATTGCCATGAAAGCTGCTCCGTTATTCGTGTTGTTAGTGACAAAGGATATAGAGCTATAGACTAGCTGAAACAGGGAGTTGCCTTAGTATGTTTGGTATGGTTGAGACAAACTACATGGTAGGGCCAGATAACTATACAGCTTCAGCCTGGGGTGCCTTTTACTTACCCTGCTTGCCCCTTAGAAAAGCCACCCTGCAATGTATTGTGGACTGACAGCTCCCTTAAAGGCCTCTCTGAGTTCTTGTCTTTGGTCATTCTGCTGCAGGTAGGCCTACTATTGTAATGGATTTAAATGGAAGAGAAAAAATCCAGCCAGGGATATTCATCTTTCTGTTCTGCTGTCTAGATTTGCAAACAGGAACGTAATTCATGGCAGTATAACCTGTTTAGTCCATCTTAACATTCAGCAGTCTGCAAAACTTAACTACCAAATAGATCTGATTTTGATTTATATGCTAGCAAACAAACAGAATCTTAAATCTTGAGAATTTTCTTGAAATCTCAATCAATAATGCTTAAACCAGTCTTTGTTTTAAGCAAACAAGCAAACAAACAAAAAACAAAACAAGTAAAACAAGAACAGACTGTAGCATCTGGCCTGACTGTCTATGTGCTAGGTTCCTCTAGAGGTTCTAAAATACCCATGATATTATGTCCTGCCAATGTCCTCCAAATAAAACTTAGGCAAGGTTGGGACTAGAACCAAGGCAGGTTCTGGAACAAGTGATTCCCACCTCTTTAAACTTGTTCAGTGTTTTGATGAGAAAATCTGAAGTGAAGAAAACGTAGTATGTGGGGAGTTGGACAATTCACAGCGGAATGTTTGGAAACAGTTAGACGTGCTTTGAAGTACAAAATAATGAGGTAAACATTAAGAGAAACATTTTTCATGTAAGATTTCAGTACTTGCAAAAATAACATGTGAATAAACCTCCCTGAAGCTATTGAGCATAATATCAAAATATCCTACTTACCTAGACTGGGAAAGAGCATGCATTTGTGAAGTTTGTTTTTAAATACAGACTTAGAGAAGCAAACAAGTATGTGCTTCAGAGAGGTACAAACTCAGAAGTAAGCTACAACAGAAGCGACTACAAGGTATTATCCTAAACATGCTCTCTGCTTTTCTGTCACTGACTCAAAAACAGTATTTCATTTAACAGAAAAGAATCTTGTGAAGATCTTGGGTTGACTCTGGTCCTTCCCTACGGCTCATTACAGATGTAACTTTTGAACTTGTCTTAGAGATCTTTTTGTTACTTGGTATCGAGAACTGTTTTTGGTGTGAGTTCATAGATTCACAGAACATTCTGAGTTTGAAAGGGCCCATGAGGATCATCAAGTCAGACTCCTGGCCCCACACAGAACAGCCACAAGAATTACTCCATGTGCCAGAAAGCATTGTCCAGATGCTTTTGAAACTCCACCAGGCTTGGAGCTACGATCAGTTCCCTGGGGTGCCGGTTCCAGTGTCCAACCACTCTCTTTTTCTAATATCCAATTTAGACCTTCCCTGATACAACTTCAGACCATTCCCTCAGATCCTATTGATGGTTTCCACGGAGATGAGATCAGTGTCTGTCTCTCCACTTCCCCTCACGAGAAAGTTGTAGACTGCAATGAGATCTCTCCTCAGCCTTCTCTTCTCCAAGCTCAAGAGACCAAGTGACCTCAGCCACTCCTCATACAACTTCCTCTCAAGCCTCTTCACCATCGTCATGGCCCTCTTTTGGATCCTTCTAATGTGTTTTGTGAATCTATGCAAACTCTGCACCCCCTGGAAGCAAATGAAGCCATGAAATTTGTGTACAAAGTGATTAGCCGCCTTTCAGAAGAAAAGCCAGATGACTGTTGCATTTACTAAAAGTACTGTTTTGTTAGAGTGATCACTGTTGATGCAAGGTCAGCACTTCACAGTGAGCTTGCTCAGAAAGCAGGGTAACTTCACGTTGGAAACTGTCTATGAATTAGTTGGGGTGACATGAAATGCACTTATGCAGGGTCTCTTCCCATTGTATTCATATACACTTCATGCCCCTGCCTTGCCCTTCTTCCCCAAATAGGCTATCACAAATACCTAGTCTTGAACTGCTGAGGTATTGCTTTAGGGTTGCTGGTCTCAGGACTAGGGGAACCAGAAACACTGGTGGCAATAACTGGCTTAGAGAGGCTTGCCACCAAAATAATGATTGAAAAATCATGGTTTTGTTTTTCTCTCTGTGGAGAGTTTTCAGCTTTGCCTGTTTCTGTGGTATATATGAAGTTCAGTCCAGAAAAGCCATACCATAAAAGTTCAAGATAAATACTGTGTTCACTCTGGTTCCTACAGGGCTTAAATGACAGCGGTGTCTGCCTTCCCTGGCTCTTCTTGGGGGTTTCCATCTTACAGCTCAGAAATTACCATGGCAAACAAAGGAGAGTTATGCTGTGCACTCATTTTCGTTGCTGTTTCCCTGCAGGTGATTTTAATAGGCAGCTCATGGGTCAAATGATGCAGATGAACCAAATATTGGGAGATGTGAAAGACCTTCTCAGACAGCAGGTACTGTATAAAGGCTTCAGTGTAAAATACCCCAAGCTTGTCCCTTTGATAGAGTTGGTGCAGAATTCACGTAAGCAATAAACTCCTATGTAGAGTCCATTGCTTGGAGGCATTACACAATGGTATAGGTCTTGATACCCTGTGCTTGCTATGGAGGATTATTGAATGTGGACGGTAGAGGACCAGTAAGTCCTCTATTCAGATCCAGAAAATTTAGTGTCTTAAGTGGTGAGGAGCTATAATAACCATCCTAGCCCACTCTTAGATACGAGTAGGTCCTTTACACAGAACTGAACTTGTATTTGTTTCACTTGCTGGTGGATTTCAGAATTGGAATTGCTTGTGGCAGACGCCTTTGTTAAAACACGCCAACCTTAAAGGTCCTGTTGACAAATGCCAAACTGAAGTACATCCATTATCATTATCCTTAATTTTATGGCGTACAGAGTGCGTCTCATTTAAAACAGATTATCTATGTTGCATGATTTGGGCGTCATCTTGGGGAATAATGGTTTTTCTTGCAGCCAGGTGCAAACTGGAACTGCCTGTACCCAAATAATGGGGTTTTTTTCTATATTCTCAAGGTCAAAGAAACAACTTTTCTGAGAAATACCATAGCTGAGTGCCAAGCATGTGGTAAGTATTCCTGTTAAAGTTTCTAATCCAGGTGAGATCACAGTCATTTTAAAGCTAGCATTGATTGCATTAGCTTTTTATGGTTTCTAAGAAGTATTTCTTTAAAATATTGTATCCAAAGTTGTAGATGTATTGAACACAAATTTCAAATAGTTTTTCATTAGAGAAAAAGCCTCTATAGACCTGATAATCACCTCTTGTGGGATAAAGTGCTATGAAACCAAGCAATTCCACTCAGACTGTACTGTCAGTTCTTGCTCTGCCACATGTTCCTGTGGAGGGAGACATTGTCTGCCAGGTATTTCATGCACAACCTTAGTAGAAGGACAATGGAGGAATCATGTTCTGCTGAAAGCTGTGATGGATGTTTCTTTCAATCGCTGAAACTGTTGTTTCGTTCTGCATTAAAGGTTTGGGAACTGTGAGTTTTCCAACTCAGCTTCCTAGGCGCAGTAAACCCAAATGTGAAGTTAATTCCTGCTTCAGGGGAGTGAGGTGCCTGGAGACAGCAGAAGGATTTCAGTGTGGGCCATGCCCTGAAGGACTCACGGGAAATGGAATTACTTGCTCAGATATTGATGAGGTAAAATAGTGACTTTCAGTGAATTAAAAAAAGAAAAAAGCTAAAAAGCAACTATTTCATATATATCAATGGGTTGCTGATAATTGCTGTCTTCAGCATTTGCTGACTGCTTGCTCAGTGAATATTAATTCACTCTATATCCCTGTTTTGCTGTTGCTGCAAATTTATGGATGTTGTATGTGTGAAAACTTGACATACTCTGGTGAGTTGAGAAGTCATTTAAAGGAGTATAATGTTTGGAGAAAACTCAAAACCTAAAACCATCCAAAATAAACTTTCAGCATAGTTGTTCCTATTCCACAATAGCACACTGTAGCTTCTTCTATAGGTTGCAGAAGCACTTATGAATATGGGCTTTTCTTCTTTTAATTGTGCTCCTGAACCGCCTTGGAGACCAAAGTCTTCTCTTCAAGCCAAACCAGAGCCATGTTTTCAGACTTACCTTAAAAGTCTATGGAAGAAAATAAACAGTTATTGTCATTGTTTGTTTTGCTTCTTTGTGTTTGTGTTGAAATCCGATAATGCTGACTTAAATCTATTTTTTTCTCGTGCTGTATGTTAGAAATTCAGAGCTTGCTTGTATTGAGGCCAAGTTAATAAATTTGCAGTCTCTTAAATTATTAAAAAACCCTGTGTTAACTGGAGTGCAACACTTACTCAGAACAGAAACAACAAAACCGCTTACAGGTTTACCGCATTTTTTCTCTGTGATGCTTCTTGCCATTACTCTTTAGCTATTTTTGTGGAAAAGCACCTGGATGTAGTAGGTCTGGGAAGCATCAGGATTAGGTCATTAGCTGTGCCTGTGGATAATACAGTACTACCAGTGTACCAGTCTAATGATGTAAAACAGCAAAAGCAATTCCTTTTTTTCTCCTTCCTAGCCAACAGAAGGTGTGCTTTGGCTGATCCTTTGATTTACTCCCTCCTGTAGACCATCACCAGAGAGGATGTCATGTGCTCAACTTATATCTATATCTATGAAAAATACTGGCAGGAGAAAGTGGGTTGAGTGTGACCATTCCCTGAGCTGTAGGCCTTGTTTTGCCTCACGTGGCATGCACTGTGTCTGCTGCAACAGAAGGTGCAAAAAAATGGAGGTAAAGATCTGAAATGTGAAGGCAAATGATGAAACCAAGACAGCTGTGATACGAGTTTTGTGCTGCTTTGGTGAGAGATTGAAGCCAGCTGGTACTGAGAGTTTTCACCTTCTGGCCTATTTGCAGACTGAGGCAGAGCATGGCAATAATATCCCTGCCCTTTCCAGAGCTGGAGCAACTTGACCCATTACCACAGTGGTGGGAAAAGAGAACTGAGATTGGTTTATAGTGACTTGATATTTCACGTGGTTTTCTGTGAGCAGTCAATCTCTGCAACAGGAGATTGATGTGCCTTTATTCTCCTGCTACTACTCCAGGCGACAGATCTGGTCTCACATTAGAAACAGAAAGGAAATTTTGCCAAAATGGTGTCATAGAGATACAGTCTTGCTTATGTGAGGTCTTTCTTTATGTGGACACTGCTACTAAGATGCCATCTAGTCTTGACCAATTTTGTTCACCAGCAAATACCTACTTTAGCAGCTAGCTTTTACTTACAGTTGCACAGGGAGATATAAAGAGGAAATAAATGGAATAATTTTGAATTGTCTAATTAGAGGGGATATGTCATATTACTTGTTTCCCTGAGTTAGCTAAGACCATGAAGGCAAGTAATTGCAGTTTTTTTAAAGATTTTTAGTAATTTCTTCTGGGAGAGCATCTTTTCACTGAATGAACTATTTCTGTGAAAACCTAATAACAGGGATTTAAAGAGGATCATGAACAAATTCTGACAAAGACAACTGTTGCAGATTCCTCGCTAACAGCTCCCAACATCTTTTCTGAGGCTGTTAGCGTCTCTGCAGCATGCTCCCTAATTCATTACCAGTTTGAAGACATTACTTTGGTATGGTGGTGCCCGACAGCAGCTGCAGCTTTGATGTGTGTGCTGCGTTATTTGGGTGCCCTCTGCTGCCTACAATAAAAAATCCGCATCAAAATAAGGAGCACAAAATGTCTGTCCTAGGTTTTACTTTTTTCTTGTATTACTTAGTGGACCTACTTCTAACAAATATTCCTGTCAAACGTGCTTTGATATTAAACCTACCTTTTCTTGCTCGTGTGTGTGTTTGGTTACAAGCTGTATGTAGTTGTATGTCTCTCATAGGTGGATATTTCTGGTTTGCTCTCCCTCCATCTTGCAGATGTTCTTCTGCTAGCAATGGAAGGGGAAACCCCCCATTTTTTTAAAACTCTTGGATATTTCTTTCTCGTGTTTTTAATTTACTGTTGTCTTTGAGCCCTATGCAGTATAAAGGCATGTCGGTGTTTTCAGTACTCTTGTTACCTAGCAGCTAGCGTTGATGTTGGAAAGGCAGCAATGTGGAATGTGTTTCCCAAACTAGCACCCACAAGACCATTGGAATCAGTCACAGCTGTTCTGTAAAATTGCACAAGGCACTGAAGTGAATGGTGCCTTCAGGCCAAGGATCATTTATGGCCATGGGATATTTTGGGACAAGTGACAGGGGTTGCCTATGGGCCTCTGGTCTAGAAATGTGTGGGTGCCACTGATACATCCTTGCTTATGTGGTTTGTGTTTGGGTTCCTTCTGGCTATGAGATTTACCTGTGTATAAATAAAAGAATATGCTCCTAACACTTCTGTGTGTCCCAAAAACAACTGCAGGACTGTTTGAAGGGTTGGATTTATGTGGCTTTCCTGATACTGTGGGCTGGAGTCTTCCAGGGGGCTTTCAGACTCCAAGGGATCTGAACTTGCCCAGCCAGAGGAAAGACTGATGATGACAGCTTAGGACATCAACTACAGGCTGTAGTGGAAAATTGCAAATGTTATTTAAATTGCAGAGATAGCTGAAGACCTACTGAGGTCAGGAATGCCTGCAAAGATGGTTTCCTCTGTAAGCCATCTCTGAAGAGACAACATACAGACATTGCATGTAGCAATGCCTTTGGTGAGAGGTCTGTGCCCATAGTCAGAGTCTGGATGTTACTGAAGCACAAACATGTGCTCGGTTCATTTTTTTCTTTTCAGTGTCGTTACAACCCTTGCTTCCCTGGAGTGCGATGTGTGAACACTGCTCCAGGTTTCCGATGTGAGACTTGTCCTCCAGGATATACAGGACAAACTGTGCAAGGGATAGGAGTCAGCTACGCCAAGAGCAATAAGCAGGTGAGTGGCAGCATCCCTGTGATAACTGCCAAGGTGTTGTTTTTATATCAGCACTGCATTTATATTCAATTGTATTTAGTTTTCAGTCATTCCATAATTGCCTTTTGCTATTAGGCAGAGCTCAGAGTGTTTCAGCTAGAAGATCTGATTTGTGTTTGCTTAGCTTTAATGGAGTATTAACAGTCTAATACTCTTGACTGGTGTGGAAATAAGAAAAAGTGTCATCATCTTTGTAAGTATCTCTGATCAACTGCAAAGGTGCCTCTGTTGATTTCTGTAAACTGGCTTTGAACTAGGAAGAGTATGATCAAAAAGGCCTATTTTACTAGAAATGGTTTTTGCATGTTCCTGTAGCACCATAGAAAGGGAAAAGAGTTTTTGTCTAAATTCTTGTGGGTGAACCAATGCACATCGTAAATTTGAAATTTTCTGTATCACAGTGTCTCTTCAGGGTTTGGAAAGTTAGCCTAAGGGTATGTGTGTCCCATTCTGACAGTGGTTTCAGGAGAGGCTGTGTCTCTTTTCTAGTCTAAAACTTTGGTGTCTTTTCTTCAGACTTCAATCTCAAGTGGACATTATTTTTATTATTTGTCGGTTGGGTTTATTGCTAGATCTGCTTAGATATTGATGAGTGCCAGAACGGTGGACTTGGAGTCTGTGTTCCGAATTCTCATTGCATAAACACTTTGGTAAGCACCTTTTCATTTATGTCTTTAAAAAACTGATTGTTTTAAAATTCCATGATGCAAAGATTGGATTTATAGTTTTGATTGAAGAGCTGAATAATGTAAGTTGTTTCTTGCCTTTGTATACACGAAAGAATCCTTTCATTTTTCCTGGTTTATAAAAAAATCAATACTTGATTTGTCATTGACACTTCCATCTGAATTGTATCCTTATCACTTCCCCTGAAGAATGGCAGGATCTCTTCTCTCCGTACCATCCAGTTACGTGCGTTTGTAAGTATGTTACTGCAAGGAACCTCCTTTGAAAACTCAAACCTTTGCTTCCCCTTGTTTCTTGCCCACTGGGAGCTGCTGCAGCAAGCTGTTCCACCGAGTGCTCTCTTTAAAGCAGTAATGTCAGATACAGTACCAGATACCCCTCTAAATAGATGAAACAAGGATAGCCACAATTGGTACTACAGTTTTAATAACCATAGATGTTAAATCCAGGAGAGAAAACATACCAGAAGTAGAAATGGTTTGAAAGAAGTTAAGATCCAATAAAAGGGACATAAAACCACATTAATGTTGTGAAGTAAGTTGGACTTAGAATCATGTAATCATAGAATCATTTAGGCTAGAAAATACCCTAAAGGTCATTGAGTCCAACTGTTAGCTCAGCACTGCCAAGCCCACCACTAAACCATTTCCCCAAGTGTCACATCACCACACTTTTTCTCAATACTTCCAAGGATAGTGATTCCACCACTTCTCTGAGCAGCTTGTTCTAGTGCTTTACAATCCTTTCTGTAAAGAAATTCTTCCTAGTATTCAATCTTAATCTCCCACGGTGCAAATTGAGAACATTTCTTCTAGTCCTATTATCTGTTACTTGGGAGAAAAAACTGCCCACCACCATGTTACAACCTCCTTTCAGGTAATTGTAGTGAGTGATAAGGCCTTCCCTGAGCCCCCTTTTCTCTAAGGCTAAATGCCCCCAACTCCCCTCAGCTGCTCCTCATAAGACTTTTGCTCCAGCTCCTTCCCCATCTTTGTTGCCCTTCTCTGGACGTACTCCAGCACCTCAATATCTTTCTTGTAGTGAGGGGCCCAGAACTAGACACAGGATTCAAGGTGTGGCTTCACCAGTGCTGAGTACAGAAGGACAGTCACTGCCCTGGTCCTGGGGGCACATTTTTTTCTGATGCAAGACAGGATTTCACTGGCCTTCCTGGCCACCTGGGCACAGAGCTGGCTCATGCTCAGCTGCTGTCTAATAGCACCCCTGGGTTATTCTCTGCTGGGCAGCTGGTCTTGGTCAATGGATCCAGCCTGTCCCGACCCCTCTGCAGAACCTTCTTACTCTCCAGGGGGTCAACACACCCATCCGACTTGGTGTCACAGCAAACTGACCAAGGAAGGGTACACTCAATTCCCTCATTCAGATCACTGATAAAGATATTAAACAGGAGTTATCCCACTGTTGAGCCCTGGCAAACCGGCTGCCAGCTGGATGTAACTCCATTCACCACCACTCTCTAGACCCAACCATCCACACAATTTTTCACCCAGGAGAGAGTGCACTCATCCAAGCCATCAGCTGCCACTTTCTCCAAGAGAATGCTGTGGGAGACAGTGTCAAAGGCTTTATTAAAGTCCAGGCAGACAATATCCACAGCCTTTCCCTCATCCACTAGGTGCATCACCCTGTTATAGGAGAAGATCAGGTTGGTCAAGCATGACCTGCCTTTCACAAACATATGCTGGCTGGGCCTCAAGTTGTCCCATCCATGCTACAGGCAGAAGAGTTAAAAGTATCCTTCAAGTGTAAAGGTGATCCTTTCTTGCAGCAAGGTATTTTTGAGGCTACCACTGTTCAGTGTTAGCTTTCCTTGTGGACAACCTAGTTTTTAGGACTGCTTTCACTGTTCAGTATGTTTGTCTCTTTTTATAGTATCTAGAATATTTACTGTCACTTGTTGTATCTTGCTGCATGACTAGACATGACTAGTCGTCTTCAGGAGGCCATCAGGCTCTGTCTGCAGAGGGCAGGCACCAGGTGTCCTGCCATCTGTCAAAACAGAGCAGTGTAGGGTTTCTAATCCCATCTCCCTTCAGAAACAGTTTGGTCTGGAAATACTGCCTTAAAGGCTATTTTTAATGCATACTTGGGCTTGATATAGGACAGAATATCGTGAGCAAATTCAGCAGACTCCAAAAGGTACTATCCTGGCGAACATTAGGATAAAGTGTGTGGGTGTGTTTTATATAGGCCATACCATTTGCAAGGCCCAGGGATTATTTTACTCTTCAGTCATCTGCATATTTCCATCTTCATCCAGAAAGTATGCAGACAGCAAAGAGTTAGAATTTGTAATGAAGTTAGGAATAGAGGCAAAAATAATGACTGCCTGAGTAGTAAATAGATTTCTCTGTGAAGGTGGATTATGAAAGTTCTGAGAGTTCCTCCAGCAGATTTTGTACGTGAAGAGTAAAGTTGTATGAAGCAACTTAGTTTCACAAAGGGGTAGATGCACGCATTTTTTCAGAGATCTGCCCATTTGTGTTCCTTGACATGTCAAAATATAATTATTCTCTATAAGGTAAAAAGATTCTTTTCTTTAATCAACTTTTATGTTATGAGTTACAAGTCTACAAATACATGAGATAGAGAGAAAAGACACATTAAATGCCTAAAGAAGACCTCAGCCTATCAGCATTTATCGGTTTATATCTCATATGGTTGTTGTCCCAGCACATAATGAGATTTCTTGGCTTAGCTCCTTTGTGCTCATTTACACAAGAGAGTGACATAAATATAAAGGTATTTATGGATCTGTCTCGGTAAACCAGTGCAAAAAGTTACATGGGTGTTCTTATTTCAGGGTAAATGAAGATGAGTATAACTGCAACTACAAAATTCTTTTTTGAAGAAGATTTAGCTCAAATTGTTTTTGAAACACTTAAAATTAAAAAGTAAAATGAGGAAAATGCATGATGAACTTTCTCATCTTTTGTTGATTAAAAATTGTTGGAAGCGGCTCAGAGTGATGCTGGTAGTGACAAGGCATCGTAGAGAAGCTTTTGCTCCTACATGACTTTTCTCTGGTTTGACAGACTAGTCTAAAGAGGCAAGAGTTAGGGTTAATGTGCCTTCCAGCATGCACTGGGGGAGCCAAATATTAGTTTCACATAGGAAATAAATTTTGTTCACAGTGCAAGAAGCCTCAAGGGATGAAAGACTACATTTGTGCAGTGTAAGCCGTATGACATGAATCTCACTCATGTGTTTGCTTTAAAAGGAAAAAAAATCATGTTAAAAGGCTGGATGATAATTTTTTTGTTCTTACAGGGGTCTTACCACTGTGGCCAATGCAAACCAGGATATACAGGAGACCAAACCAGAGGATGCCAGGCTGAACAGAGTTGCAGAAATCGAGCCCTCAATCCGTGCAGCATCCATGCCCGTTGTATTGAAGAGAGGAGAGGAGAGGTGACATGTATTGTGAGTTCATAAATTCATGCATTTGTACAATGAAAAATGGCCTTCTTTAGGCTGGAACTAAGAAAAACTTTGTGGACATTTTATACAGTTGGATATTTTACCAGATTGTGGTACACTGGACCAGACCAGCTACAAAAATGTCTGGGCTGAGTCTGTCTTGACATTGCTTTGTTCTTGCCTCCTGTCTGTAAAGCAGCCGTACTCATGTATCATATTGACCGTGTCTATGTAATTAGATCTTTGGGAATGGCTTCTGTAGACTTTCTGTAGTCTTCTCAGAAAAGACTGTCAAATGTCACTCCATGGAAGATATCACCAGAACAAATTCCTCTCCTGGTTCTCAGCTACAGTAGGGATCCTCTGTATAGCCAACATGCCTGTATTTGTCAGTTAATTGAGATGGTATTTTTCCAACTGAGATCACAGATTCTGGGCACAGGTAGGCTGTACTATGCTTAACCACCCGTAGGAGCAGAGGAGCACCAAGTGGCATATGAGCTTCAATTGTAAGCGTCCCACTGAAGCATATTACTTAGTTTTTCCAGCTAGCAAGGAGAAGCAAGAGGCTAATCCAATGTCCTAAATTTGGAGTCTGTGCATGCTTTTGCTGGCACTTGCTTTGGTCTCATTTTTAAGTAGATCTATTTCAAAGAAGAAAAATCTAAGATATTTTAACTCTATGCTGTAGTGGGAAGATGCCTGGATACTTGTGCTAGGCAAGTCCTTGTTTCAAGGGGAGGCCAGAGTTTAACATGCACTACTATGTATAGATCTTCAGTGCAAATTAGGAATTGGTTTGAAACAATACCAATTTAATTGGCTAGGAGAAACTTGTGCACAGATGCACTTGCTTTGCTGGTGCAAACTTAGTAAATGTCCACACAGTTTTCTTTTAAAAATTCCTCTTGCTCTTGAAATATTGAACAAAACACTGTCATCCCATTGATATGGGTGAATTTGACCTAAGCAAACAAGGAGATAAAATCAGAATAAATATGTTGTAGAACAGAGGAGGTTTAGAACAAGTTAATTCTAACTATAGCTTACACAGATATGAAATGCAGGATGTACCAAGATGTACTGATAGAATGCAAGATGTTCCAATCCAAAACTTAAACAGAACAGATTGTCACAAGAGATTGGAAAATTACACAGACATGTTATAACTGCTCATGAGCAGCAAAAAATTAATTTAGAGGACAGTAACTCTGAGGTTTGTAGAAGACCTCCCAAAACCACACAAAGGTAGAATGATGCATGCTCTGTATAGCTGAAGTTTATGATTTTTCAGAAACATCATGAATATGTAAGATATTTTTGGGAATTAAAATGAATATTAGTATATATATGAAATAAAAAGGGAAGAATTTTTCTCTGATGGTACTCATGATAGGTGGAATGATGGCCCGTGCATCCAGCGTTGTATTAAAGAATGCTTGCTCTCTGAATAACCACATTGGTGTCAGAAGATTTTCTTTATTTTCTGAGATTTCAGTATCGCCATCTAACCATGAGCTCCTTGCTGAGATGCTTGGTGCATACTTTGCCTAGACCTCCTATTTTCTTTTACTTCATCAGCAGGTGAGGAACCAAAACATGGCCAGTGTCTAGAAGAAATCATTAGGTGTTGCAGGCACACATTGCACTTGACATCAAGTCTTAGCTCTTTCTAGCTACATGTAGATACAGAGAGCTTGGAACAAGGATTTTCCTTCCACATTGGGCGATGCTCCATTGTACCTCATTGTACTTGTGTCTTGCCATGATTTCTGTATGCTAGTATTTTTCAAGACTGTTGTGGGGTTTCCCTCTTGAATATTTCTACGGTGACTCATTAACCTTTTGATAGTGCTATCATGGTGTTCTGTTGATAGTGTGGCATTGGCTGGGCTGGTGATGGTTACCTTTGTGGAAAAGATGTTGACATTGATGGCTACCCAAATGAAGAACTCTCATGCTCTTCTGAAAACTGCAGAAAGGTAAAAAATTCTTTCTTTTTCTGATAATAATTAAGAGAAAGAAGGAATAAAGAGGAAGACTGGAAGAAACATGACTAGATGTATTGATCTTTTTGCAAGTTACTGAATTCCTCTGCATAAGTTCTATTTCACTTTATGAATCAATACATTAAAAAAATAGAAAAAAAAAACAAAATAGAAAAAAAAGTAATTCAAATTATGAAGGCATGCATTTTACCCTTAGAACACCACACTTGTGTTCTTTTTGTCTAGGACAATTGCAGATTTGTCCCAAACTCTGGACAAGAAGATGCTGATAGTGATGGAATTGGAGATGCTTGTGATGATGATGCAGATGGAGATGGCATTCCCAATGAGCAGGTGCTGTGTATAAATCAGGATGCAGGGGGCTGTGCAAATAAAAGATTTCCCATTACTGCAATGAGCAGTGATTCTGAAATCTGACTCACTATTATTTGCCAGAAATTGTTCCATACACATTGCTGTCAGTTGCTCCCTAAATCCTGTCTTTTTCTTTCATATAATGCTTATTCTTACAAGATAGAAAACACCCAACCTTAAACCTCGCCAATGTATCCTCCATTATAATCTTTTAGCATGTAATTCTGGAGCTTTTTGTGTGCAGAACTTGTGTTCTTCTGTCACATTGTTCCATAGCATGGTCTACAGGAACATAACTTGCATTAAAGTTTTTCATGTTAAAGAAAGACTGACAACAGATTTTACGAGGGATCCAAAACACACATAAATTATGAATGTCTTGCCAACAGCTTAAAAAAGCTTTGAATCATGTCCTCAGTGCAGGAAAGGTTTCCATGTGGGTACACAGCTGCAGAATATATCCTAAGATAAATTCAGATTGTGAAAGCTCTTTTGTGTTCACCCTATATCCTTACAACCCAGCTGTTGTTCTGCACTAAGGTCCTTCACTGCGTAATGCACTTCCAAGAAAGACAACACTTCACCCAGAGTCACAGAAGATCAGTCTCAGGCTGTTTTGCCACATAGGCCCACCCTAAATTCTGGGATCTTAAATTCACTTGTTTTATTAATATTCTATGAAGACAAATACTAAAGCCTCCTTCAACTGTAGATGTATTTACAGGGTCAGCACCTTCAGAATCAAATAGCTTCTATGTTGTTGCTAACCTCTGTTCTTATTCTTTGTGTGCAACAGGATGAGGTCATGGGTGTGCTAAATGGGCATAGAAATGTTACACCACTTCGAAATAAAAAGTTTTCTCCATGTCTCCTGATGGATTTTGAGAGTCAGTAGCAGCTGGTTTGACAAAATAAACAAATAAAACCTCACCAAAACCTAAACAAAGACTTGTCCCTTTTTCCATCAAAAAGTTCTGCTTTCCCGAGTTTCATCTTTAGTTTGAGTCTATACCAGAAGGGGGCAATGGCCTTTCACTGAGACTATCTGCAGACTTTGGCAGGGTCTCTCTGAACTACAGCTTTTAAGAAGGATGTGAGAAAGCCAGGGATCAAAACAGATTCCTCAACATGGATGCATCCAAAATAAGAATCAGAAATTAATCTTATAAATAAAGCCTTATGGTACTAGGTATTTAGTTTAGGGTTCCCACAGAGTGGGAAAGCAGACCTTTGAAGGAGCAAGATAAATCTGATCCAGATTTAATATTCACATAAATTGTCAGAGTCCTCACACTAGTAATTTTTTTAAAGTAGAAATAAATACAAGAGTGTTATAAATCTACTAAAGTAAAAATTAAATATTCAGGGCCTGGCTCATACCTGACTCTGTGTGTTTTGCAGGATAACTGTGTCTTGGCCCCCAATGTTAACCAGAGAAACAGTGACCAAGATATCTTTGGGGATGCTTGTGACAACTGCCGCAATGTCCTGAATAATGACCAGAGGGACACAGATGGTGATGGGAAAGGAGATGCTTGTGATGACGACATGGATGGAGATGGTTGGTGATCTTTCACTTCCAGCTTCTCTAATGTTATTCAGACTTGCCCAGAGTGTGCCATGTTAGATTTCCTGTCACCACCTGTAACACATAGCTTTTCTTTACTAAACTTGTGTCTGAAATTCTTTTAGTTTACTTAATATATATTTTTTAGCCTTCATTGGAAGCACTGAACATGGTAACAGATAAACCAAGACATGTTTCATATAAAAGTTAAAGTTGTTGGTAATTCAGCATTTTCTTAAAGGTACAAATATGCCCAAGAGCATCCAGCTGCTGCCAGTCACTGATGCCCAAGAGCTGCATAAAGTATTGTTTTCATTGCTGTGGAAGTCTTGAAAGAAGTGAAAAAATCAAACTCCTTCAAATGTAATCATGAAGATGAAACATCCCATCCTGTAAACTGTGATATGGGAACAGGATAGAACGAAATGTGTGTAATTAATGAAGTGTGTATGATGGAGTGGACAGCTGTTCTTTAGCAAGATGTTCTTAACTACTATTAAATGAATGGATGCACACAAAAGAAAGATCCACAGTGCAGGCTTAAAATTTCATTGCAGGATTAAGTAGTTGCTGAAAAGGAATAGTGTGATTACTGTTCTTAATGTTTATATTGTCCTGTAACAAATACGGGAATTGTCTTTAACTAACATCCAATTCATTTTTTCCCTAGGTATTAAGAACCTTTTGGATAATTGTCAGAGGATCCCTAATGAAGACCAGGAAGATACAGATAATGATGGTGTTGGTGATGCTTGTGACAGCTGCCCTACAATCAGTAACCCAAACCAGGTTAGGCAGAAGGAAAAATTATCCCTCTTTACGGCGAGGTCCAAAAAATGCATTATGAGATGACCCATGCAGCCATAGTGTTTCTGTTTTAATAATAAAGTATATCAAGGTATTCTGGAGACAATATTGCTTGAATAATATAACATTGTATAGGTATTCAGGAAAGTTTTATGGAGCTGCAGACTCTCCTGATGTGAAAAAGGGGAGCCACCATCTGTATTCTCATAGCTTTGAACACTCTTAGGATTTCTGCCCTGCCTGTATGTTCTGCCGTTGTGCTCTGAAATGTGGGCTCGAGTCCCACGTAATACAATGCCAGACTCCACACAGGAGCATGATTTCGTTACACTTGATATTTCTTTAATTAAGACAAAATCCTGGTGTCCTAATTTATGACAACTTTCAGTGCTCCTATGTGAGAGATTGTTGGAACTTTTCATATGTTTGGAATTCTAATTCTAAAGAAAAACGTTGGAAACTATAGACAAACATAGTAGATTTTTAAAGCTGTTTAAGAAATCAACCTTGGTTAGAAATGAGGGTACTTACTTTCAGTAGTAGAAGAATCTTGAACTGCACGAATCTAGTATAACTCTGTTAATTGATTGCCTTTTTTTGACATTTTGGTTAGATGGATGATGCAAGCAAGAAAATATGTTCTGTAAACCCACTGTTTTTTTCATGTTGTATTTTTTTATTGCATTTGATTTGGTTGTGTTTTGGTTTAATTCTGCCATCTTAATAGATGGCAGCAGATACTGAACTTTCTGTGTTTCCTTTTGCAGTCAGATGTTGACAATGACCTTGTTGGAGATTCCTGTGATACCAATCAGGACAGGTATGCTGCGTTGTGGCTTTTAACAGCAACAGGGAAATAAAAGAGGCTAGTCTTGAGCTGAAGTATGCAATTGATTCCCAGAGAGCTGTAATTCTTCATACTAGCCTGGATTTAATTTCGGAGAGATGTTATTTCAAAAACAGTGTTAACGATTTATCAGCCTTGTTGGTTCCCTTCCCTGTAGCAGTGTAGTTATGGAGCCTTTCACACTCAGCCCCACTCACACAGGCCTTCTGTGAGTTCCTGTGGAAGTGACGTTCAAACTGTTCTCTGGCTGTAAAATCCAGAGCACTACTGAGAGCTTCTTAGTGAGGAAACGCCCTTTTTCCCCCTTTATTTTTCATTCCTCTTTTGTTTCTTTGTTTCCTTAGCAGAAATTTTACACTTAAGGACTACGTATTTTTCTACAAGAGCCTAGAGTTTCAGAAACAGAATTTCATTATCAACTGTAAAACACTTGCAGATCAACACCTTGTTTTAGCACAGCAAGAATGGCGGGGCTCCTCTATCTAGGGCTTTCATATGCCCTGGGCAGTCAGGGAGCATGTCCTATGACAAATTGCTCTTTGTCCTGAATAAGCTTCTACGTAATCAACTTTAGGGATGGTAAGTCCTCCCCGGTGCTCCTCACTTACAGCAAGAAGCAAGGGAAGTGATAAATCCTGTGCTGGCACAAATTTTAACAGCCACAGCTGGCTGTGGGGTTTCACCCCAGGGCCATTGGTGTGCTCTGTTCTCTGTGATAGGAGTTGCAGTTCCATGCCTCTGGAGGGCTCGTTCCCAGTCTTACACCAGTAGCTGCCAAGGCCATCAGCATTTTACTCTTAAGTACGTACATCTTTGGCCATTTCCTGTTTTAAAAAAAGGACTTTCCCTCCTCTCCTGCCATAAACTTAATGCTCTGACCTAAAATTAAAGCATTATTTCTTAAGTAGGGAATATTCACTGCCTTTATTTTCACAGGTCATTTCTGCTCCACATATGCTAAGCAAAAAGCTACTGGGGCAAAACACACCTGCTTATTGACAAAGCAATTTGGTTTTGGTGTGCATACAAAACACACCTGACTTCAGGCAGGGTTTTTTTCACAGGTGCACTTAACTGTTGGCATTGAGAAATTATGCAGCCACCTCACAACTTCCTAAACCCTTTGCTGCAGTCTGTGTCCCTCTTCTCAGTGGCTCTTCACTGTAGCCAGCTGATGCAGCAATGGGCTGGAGGAATGCTTGGGAGCTATAGACTTTCTTCATTATTTCTTACTGCGCGTCTTCCCTAAAGGATTGTTTCAGTTTGCAAAAGACCTTCAGGATCATAGAATTCAGCCACTAACCTAGCACTGCTAAGTCCACTGCAGAAAACTTGCTATGCCCGAGTGTGGCAGCAGTGCTTGTTTTTAAACAAATCTGATTTCAGGTTCCCATGTAGTCTGTCATAAAGTTTCATTCGCACTCACATCTGTATGTTCATGAGCACTCGTGCACGATTTGTGCATGTGGGACAAGGGACACCACGTGTTCAGCTCCTACGGTCTCCTGGGTGCCTTTTAATGGGTGACACTGCACTTGTTGGATTCGCTCTACATACCCTTTAGGAGTGGAGATTGTTTGGGATCTTGAGTGTAGTATGTCTCCCACACTATGCTGGGTTCCTTTTTCTTTTCCTTGTCTGAATATTTCTATAGCTCCTGGCTTAGTTTTTGTCTTCATGACACCTTATCATACTTATCATCTCTTTGTTCCTGGCCTCCTTTGCAGTTTAACTGCCTGAGAAACAACAGGTTGTGTTACACCACTGGTCTACCTCCAGCTCCAGGGGTGCCACTGGTGTGTTTCCTGCTCAGGTGTTGAAGCTGTTTCACGTGCAGAGGCAGGAGCTGATGCTGGCATGCCATTTCTTTTTGTTTCTGTGCTTGCAGTGATGGTGATGGGCACCAAGACAGCACAGACAATTGCCCTACAGTTATTAACAGCTCCCAGCTGGACACAGATAAGGATGGGTTGGGTGATGAATGTGACGATGATGATGACAATGATGGCATTCCTGACCTCTTGCCTCCAGGCCCTGACAACTGCAGGCTGGTCCCCAACCCAGGCCAGGAAGATGATAATGGTAAGGTGGGCCTTCAGTAGCCATTTCAGTTCTTAGGCACTGCATTTATATCCAGGCATTACACATGTTCAGCAAGAGCCAACAGAGTCACTACATGTACATACCCTCATCCCATGTGGAACCCCGACACACAGGAACCCTTTCAGCCATTACAGAGGTCCTCAGGTCCCTTTCTTGGGCACTGCAGTCAGCAGGGCTGACACTCCACCTGCTTCTTGGACACCCTGATCCAGTGGCTGGGTCAGATGTGACTACATGCTGCACCACAAATCTGCTTTCACTTCTCTGATGCATTCAGGTGATGGAGTTGGAGATGTCTGTGAGTCTGATTTTGACCAGGATACAGTGATTGATCGGATTGATGTATGCCCTGAGAATGCAGAAATCACCTTGACAGACTTCAGGGCCTATCAGACAGTGGTGTTGGACCCAGAGGGAGATGCGCAGATTGATCCCAACTGGGTGGTTCTGAACCAGGTAAAAATACACTTGATCTTTGTTACCTGTCTCAGGAAGACAATTTGAAAACCACAGTAAAACTGGCTCTGTGATTGCTGTACCTCTGGCAACCTGAAAAGTGGAAGCTGTTGGTTGGTAGACTGTTTGCAGGAATAATAATAAAGGAACTTTCTTTTAGCATATGATAGCTTGCAGCTTGATGGTCCTAATAATCTTAAATAATAATAAATAGTTTGATGCTCCTAATAATCTTAAATAGCATACTGGACAATTTATTCTGTACAGTGGATTTCACTGTTGCAGGAAGGTAGACATGAGACCTTTGTGTCACCCTGTTGAAGTATTTCTGTAGCAAACAAGTCCCATGAATCCTTCCCAGAATTTAAATTCTGACCTGCTGAATAGCAGGGCATTTCACAGAATCACAGAATGGTTTGGGTTAGAAGGGACCTCAAAGATCATCTCTTTCCAACCCTCCTGTCATGGGGCAGGGAGACCCCTCACTATACCAGGTCTCTCAGAGCACCAGCCGGCCTGGCCTTGAATATTTCCAGGGATGGAGCATCCACAATTTTTCTGGGCAACCTGTTCCAGTGCCTCACCACCCTAACAGCAAAAAAATCTTTCCCAACATCTAATCAAAACCTGCTTTTTTCCAGTTTGAAGCTATTTCCCTTTGTTGTATCACTATATGCCCTCGTAAAAAGTCTCTCTCCATCTTTCTCGTAGGCTCCCTTCAGGTACTGGAAGGCTGCAATTAGGTCACCCCAAAGCATTTTCTTTTCCAGACTAAACAAGCCCAATCATCTCAGGCTTTCCTCACAGGAGAGGTGCTCTGTCCCTCTAACCAACTTGGTGGCCCTCCTCTGGACTTGCTGCAACAGGTTTATGTCCTTCCTGTGCTGGGAACCCCAGCTGATGCAGTACTCCAGTACTCCTAGATGGAGTCCAATAACTGCTATTTGCACTAACAAGTTTCAGCTTTCAGGAGGCTAACATATTCTGAGTCACAGGGAAAATGCAATTTATTCCCATTGCCAAAGTCTCTGACAAGCCAACTGAGATGTATACATCTTTCTTAACCCAGTCCTGTCAGCCAGTTTGATCCTGAACTCGGTGGTCAAACTGTATGAGCTAAGCCTAGGAGAAGCTCTCTTCCTCCCATAACCCTCTCCCCCTGCTCCCCATTTTTGGCCAGGTTCAGTGATATCCAGAAGACTGTGGTAGGGAAGAAATTATTGGGACATCCATATGATCAATTCCGCAGTAGGAAAAGACAAATCCTTTCCGACTCAGGGCACACAAGCAATGGAAACATTAGTACTTGTTTGTAGTTCCCATTTCATTTCCGAGCTACAAGTGTCACAGACATGCTGTGAGCAAACGGAGGAGACCAATGGAGTGGGTGTTAGAGAGAGGCAGGAAAGGCTGCCAGGCTTACCCAGCCCAGCTAACCATCCTGAATTTACTCTTACAGGGTATGGAAATTGTGCAGACTATGAACAGTGATCCTGGTCTTGCTGTTGGTATGTACTCTCTTCTGAGATTCAGGTTTTACAGCAGAAAACATTTATCATAAGAACACATGTTCTGCAGAATTGTTTTTAACCTGCATGTATCTTCAGGTTACACAGCTTTTAACGGCGTTGACTTTGAGGGCACTTTTCATGTGAACACGGTGACAGATGACGACTACGCTGGCTTTATTTTTGGTTATCAAGACAGCTCTAGCTTTTATGTGGTAATGTGGAAGCAGACAGAACAGACATACTGGCAAGCAACTCCCTTCAGAGCTGTTGCAGAGCCTGGCATTCAGCTAAAGGTATTGGTTCTGGCTCCGAGCTGGGGACACAGTGGTCACTGCAGCCTGGTTATGCCTTCCTGCCCCGTGCTGGCCATAGGCTAAGCATCATGCTGTGTGTGGGCTGAGTCATGTGCTGCTTGACTGCAGTTCTCTACTTGCAGCTCATGTCAAAATGTCAGGCAGCTGCCACACAGCCCTTTTAAGGAATTCTATTTTTTAAGGAATTTCACCTTTTCTTTTTTATCAGCTGGAGTGTTTACTCTCTGCAATGATTGTGCTCTGACCATAATTGGTCAGTTTGCCTCCTTCTCCTTGGTCCAGGTACCCAGCTGCTTTTCCACGCAGGTAGTAGCTTCAGCTATATAACAGAAGTTTGGGGCTTGTGAGCAGCAGACCTGCTCCCCACTGCAAAAAGACTTAGTGCTCCTTAAAGTGACATTTCTTTATGGTCAGCATTGGAAAATTGTATTTCTGCAGGCTGTGAAATCCAAGACAGGTCCTGGTGAGCACCTCCGCAACTCCCTCTGGCACACAGGGGACACCAGTGATCAGGTCAGGCTGCTGTGGAAGGACCCTCGAAACGTAGGGTGGAAAGACAAAGTCTCCTATCGCTGGTTCTTGCAGCACAGACCCCAGATTGGTTATATCAGGTAAGAGAGGAAAGGATAGATAAAGTGAGTACAGATACATGTCTGTCTAAAGTGTTGTTTCTCAACACCTAAATCAGATTAAAATTTTAGAGTTAATATAATATCTGGGATTTGCATTGATGAAGCCTTGTAACGGGTTAGACTTTTGAAGTTCAGCCTGCAGTTCTTTTCCTAGGACAAGCAATTGCAAGATGAGCCTGTTTGTAACTGTGCCTTATCCTTAATGAGCTCTTTTCTGGCTTCAATACTTTGTTTTCCAAGCTACTTGTGGCCACTGACCTGAAAAACAATGCATTTCAAATTGTCTTAATTTCGCTATTTTAGAAGAATTTGTTGGGAGTGAGATAGTTTTTATGTATTCTAGGATAGCAGAATTAATAAAACTTGCCACTTAATGGTTGTGACCTAACTAAGACCAGTAATTAACTCGATGTGATAGATTTGAAATTACTTAAATTTATTGAGAAAGTCTGTCAAAGACTTGTAATGCACGTTATCTATTATTTGGGATAAGGAAAATAGTTATTAAAAAATAAATCACATTTCAGGAGGAAATATTATTCTCCACAAAATCCAGTAGGACTGAGAAATCAGCAGGAATTATACTTGTAGATAAAGACTGATGTTAAAATGCAAAAAAACCACCCACTATTCTGGCATCATCAACTCACATTTTACAACCTTATAATAGAAGTACAGGTAAGACAATTGCTAAAAAAAAATCAACCACCCAGTTAAGATGGAGTCATTTGATGGTGTAATTGTTCCACTTTTCTGGTGCACAGCATCATCTTCAGTAGTAATTGGAGGAAGCATGTTTGACTTTTGTGCTAAAATTCATTAAAAGCATTTATACTGGCAATTACTGTGTTCATGCCACAGAGCAAGTGGTAAAAACTTGGGTGGCAAGTTTTCTTTAGACCAAGCAGTTTGTAAAGCTGCTTCACAAGCAAGTATTTCCTATGCTTCAGCCAGCCTAAGTAATGCTCCCTGCAACTGGAAAGGTAGGAAAGTCTGTGTCATAGAATCCTTTAAAAACTAAAGGCAGCCAAGCCTCTGCCAGTTCTCTGTCCACATCTCGCTGTGGTCTGTTTAGGCCAGATGCCACAGACTATTATATGTCTAGCAAAAGTTTTCTGAGGTTTTAAGGAAGCCTAGGAAAAAGACACTTGAGCCAGCCTCTCCCATGTAAATTACGAAGAGAATTTGTTGTCTTTCATTTACAGATACATTTGAACTGCCTGATCAAATCAGGAAATAAACGCAGGATCGTAACAGGAATTGATTTTTTGTTTATTTTGTGAAAAGAGTCAAGAACTTTCTTTCCCTTCACCACTTGCTACTTTCTTGCATATCTCATCAGCAGCACCCTCATCCACAACAGGGCCCTTCAGGCTCATCAACTTCTAAGTCCTTTACCTTGTACCCCAGAGGCTGAGGACTTAACTGTGGACAGTACTGCTGCAGCTCAGCTGGCTCCAGCCCTCAATACAGGGCACATGCTGGGGAGCTGGCAGGGTAATCAGCTTTCACAGAGCTATTTGAGAATTTGCTGATGGGTTTCTAACAAGAAGATGCTAATTCAGCAAAACTGTTCCTGGAGCTAATCATATTCACATGTTTAAAGAAATCTCACAGATAAGTTCAAGATTCAAAACGATTTGAAACTCTGCTTAAAAAAAAAAAAAAAAAAAAGGAAAAGAAAAAAGTTCAGCTTTAAACTGTGTGACACAATATCCATCTGGCCTTCAACCCATCTAGTTTCATTCTCCCTTGCTCGTATTACTACCGACTGTGGAAAGTTTCAAGAGCTAAAGCTCTCAGCCTGACTGATACAGGGTAAAACATTCCAAGGCTTTTGTAGGATGTGTAGAAACCCCCCAAAAGGCCTTCCCTACCTGGCTCTTGCAGCATGCAGCAATGTTTCTGTTTCCAGCCTACAGAGGAGCTAGCTTAACTGCTTTTTCTCCACTGGGCTACATGTGAGGGATAGCATGTCCAAGACTAGAGTCTCCATGGATAACAACATTACTTTCTGGAATGTTACAGCCTTAGAAAAGACCTAATAGAGTCTCTGTTTGCTTTCATTAAGGGCAAGATTTTATGAAGGCTCTGACCTAGTGGCAGACTCTGGTGTAACTATAGACACCACGATGCGTGGAGGACGGCTTGGAGTTTTCTGCTTCTCTCAGGAAAACATTATTTGGTCCAACCTGAAATACCGCTGCAATGGTAATGTTGCTCTTGCATCATTTTAGTTCAGGACTGGCAAGTGACTGTGAAGAACTGGTAGCATGGATAAAAGATTAAGCCATTTTGCATCCTTTCCTTTGCCCATCATTCACAGTTTATTCACAGCTGTGAAATGCCTCCCCTGACACCAGGAGAACAGTGCAGCCCCGCCAGATGGGAATGGACACTTCAGAGCTGCTCCTCCCAGTGCAATCACTCTGCTGCAGAGATCGTACCGAGCAGTATAGCTGTCATCAGAGAATTAGTAATGTTATTTAAAACCAGCTAACTTTGAGAGCTGTATACACACAACAAATACACTGAGGCCATCATATATGTAGGATGTCTTGAGCTTTGAATACAGGGTGATGTATAGCAGGAGAGCCAGTGGGCTCGATCACTAGGCATCAGTGTCACACATGTACTTGCTGGTTGCTCCTGTGTGAGAGGGCAAGATCCTAAGATCCCTTTCCTCCCATGAAGGAATGCTTCTGACACTGTGGGAGCATGGTGGCTCACATCTCTTGGCACAAGAGCCTTGCAGCTTAGCCCTGACCTCCCACTATGTAAAATACATCAAACCTTGGTCACTCCACACAAAAGCTGATCGTTTCAGTGTATTTCTGCCCTGGCAGCAGTTCAGCAAGCTTGAAGTGGGGTTGGAGGGGATGCCTCCCCTCCTCTCAGCATCAATCCCCAGGCAGCCTTTGGAAAATAATTTACCAGCCAATTTGGAACAGTGTCCTTGTCTGCCTTCTGTGGATCCAAGAAGGCCAGTTCTGTGTCTGTAGGGGACTGCATGGCTACTCTGTGGCATGTTCTGCTGATGGACTCAGGTTCTCAGACACCTGAAATACCTAGGCTGACACTTGGAAGTCATAGTTAAACAGGGACACTTCTAGACAGTCATGTTTGTTATTAAAAATTACTTGGTAAGCATTTTAAACAATATGTGGTTTCTCAGAGCTGCCACTGATAAATACTTACCTGGGAGTAAGCAGGCAGCTGGCTTTGCTGCAGGAGCTATATTAAGTCAAGGAAACCCACTCAAAAAGTCTCTGGAGTCCCCACAAATCCCTGATCTTATTTCAGACAAGTTCCTACATTTGCAGAGAAGTCTTGAAAAGAATTTCAAGGCTTAAAAAAAAATGCTCAATAAAAAACAAAGGACTTTTTTTGTTTATATTGTGTTTATATAGTTACTTCCTTTTTTCGAGTTTAGCGTTATCTGTCCTACATCAGGGTGGAAATAATCAGAGAAAAGCTGAGGTCATGCAAGTGAGCTCCATTGCTGTGGCTCCGTTGCTGGCTGCAGCTTCAGCTCTACAATTAGCTGTGTGGCTCTCCAGATAAAATATTCTGAGATCTGGCCAAAACAGGCTGCAGACACCATTTCTAACAGAACTGTAGCTACTCTTACAAAATTGATCCAGCTCCAGCTCCCTTCACCAAATCTCAAGCCTTTCTGCCAGTTGCTGAGAGTCCTGAGGTTAATGGTTTTTGTCCCTTCTTGTGGCATGGGAAATCATCACAGGGAAATTGAATGAGGATACATGAGAAATCAAGATGCTGATACTGCAAAAGTGTCTGGCACACAGAGCAAGACAACCACTTCTTTTGCCTTTCCGGTTGGTGTTTATTAATGAAAGTTTGAGAGTCCAAGCCCCAACATTTTATGGGAAATGTAATTTGAAGATTGATAGTACTCCCTTGTGGGCTGGCACTGAAGAACTCACTGTCCTGTCAGCCTCTCTGTGATTTTCAGTGGTGTACAGCTAAAACTCAAAACATTCCCTGTAAAAAAAGGGAAGCACGTTACCTGAAAAACAGAGTAGGTGGCTTATTAATTAAGTGCTCTTTGATTTTGTCAAAAGGGACTTAACATTTGCATATCTTTCTGTTTTCAGACACCATCCCAGAGGACTTTCAAGAATTTCAAGCGCAGCAATTTGGAGTTGGGGATATTTAAGAAGTAAAAGCAAACTAACATTGCTATTGCAAACAGTAAAACAATATATTTTAAATCCTTATATGATTGTTGTCAGAGTGCACACCGCAGCTTTGTGTTGATGTGACTATGCCAGACTTTTTTTGTATGAAAGTGAAAATAAAAAAGGAGACAAAATAGACTTGGATTTCACTTGTTTTCAAATTTGCCCTAAAATCTAGGGAGCAGCATGTAAATGGAATAACATTTGCATAAAACATTCTCAAGAAATTTGAATCTATTGCCTTTTGGGATTCAGTATTAAACAGGGTGAGGCAGAAAGTGAAATTTTTTCTACCTTGGATGTGTTAGAGACAACAGGTTGCATGCATCAGGGCATGAAGTAGTTCAGAGCTTTCTGGACAAGGCTTCTTAGTAACTTCCAGTCCTGCTAGGAACAGGTTGTATCTTCTGTAGAACAGTTTAATGCCTTTGGATACTCTGTTACCTTTGCCAGACCTCCTTTAAGACTCTTTTTAGACCTCCCGACCCTCCCACTCCCAGAAACGATGAGTAACACTATCCTGTCCTGTAAAAGCAAAAAAGCTGACCGCAGGGCTTTGTAGTCAAATCTTACGACTTGCATGTGACTGAAACAAAAGAAGATAACAGAGATAAATGCCAAGTCACCTAGCTAGAGAAAATAACTAACTTTCACATAAACAAAGCCAGGCTTTGACCAGCTGTCCCCATTCAGAGCCAAGCTCTAGCTATCGACAGGTACTGCAATCTTATGCAAGACCTAATTAAAGACCTAAATCACTGCATTATACATTAGTAAACATTAGGAAAGGACTGGAAAACAAAAAAATGAAAGAAATTGTATCACAATGCAGTCTGTAATCTGAAGTGCAGAAAGGTGTTGATAGAGTGCATTCTTTTTTCAAAATAGAGCTAGGAAAGGAAGGGAGGACAAGCTCCAATGACTGAACAGGATATTGCAGCTTCTGGGATAGTTACTTTAAAAAGGACTGTGGGAGGGAGGAGGAAGGAGGAAATAGAAATGGAATTAGAAGTGACCCTGAGAAAATAAAGTCACAGGTCTTCTCAGCCCAAGGACACAGAGGAAATGCTGAGTTAAATTATCAGGTGAGAGTATCAAAACAAACAAAAAAGTTTCTTGTTCTCAGTACAATAAATATACCCTTAAGGATATTGCAAGTTATCCAAGGCTTTGACTAGTGGCAGACTTTTCCACCACTGCCCAAGTTTTTGGAAGCAGGGTGGCCCAGATCCCACAGCAAAAAGCATGATGTAGGAGTGTTCCTCTGGCCGAATGCTTCATGGTGAAAGGTCCTTCAGTTTTGGTCCTCCTTTCCACTTGGCTTCACTAACCCACTTCACTTACTAGATTTTCAGAGGACTGAAAAGCTACTTATTTTGGAGCATCACAGAGAGCTTTGTCAAATTATGCTTAAATGATGAGTAAAAACCCCCATTTCTTCTATCTGAACATGGGCTTTAAACTGCAGTATTGTTCATTTATGAAGGAGAACACACACTATAAAGCAGATTTACATCTTCCTTGTCATGCATTTGCATTTCAATGGATGGACCCTTTCTCCAGGCAGAAAAATGGTCTGGCAACAACTTGGGCAGAAGGCAGTCACTCAGACTATGCTCACACATCCCACTGGTGCCTGCAGTGCACGTATTTTACACAAGTGGTCTCCTCACAGTGGATGCAACACAAGTGGATGCCTAACCCACCTGGACGGGTCTGCAGCACATGCACCACACACCACCCTCCCTCAGAAAATATGATTGCAGTAGCCCTTCAAATCCTTCCCAGCCTTCAAACCTCTGCTCAGCCCTCCTGTCTGCAGCTGGAGCCTCTTCTACTGCTATAGTGCCCAGGAGGGAGCATTCTAGGCCTTTGCCACACCGGCTGGCTAAACATTATGGAGCTTGCCCATTTCCAGGCTCTCTTCTATGTCACGGCCACTGGAGGCTGGAAAGCGAGATACAGGTTCTGCTGGTGTTGAATGTAACTGTGTGAAGATATAAGACTCCAACCTGCCCTGACAGAAAACATACTAGCTTGCTCTACTGGCAGCCACAGAAACAAATCACAGTTGAGACAGCCAGAACTCTGTCTCATAAGGTGCTGTGGGTACCTTACAATGGGTTGCCAGAGCTCACTATGTTTGTTGGATGGACACACCAAGAGCTGGACAGCCTGCAGCCTCAGGAAGAGTGAAGTCCAGCTTTCGCAGACAAACATTTGCCTCAAGAAGCCTGTCTGGGCTTGGGAAACCTGCCTTCCATATTCACATCAGAGATTATGCAGTCTCTGTGTCAAAGATTTAAACAAGCTTCTCTAGCACCATGACCCCTTTCTAGACTATTGGGCAATGCAGACATAGCTCCTTGTGTGGCCTAGGGCAAGTGCAGACACTGCAATCCTGTATCTTTAATACTAAACATGTAGTTATGGCTTGCCCCCACCGCGCCTGCACAGCTGGGTGTTCTCAGCTGGAGCAGCAGCTGTAACTACTTTGGAGCTCAGAGTCCTATAGCTCCTATACCAGGGTCTAACATCTCAACAAAGGTTAACTCTTTCCTGTGTGCTGCAAACACCATGGCAAACACCCTTCAAGCGCTTCTGATCCCTCAAGACCATGTCCTGGTTTGAACCGCAAGAAGGAAACATCCTGCCAGGATGCTGCAGGGTGAGTGAGGGCAGGGGTGGGCAGGCTGCTGAGCAAAGGCAGTCGGCTCTCACTGCCCTTTGGCACCACTCAGGAGCCCCCTCTGCCTTGCACCCAGGTCAAAATGCAGAGCCTCCCAGCTACGTGCACCAAAGTTCTCTCATGCACCAGACCTGCACAGGGAACAGCAGCCACCACTGGACCCTTGGAAGCTTAGTCAGCAGTTTCTCAAAACCATGAACAGACCCTGATGTGGGTCTGTTCAGTTGTCTGGCACAGGTGCTACCAGTACCAGCAGGTAGGCTGCAGCTGAAACAGGACATGGATGGTGAGAGGGAAGGAACCACCATTCATTAAGACAAAGCATTTTCCCTGGTGTGGATCTATCCAGGCACATAAAATTCAGCAGCTGCCCACTCCAGCATCTGGACAAGTGAGGAAAAAAAAAAAATCAGAGATCTGTGTTTCAAACATATACATGGGTTTCATTACTATACCAGAACTTTTGACATATCTCAGAGAGCTGGATTATACAGAACAGATGACACAGAGAAATCTGTACAAGCTGCTATTGTCCAATACTGGAGAATGAATTTCTGGAGAAATACAAAAATAACATGGATAGTGAAGTCTTGTAATAGTCCACAGTGGTTAAACAACATCCAGATTTAGTGAACAAAAAAGATCAACCAATTCACTTTTACTGGCTCAATAGCTAATCAGCTCATATATGTGGATACTTCTTAAGTTTCTCCCAGAATTAATTGATTTTTCAACTTTCATGTATCACAACAATTCATTTCAAATATAAGAAAAATTTTATTGGTCCATTAATCTATAACAATACATTCACTCAGTATACAAAAGGAAGTGTCCATAAAAACCATTAACATGCTTTATAAAGGCAAAGCTGTTAACTATTTTACAATTAAGATTTTACAATTCTGAACTCTTTACCAATCCTTAAAAGTCAAACTGCTACAGTTGCTACAAATCACAACATGAGCAAAAAAGAAATAAACTAGCAAAACTCCGCTACATGGGCTAGAGCTTAATAAAACAAAACACACACATCAAAAAGTTCCCTTGAGATATTAAGAACCTCAAAAAAAGACTAATTAACATCCCCTCACCATCAAGAAAATGTGTTTATATTTTCATTACTTTGCATCCAGTTTTTGAATATGGCCTATATGAGACTGAACACCACACATTGGTGGTGAAAAAAAAGCAAACAGTGAACCCACATATTCATAGTAAATCTTTTCCCAGCTTGTACATTACAAGTGGAATGATTTTCTCTGGAAGTTAATTCTCCTCGCTTTCAGTTTGCATGGATGTCTGATGACACCTAAGCACCACAACTTGTATTGGTAAGTGGAAAAACTAAAGCTACGGTACGACCAACGATCCAATATTTCACCATAGCTTTCCAAAATTCTTGGCTTCGTGTTTTCTTCTCGGCTTTGTACTGAGGCTTCTTTGGCAAAAGCACGGCTGTAGTGCTGCACCCTGCAGCTCTGGTGAGCAAAACCCCCGGAAGCTTTCAGCTGCTGGAGTGGTTTCAAAGCTGACAACTGTGGCTCTCAACAAGTATGTGCAGATAGCTGTATGCTACACACTGGCAACTGCTGGAGACTGGCAAACAGGAGGAAAGCCAATGCGGCTTGTATCTGAAATAAATTCCACCTTTTGAAAAACAACATTACTGAGCAGCTGTGGGGCATGAATCAAAGCCAGGTTTGATAAAAAACCCAAAACAAAACAGGGTTTAAGGCCTACTTGAAATCTACAAAGTTTCTCTGGGCATTAGAAAGCAGTCAGGATGCCGGTCTCTCCAAGTTTCTACTTCAAACCCAGCACAGTGTGTCTGCATCCTCATCCTGAGGCAGCTGGGCATTTTGCCATGAGGCTGTTGAAAATGCAGAGACATACAGTTCCCAAGCTATGAATCCTGTTACAAGTACAAAAAGCCAAAGCTTTCTAAGCCCTTGACCCTTGGCATTCCCTTGTATAGTCACGTGAAACACTAAATTCTAACTACTGTTTACAAAACTGAAGACACAAGTAAAATGTCATGGCACTGATTATGTGTTTCCCTCCCATAAGAACTTGTAGGCCACTTTAGAAAACAAAGAAGCAGTTTTCACAGAGGAAAACTGATCTATATAATAAACTGTGATCCTTGACTTCGCTTCAACACTGCAGGCTGTCCTGCTATGAAAAGGAAAGGATCAGTTAGACCTGGCAAAGAGGTCTTTGCTAGTTTCTAGCACCAAAGACATCCCATTTGACAGCAGGTTGTCTGGAAGTGAAACAGGTTTACAATATATTTAAAAAACATATCCAAGGAGAAAAGGCAAATAAAATAAGAAGACACAGCCTGCAAGCAAAAGACATTGCTTCTAAGGCCCAGAAGGAAAGATGAGAGCAAAATTTTAGCTGCAGATAATCTCAGCTCATCTAGCCACATTTGTACAGTCTTGTGGTGCTTTGCTTCATTAACTTGCTAGCAGTTTATAAAATATTCATAGCATGTTTTAAAAACAGTCAGTGGATTATTTTGATTCTGATCTGTTCAGAGATGCCCATGATAGTGTGGGCTGCAAGCCAAAGTACAAGCAACGCTATCTTGGGTATATCTACCCAAATTTTCCTGATGCGTCAGTCAAAACTAGAGAAACCATCTTTTTTCAAGTGCAAATGGTTATTTCTCTAATAGCAATTTTCCAGCCCAGAAATGGCTGCAGCAGTGGCTGATGAAGCAGTAACACACGCACAGCTTACAATCTCAAAGCGCTTATAGATCTGTAAAAAGGTGCTAAAACACAATAATAAATAAATAAATAGACATGCAGTGTTTATGATTCTGCAAGGGGACAAGCCCTCTCTCTGGACTATGCATACATTATCAACACTGCATTAAGCATTTCAGAAGGAAGTGGCCCAGCCAGTCAGGATTTACCACATTAGTTGGGCTGTTTGAACCTCATGAAAATGCTTGAAGCAGAAAACTAAGAGTATCACAAACATGTAATTCCTTTGATGTGCGGTAGCAGTGGAATTCCTTACTTGGCATTCAGCTGCAAGGGCTGTCTGCATGCTTTGAGGTACTAGGTGGCAAACAGCAAGCACGTCCATCTGCTTTCCATACGTTCCTAATAAGGTTTTATTATCTCATTTGTTAGTTCAGCTACCTGGATTTAGGGACTTGCTCTCCAAGTCTGTCCCACTGATTTTACCCCAAACAAGAACCAGTTGTTGATGTGGCTCTTGGTTGCCTTCATGAGAAAAACTAAAATTTTTCCAGTCTCAGATAAGAGTGCAGCAGTGAGGTCCCAAATAACCTTTATGATGGCAAATTTGGAACAGTAGAAAAATGGCAATAAAATTGTTTCACCTTCCCAGCAGAAAAACTGCCAACACAGTTTGTTCCTCCAAGAGTCTATTAAATGATAGCATTAGTTCAAATTTAACAAGAGGAAACTTCGTACAGGACATGTTCTCTAGTCTTCCTGTCTTAGTAAGCTTCCTCACTTCACAGAGACTAAAACCACTAGGAGCCAGAAGTGCTGCGCCACTGGGAACAAATTACATCTGGGAACAAATTCAATGAACAATCATGGAACAAGGCAGTATAGACACCATGCAGCTAACTGCCCCAGGCAGAGCAGTTACCTACACATTCAGGTATGGGGAGAGAAAGTTAACTGTTTACAGTTAAAATATAAATGTAAGCAAACACTACTTGTTTATTTACAAAAGCATCAGGCTACCTGTGAGTTTTCCCAATTATTTTTTCACTGCACAGTAATACCTGAAGCTGTCTTATCCCCAAAGGTTTGTCAAGCACAGATTATTTGGTCTTCCACATGCACCACAGGTCTGATTGTGTCTTGTACACATTGGTGTAATGAACAAGGCAGAATTACCCAGTCACTGGCTCAGTCCCAGTTTTTCAGTTCCAGTGCCACCCGAATTATTTGCTATCACAGCAGTAGGTATGAAGGCACTTCTTAAAAAGGATTTTTTAAAAAAAATTCTATTTGCATGAACTGTTTGGAATATAGGGACTGGGCATTTGAATCCTTGACCTGAGCTGAGGATTTTATTAAATAATTGCACGTGGAAGCTCACAGTACTGATTTTACAGCAAATACTAAGGCTGTAACATTTGCCTGGCCAGCAGGAAGTCTTGCCTTGAGGAGGAAACAGAAGCTCTGCGCACTCAGGTTGCTAATTCCTTAGAAAGACCTGGAAGTCCACAGCTGGATCTGGGGCAGCAACATGGACACACAGGCCCTCAAAGTTATTTTGGGGGTTTTCCCTTCCAACATTTGCCCAGAAGCAAAAAAACCTGTGTAATCAGGTACTGCTCCATTCCCACCCTATGTATACCTGCAGATCTAGATGCTTAAGGTCAGTAGTCGGTAGAAAGGAAGGACGAAGAAGCAGCTCAGTGAGGTGAGTGCTGTAACATGACTCACTGTGGACTTTCTTTTTGCAGCCTTGTTTCCTCTGTGCAAAACCTATTTCCTTAAAGACAAACTATAAAATAAGAGCACGAGGAGGTGCAGAAAGTCCTTATGCAGAGATTACATAAAATAAGCATTATTACATAAATTAAGAACATCCATTCACCAAGATACGTATTAAGGTCACCTATATTTGTGACTGAGATGCCTGCTGTCAGAACCAGAGAACAGTTACCATTTCCTGCCTTATAATTTGACATAGTGCATGCCTTCTTCTGTAAAGGTCCTTGTCCTGATTGTTCTGTTACAAAAAAACACGGCTAATTTAGAAAAAAAGCAGAACAACAAAAAAATCACCAAAAAATCAGCTAGATTTCTCACAGTACAACAGATAGTGCACTAGAAGGAAAATCCTGCAAGCCTCTATGGACCAGCAAAGGCAAGAGCAAGAGGAGCCTAGACTATCTAAGTTGCAACATACAAACTTAACACTGGATCAAGTTTATTTTTCAGAATAGGTGCTGTGAGGTAGGTGGGACAACTGTTAGTTATCACTGCACAGCCCATAAACTCTTATTTTGAGATGCAACAGATAAACACATCTAGATTGAAAATGCATTAACAAAGGCATTTTTCTGCTTCAGACAGATCTGCATAGTGAGACTCCAAATGCAGGCAGAGATATACTGAGAGGTCTTCATGCTAGCAGGGCGCTTGGCAGGATTAGAACCTCTCTGAACAAGCAAAGAGAAAGAAAAGAACCTGCCACCCTCTCCAGAGCTATTTGTTGCTTTTCTAGCTACTGTCAAAGCCAAGCTTCTACTGCTTTTTCTTAACTATTGATGCAAACAAGAAGAGCACCAAGACAGTCATTGCTGGACAGATTCCTCTTTTCCTCAGATCTTACGACAAATGTGTTTTGAGGCTCTAATCACTGGGTAGGTAGTATAATTATACAGGACTGCAGACATGTAGATTTTGTTTCAGATAAGAGTGCACAGTGTGGGGAAAATCGCACTCCTAGAAAGCTCCAAGCAGCAAAAAAGCCCTGGGATACCACAGCAACAAGGTAGCTAAAAATGGTAATGGAAATTGGAGTAGAACTGAGATTTGCTGTGTTAAGATTACTCACCAGGTGTGCATTAGCCATCAATCATTGCAACAGAACAACTAAGGCATGCAAATCTTTTGGCCACTTCATTGGCCTCTATGTTGTGCTTTTCTTTGTCTTGCAGAAAACACTGTGTGAAGATTTAAGGCTCAATCATATTAAAAACCGAGAAATTGCTAAATTGGTTCATTTCGTTTATATCTTGCCTATTTCACACTGTATGTATGTGTGTGTGTGTGTGCGTGTGTGTGTGTATGTGTGTTTGTATATATATAGAGAGAGGGAAGACATAACCTCAGGGACTAGCCTAAGTCATAAATAATCCCACTGAAATGTAGATAACTATGAGGGTTAAACCTTATTCACCATCTAGGGCTGTTGTTTAAGCAGAATCATCTGCTTAAAGCAAAAAAAAGGTGACAAGGTAAGGTTTAATATCGTCAAGCCATTTGTACTAAGGCAGTTCCTTGTTATGTTTGTGCCTTCTGTTTTTTGTTTTTTTTTCCCAACTGCTTACTCTTATTCCACTGTTTGGAATAGTAGTTTTCCAAAGGAAGTGTTGTCTCCATCGATATATTGGTTGGCTAACTCTCATCCCAACAGCAAAACTAACATCAAGAGAGGAGTGTAAAAATACAGCAGTTAGAAAAAATACTTTGCAACCAACACATGGGCAGAAAAGGAAGATGACACACTATAGTTCTTTTCTGACCATCAATGCATTTAAAATATTATAAAATTAGTCATGGAAACAGAACGGAAGATCCTGGGAGATCTTTAGAAATAAGCTGAAACAGCAGAGTAGTAAAAAGTAAGCAAGCACCCCACTTGTAAATTTAACAGCAACTGGCAGTGTTCCTGTAACTAGAATTTTCTCAACAGCACACATTGTCAATAAAGAATGTACCATATTTTAAATCCCCATGCAGTACGCACAACTTTAAAGTGATCTGGCAAAGCAAAGTTGGACAAAATTCAATTTGAGAATTTGTGTGTAGAACTCCCCTTCAGTTAATAACTGGACTAGATCCAAATTGCATATAGTATCCAGGTGCCTTTTAAAGTTATAATAGAATAAATACTATCATTGGTAGATTCCTTTCTCAATCTAGGTATACAATAACTTAATATACTTAATATTTAGATAAAAGATTTTTAGTAGATGCTTTGGCAGTCAAATTCTTATATATTCTCTACATATTTTTGGAAAAAAATTATCTGCATACTACTTACAAGATTTATATGCTGTACAAAACAGCAGCCCAAATCATCACTGCAAACTTTAAAAGATACAGTTAATGAAAGAGATTAAAAAGGAATGCATATTTACTAGAAGATACCCAACATTCTCAGGAAGGAAGATACATCTGCACAATGATTTTTTCTTTTCTTGCCAGTGAGGCCAGAGCAAGACTGTCAGTTACTTGAAAGCATTTCACTTATTGCAGTTAATGCAATAAATGTGTTTCCTACACACCACATAAGCATTATAAAGTTCTGAAACAGATTTGTTCCCTTGGGCAACACTTGATTGCAATAATAAAAAAAGGTAAAAAAGTCTTCAATCATTTGTTTAGTCTGACTAAAAAGGTACTAACTGGTACATTATGTTAAGAAGGTAATAGGTGTTTCCTCATTCAAAAAAAACCACCCAAAAAACCAAAACACCCCAAATGAACAAACAAAGAAAAAACCCAGAGGAAAAGTTAGACTGACTTTCTGACTGTTCACACTGAGAACTCTCTGGTTGGGCAACAGAGTGGAGCAATAAGAGTCCATAGGTACAGACAGACACAAACCCAACAGGAGACCATCTTAATCCAGAAGATAGACCAGGTTCCTGTGAAGAATTTTTCAATCTGAGCACTTTCATAACTGTTAAGAAAAAAAAAAAAGCAATAAACTCACTATTCATATCAGACTGCAGTATTCTCTGCTTTCCCAAGTGGGTCAGAGACTTTAACTAGGTTAATTCATACAGGAAGCAAGGGAGAATGCCCTTTACAGAGCAAGATCTTGCTCAAGGGTGTCCAGGAAAGACTTGTAATGTCTGTTCAAGCTTCTAACACAAGAAGAGGAAACACTCTAATAGCAGAACTTCCCTCTCGGATCTCCCCTCTCAACACAGAGAGACATTAATTTCTCAGCTTGCAAGAAAAACACTTACTGGAACCAGTGAGTTACTGTCATCATCACATAGAGTGAAGCCAGGAAGAAAACAAAGTGGAAGTAGGCATAACTGTACACTGTGCCTTTCTTCTCATCATAAACCACAGTCTGGCCTCCTCTTTTCTCAATGTGCTCTTCAGCTTCAGCTGTAAGAGACAGGAAACGAAAAAATTTTGCAAATATAATGAGAACTGAAAACAGCAGCTGGCTTTGCAAAGAACACAGCAAAACATCTACAATGCGATTTAGGAAAGCATGACTGATACAGAGCTCCACTAGAATGAACATTCCCTTTCCCTCAGGGCATGTGCCTAAACCCTTAGTGAAAAACTGGGTGAACACTCAAATCCTGCCTTGTATCAGCTTCCTGGCCTTTTGAACACTGGGACCATTTAACTTGCTCTTTTCTAGCAAGTTCAAGCTGATAACCCTGATTGTACCAGGTCTGCAAAAAAGACACTCCCTTCTTATCTCACTCTTGAACTGCAATCCCCATAGAGCTGCTAAGCCAAAAATCCAGCACTCAGTCAAACCTACAGGCATGCAAAGAACAGAGATTACTCTCCCTTTGTCGCAGTAATGAAATGCACTTCAAAAAATTAATAACTAGCCTAGTATTTTTAAAATGGTGATGTGATCTTTCTTGCTTCTTTCTGTACTTTGAGTACTTCATCTGCTTCAGTTTGATACACTACAGAACGGAGATACGAGCAGCTCTCCATCCACAACTGTGTCTTTATTCTCTTGGCTTTGGTCTGAAAGCCACAAATAAGAAAAATTATGCAGTGAAAATGTAATTACCATCTCCGTCAGGCACACAGCAAAAGCAGCAACGAGCTACCTGTGGAACAGACAACAGGAAGAGAGTAAGAATCTGTGCTACAGCAAAGCAGAACAACTGAGGAAGGAAGGTCTGTTGTGTCTATGTTACAGATACTAATTTAGAAAATTTAGAAAAGTCTGGTTTGTATTTCTAACCAGCACAAAATTCAAATTAGAGTTTGCCCAGTAGTTCATAACCTTTGGAAAAACCTGCTCAGTAAATTTGAAGAAATGAGCCATTCTTTTAGAATTACTCTATCCATTTTACACAACTCTGTGTCCAACACAGGTGCAAATAATTATGCAAAAATGGTAGAAAACCTACAGTAATGTACATTCATATTTAGGACACTTACCTCTTCAGATCTGTATACAATTTTCTTTACTAAGATAAAAGGATAAGGAACTTGTAAGACGCTGATGCATGGGTTGGAAATCACAACTGCACAAGCTTAAGTCAGAACTGTACTTATTTTTGCAAGATTTTGCTGCAGTGGAGCCAGAATGAACACAAGCAGAACGAGTAAGAGCAGCAAGTTACTTTTTCTGCTTTATTTAAATGAGTATTTCCTTTTTTCTTCTTTTTTTTAACTGATGGAAATAGAAAAGATGAAATTGACACATCTTGTGTTGAATGGTAACGTAAAGGAAGAAAAAGTGGTGACCATCAAATAAATATGTTAAGTATCTTCTGTATCAGACCACAGTAAAATCAGCTCTTTCTGTCGTGTATCACCAACATTATTCGTTCTGACAAAATCATTCCCTGGGATTTATTTTGTTTGTCATCTGGTTAAGACAACGAACCCTGTTATGAAAATTCACTTCCTTAACTATTATATCTATCACTCTTTATAGAAAAAAAGTGTATTAACTTTGTTCACTTATATTCGTTTGCAGTGTATAGTACAATCTAATGATGTACTGGAATTTTACTGGAGACTTTGTTATTGTTCATGCTTAAGTAAAACAAAAGATTTTGCTTCTTGGAAACTTAGAGCTATTCATTAGGGATAAAAGATAAGGCTATGAAGGACAGCCAAGATAAGGCAAGCATCCTACCCCTTCTAAAACATTTTTTAAACTATATCAGCCTTACAGATGAGTAACTATCTAAAGACTGACTTCAAGGATGTCTGGATCAACAGACAAGTAGCAAGAAAGTGCAGAAGTATAGTTCCTTTGCAAAGTTTTACCATAATTAGTAATAGACGGTGTGGGTGCTAGTGATTAGTCAAATCATGCTGCACCTGAATGCTTGAAGGGTTTAAGGACCCTTGGGTTGCCCCAGTTTGGTTGGGACACCTCACATGCATGAATAGATGTTTATCCCTGGTAACTCTAACCTTTGTGTTCTATTTCTCTTGTTTGTTGAATGGGCCAGTTGCATGTTTTTCTAGAAAAAAGATAGTAGGTCTTTAGGGTAAAGCGTCCAGCAGAAACATCAAGTGTTTTTTACCCTGCATATCCATTACTATCTGTACTCACTGGGTTTATAACCCATGAAAAGCCAAAAAGCTCATTCTTTTTCAAGAGACTGAGAGTTTAAGTAAACCCCTTATTCTGTACCTCTTTCCTGTGATGTCAAGCCTTACCTGCAGTGCCAGCCTGAGCTATCCTGGGGCTGCACTCACATTTTGAAGCAAATGCTGGGTTCCCTCAAACATTTTAATCAGTTGCAATTAAGTCCTGACACAGACAGAGCGATGAAATTAGCAACACTGGCACACACACTCCTAGCCCCTCATACATGCTCAGCTGCCTCCAGCGGACATTGACAGACCCTCTGTACAGTAGAAACAACTGCAGAGCTTTGTTCACGCTCGAAGCTGGGAGACAAAGGCCCTTTGCACAAGGAAGGCAAATCAGAGTGCAAGTAATTGTTCTTCCCAGTCATTTCTTTATATTTATGTTCGGTGGCTCTTGTACTGCTCTTTAAAACCCAACGGTCCGGAACTAATCCTGTGGTCAAGTACTGTGGCAGATGAGATGGACCTTTCCAGTGAGGGGCCACTATGCCAGAGGCCTCCAGTCTTTCCACTGCTCCTTCCACAGGGCACAAACCCACACCCTCGTGTAAGGCTGGCAAAGGGGCACATGGGTGCGAAAGGCATCTCTCTCCGGTGCTCCCTTTCCTATCACTCAGCAGAGGGCAGGAAGGCACAGGTCCTACCTGGGCCTGCCCTGAGGCAGGCTGAGCCAGCTGGCAGGCTGCCCTCCTTCGAGGGCCAGGGTGGGTGCTGGTGCCCTGTTGAGTCCCAGCGTCCTGCCAGAGGAAAGCTCCTCCGGTACTGTAACACTCCCACAGTGAAACATTTTGCTTTCCTATGCCCAACTACTGCAGACACCAAGTGCCTCAGCAGATGTTTCTGCATTTTTGAATTTTCACAAACACTGTGATTAAAAACTTGAAAAATAGAAGTTAAAACTGCAGATGAAAGTAACACCAATGCAGAGAGAGCTAGGGATGGAGATTCATCTTCTCAACTCACACAGAGTGACACTTCCAAGCCTAAGCAAAGGGTCACTTATTCAGCAAAATCCCACTTTTCCCAGTGTTTTCTGGGTATTCCTAGGATGAGAAGGCTAAAGAAACAGACAGGTGGAATGAAGAAACCTGTACAGCTGAAAGAGGGGCAAGAAATATAATCAAAGATGACATTATAGGCAAAAAGAAAGGAAGTACTTATGTGTGGAAATACAAACAAGAGATCAGTTGGGATCATGATCAGTTGATGTGAGAACAAAGGCAATCAGGAATAAAACTGTTCAAGAAGCTTCCACTTCCTTTTCTGGTAGCTTTTCAGCCCACTTTTCCTTTAAATGAGAAGATAAGCTCATGTGGAGCACAAGACTTTACAGGAATTCTGCAGGACTTCAAATAAACTTCAAGAGCAGCAAATTATTTCAGTACATAAAGGCACCTCCATAGGACCAGCAAGTGCCATAGGAGGGCCAAATGTGAACAAGTACTCTGATGAATCCACTCCCAGAAGCACATGGCATGCATGCTATGAACAAGCTTCTGTTTTCACCTGTTTACAGATTACTGGCCATGAAACAAACATCAAGAAAAGCACGGGAGAAAGTCTGCACAGAAATCCTATGGGAAGAAGCAAGGACTCACTTCAGTTTCAGCTGTTGTATATATTCCTCTCAGTGCCTCTGAGCTTGAACGTGTTGTTGAGGTCAAACTAGGAGTAAAAGGAGATAGTGTCAAACCCCCAGCCGTAACTCTAACCCCAGCAATCATAAATTGTCTACTCCCATGTCTAAGCTACACATTTGCCTGCATGCTATGGTCAAACTCTAGATACATGAAGTTTTTTCTGCACTAGTATAAACCAGCCTAGCAGATGGCCACTGGCCAACCTAATCCAAGTCATAAGCTTAGAAGTAGGTCACTCTTGGAAGGTGGTGAATTCACCACCAGACAGCAGCAAACATCTAAGCACTCCAATCTGCATGTCAGAGGAGATCTCCCCTGCTGTGCACAACCAATGCTTTTATACTCAGTTCACAGCCATCGCCTTGGCTCAGCATTTCTGTCAAGGCGCTGCCAGCCAACTCGCAGGTCTCTGGCAGCAGTCAGTTTTCAAAAGTAAATTACCAGTAACTGTTGTCAGTGTACCAGTTCCTAAAAATCACTTTCTTGCTTGACTGCAGTTGTCCGGAGGGAACCCTTTCTAGTTCCTTTGGACAGGAAAAATTTCTGGCAGTCTTGCCCTTTTAGGAGCTGTAATGCAAACTTCCCATTACCCACAGGGAGACCTACAGTAATGCTTTGCTGTATACACTAAGCCTTGGTAAGGGACACTTCAAAAACACTCCCCTTGAAGGCCTTCTTATCTTCCCAGCTGCACTTCAGTGTCAGGCTACATGAATGTTGTCTGCATTCCTCAAACACCTCTCTGAGGCAGTGGCAATGTTGTTATAAGGTGGACTACTAGATACATGGTACATAATATCCATTTATTTTACATCAGAATTAAATTGAACACATATGCATACTTGATAACAGAAGAGTAAGTCTCTTGTTTTCACTTCAAAATTATGAAGGAGCTTCAGTATGTGAATTTTGAAGTGGAGGGATTCACAAGAAGACTCTGCTGAAAAACCTGCAGCAGACAGGTGGTGCTGTCTACTGACAAGCTGCAGAACCAAAACAAGTGAAACATCACCTTTCAATCATCAGCAACTCCCCATCTCAGAGCCTCACTTAATTTACTGATGTGAGCTGCAACAATACAAGGTATCAAAGGCACATGGACAAAAATAGTCTCTTTTTAGAGGAGATCACTGGTAAATCCTGATGGCAATTCTGTTCTCATCACTTGTTCAAAAGAAGCTCTAAACCCTCTCAAACTGTTTTAAAGACCCGCAGGACAGTCAGGACAGGCCTGTTTTAAAGACCCCCAGGGCAGACGTCCTCTGCTAGAGGCCACAAAAATTTCAGATAGATTTTTTAAGTGGAAACAACTGTACAGAGTTTTTCTTATGAAAGAGCAAATACAGAATAGAAGACCCTTGAGATTATTTGGGATCATGGACAGGTGGAATTTTTTCCCTACTCTTCTAGATGTAAATTGCTCTATTTGATTTCAATTAAATATATTTTTTTTCAGAAATTGTATTATCCTGCAGTAGAGTTTTGGCTAAAACATGTGAAATCATGAAACTGAGGAGAATACGAACCTTCCAGCTCAGCATTATTCTGCACGTCTCTGTGACTTTGCAGGAGCCCTGCTACCCTTGTTTGGACCACAACATTGTATTTACAGTGAGGTAACCGCAAACCCTTAGACTTACCAAGAATACAAAATGCAGCCAAACAAAATCGTAGTACCCAAGCCAGTAACCAGGTTTTCATCTCTGTGTAGGCCTTGACTGAATTCAGGTACACAGATTGTGATATTTCGATTGTTTTCATCCAGGACTTCACAAAACATAACAAACAGAAAGAACAGTTTGCAAAGCTCATTTCACTGCATTTCAAAGTAATCTTCAGACTGGTAGTTTTCAATGAAATATTTTTATTACTTCAGACATTGGGTAGGTACATTTCTGCTGTTTCTATCTATCTTTTTAAAGATCACACAGAAAAAAAATCTGTAAATCTGACCTGGCAGACTCTGTGTTTCAGGCAAAACAAAAATGCAATTTACTAGGGTACTAAAATTTTGTGTTTGACCATGGCAGATTAATACAGGAAAAGGCTGTTTTTCAAACTAAAAAGTAAGAAGCTGGAAGTCTGTCAACACTTCACCCAAAACTACAGACATGTAAGACTAAGATAGTATAGACTTGAAACAAGAAATCTCTTTGACAGAAAAGGTGCCCTGAGGACAACTATGAAATTCATAACACAGTGAAAAAAGGTGGTCAGTAGTAGTCTGTTCTCAGACTGACACACAGAAGACCAAGGAGAAGAAGATGCACCAGTTACAGGCAACATCTTGTCTTGGCATCTAAGCAAATGATACTTAAAGTTCCAGGCATGTTTTTGTCTGAGCATCTAAGCAAATTCCACTTCCAGGTCCCTGAAATGGAAGCAGTTTAGTCCTTGATGTTCCCAGTTGCACTTAGCTTTTTGGTACCTCCCTGGAGTCAAGGCAAGGCAGAGAGCAGCCTGCAGCATCACCCCAAAGCAAGAGAGTACAGCTGCACCTTACCTCATATCAAGAGTTTTTTGAGTCAATGCTGCTTAAGGCATCTCCTTTTTCCTTCCAGCAGCCACAAAGCATCCCCATTGAACAAGCACAACTGTTAGTAGGGGCAGAGGGAAAAACGCAGCAAATGCTACATCCAGGTTAAAAATAAACTCACTAAACCCCCTGATCCAGTAGGGAAGGACTTTGTATGGCCCTGCAGGCCTGCATAAACAGATGTGTCAGCACACAGCAGAGACAGTGCAGAGGTGAGAGCAAAAAAAAGAGTTTGATCAGCCTTTATGGAATACCTGAGTCAGAGATGTGCAAATTCCTCTACCTGACGTTTGGCAGGGATTTTAGCAAAGTCTGGCACCAAAAATCTAAGGCACATTGTAATAAGCACAGATTCAGAAGACATCACTTTTTGTTTGCCTATTTCTTTTAAAAACATTTATAATTCTTTTTGGGTGTTGCAAGTACTTGCAGCCTGCATTTCTTCAGGCCCTGTATGTCAGGTATCCAATTTGCAAGATCGCCAGTCTGGAAATCCTTCAAATGACTCAACAGTAGGTAAGTTCATGGTAAAGCTGGGTGACAGGACATAGGACACCACAGAACATGCCAGGACCCCATACATTCTTTAGCACAAGTCATTGTAAAAGCTGACAGGATAGTATGAGAGTCCTTATCACACAGACGAGGAGGATGGAGTGTCTCTGAGAACAGATGACAACAACAAAAAATTCTCTGGCACGGGAAGACAAGCAGAAGAATCTATTTCAAGAAGATCTAAGATAGTGTGCTTGATGCACACTCTGACAAATGCAATAACTACCCTTGCAACACATACAAAAAGAATTAGAACATTCATTTTGCTTTGGAAGGCTTTGTCTGTTAGAAGCGTGAAAAAACATCAGGGCAATGATTTAGTTCCATACATCACTTTCTTCCCCTCCTTTTTCTTTTTACACTGTGTCAAGACATATAAGCAATTCAAACACCTTCTAAATTCAACTCTATGTTCATTCAAAACACTGCTTAGGCTCTGTAAGTAGACCTTACACTTAAATAATGTCTTTTTTTCCCTTCTTAACTCTAGAATACTTCTGTGCGTGTGCCTGTACCTGCACAAGTGTGACACAGATATTTTTTTCCCCACCTCTCCCCTTTCTTCTCGGGAGTTGTCTGCATAAACTTTTTCTTCCTGCTGATGGACTTATTTTCCTCTAGCTATTATCGTTTCAGCTATCCAACACTAAAAGTTAAGCAATAACAATGAAGAGTGTTTTAGTACTAATTCAAGCCAGAAAAGTCTTCTTTAAGTGAAAAGAATGCTTCCAGTCCAAACACATATACCTGATAGTTAATATCTGGGCAAAGGGAAGTTTGAGCTGTGCTTCTAAAGTAGTGTAAAGTGTGCTTCTTTTGTAGTGTAAAGAACTCCAAACTCTAGAGAATTCCATACTCCTGTCTTGCAATGCCAATGGCTACAACACAACTGGAGTTCAAGAAATCTGCTGGAGAAGTGCATTATCTCTACTGCAACATAACCCCATTCCATCTCTTGGAATATTGCCTCTCAAAACAAAATATGAGTGGTATTCAAGTTTTTGTTCCATTAGGAATCTGGTGCTAAGACTATCTAGCATACTAATACTGGAAGAAAAAAAGTCATTTCAGTATCCACTCTGATGGCCAGCATCTACTAACTGGACCTAGTAAAATTTTGGATGGAGCCGATCACCCTGCTTCTTACATAGGCATCCAAGAGCCATTTGTTCCAACTCCTTTCCCATTATGTGACCAAACACATTACATATTTAGTCATATCCTATATGCATTAGCCACAGAAGAATAGACTACAAGACTTCGGAAAATTTGTTCATAGGAAATAGGCTGGAATTGCTTTGGTGCAACAGATGCAGCTCACCCAAGGTAAGTTAAACTCCACTTGACCAAAGCATTTAAGATACACAGGGAGTGCCAACTGCACAGTCTCTCTCCCGCACAGATTTATTTGCAAGATTTGCAACTTTTTCTGTGAAAACCAGAACAGACCAAACATAGCAATTCTGTATCCCTGAATTAGTTTTGTCAATTCTTGCTTTTAATACATGGCATGTCTAAAAGAATTTACAAAAAGCATTAGCTATCTTACTAGTTTCTGGTGGCTTGCTGGATAGTGCTGAGAAAGTGAGGTACATGACATAGCAGCTGATAACTCCTGACTGCAGCAAACCAGAATGGGGCTGACCTTTACAAGAAAGAGGAAAGTAAGTTATTTTTATAGACAATTTTATAAACTGAAAATGAAATTAGTATCCTTTAAAGAACAGCATACCAGTATCTTTGATTTTTTACTTAGAGCAGTAAACAAATGTTTGAGGCATATTAGATATAGTTCTATTGGCCTGTCAAGAGAACAAAGCCAGTTCTGCTGGCTGTTTCAGAAAGGCATTAAAGATTTCCATGTAAGTAAAGAATCATCCTTCTGCTTTCACCAAAAGCACCACGTTTTCAAAAGCTATTGACAAGCTGCCACAATAATTTTATTTGCCTCTAAAATTTGTGTTGGCATCACTCCACTGTTTTCAGGTCCAATGTATGCCAGCTACTAAAAGCACACATAAAATATACCCAAAATGTCTCACACCTCCATAGTTTTAGCAGTCAAGCTGGTGACCAGCAACAGCACTTCACAAGGTAGACAAAGGGTCAAGGGCAGCACCTGTTCCAAACTATCATTAGACTTCCTGCTCAAACATGGCTCACGTCTCCCAGCAGTCAATTGTGGCAGTACCAGAAATGCAGGAGAAGAGGTCAGTGAACTCACGATTCTGGACACAGGGTGATATGGCCACCAGCGACACAAAGAGGCACAGGCCACCGTTAACACCGATGAGGACCTTGTTGTACGCGCAGCCCTCTGCACGTGTGTAGAAAAGAGCCATGAGGACCAGTGCTGCTGCAGCAATGGAGTACAAGATGAGAGTGACCAAGGCAAGCAAACCATTCCACACTTGCTTGTGGTTTGCACCTGCAGTCCTGGGGAGAGAGATACAAGCACTTAATCTTTGTCTTCCCTTTCCAAAACCATAAAATTCTAACAGCAGAACAGTTCAAGGATATGAACACAAAAGATAGTGTTTACTTTCCCAAAGCATGTGTGCATTGCTACACCAACAAAGACCATTGCAAGGTTCCTTCCATGAAACAGAGGAAAACATTCCTTAGCATCAGTATTTTATCTTCTATATCATGCTCAGCTCTTTCTGTACTAATAGCCCAGCACTGACTCATACAACTCACAGCCCATCAGCACATCTCAACTCAGTATAAACTCATAATGTCCTAAGCTCAGCTACTTAGTGGTCATCTTCACACAAAAACAGAGGTATACTGCTTGGCATGGTCTCTCTTCTGTGCCTTGTGCTACCCTAATATTTTAGTACCCTTTTGCTCAAAAAAGCCTGTTCTGCATTTGAGTCTATCCCATCATGCTCCCTCAGCTAAAGGGTCCATCTTGTTTTCCTCTTTTCACCTACCAAACACTTCTTGCAAAGATCACTAGGGTTTAAGAGTAGCAACTACAAGAATTGTTTTGACACAAAGGGCTTTTTTGTGCCTGGAAAGTCCTCTTAGGTTTTGTTTTCTTTGCTTTGTTGAAACATGACTTATTTTAAAAGAATCTCTAATGTAGAGAGAGCTGGAAATCTGCTGCTGGAAATCTTTCGTCCACAAAAAAGCAGCTACAGTAATTAGCTAAAGATAAAAATACCTGTGGTATAAGGAGCTCTCACCTCTTCCTTCCTGAAAACAGGAATCTAACAAAGCCCAAATGTTTGCTAAAACCCTTTCTTAACACTCAGTATCCTAACTAGAACAAGAGAGGACTGCAAAAGTTTGTAGAGGAAATGTGACACAGAAAGGGTGAAGGTGGAGGCAGAACTTCCTGCATATATGTGGGAGGACAATTTAAATATATTAAACTGATGACAAGCTAAGGGCTAAGAAGGTTATAGCAAATATAATTGAATCAGAAATTAAGTCAATGCCCAAATGGTATGTGTGTGAATTGATAATGGAATCTTGTCTATTTAGATGACAGTTGAAGAGAAGCAGTAGTTCTCATGTTGAAAAAAAAAATTAATGCACATTAGGCTGAAAAAAGCAGGATTTATCAGTTTACATCATTGCACACCATTTCACTATTCCACTTTACAAATCCAGTTTTGTTCTTAGTAGGTGTATTTTCATATAAAATATAAATCAACTTAAAGCAAGAAGTTTTGCATCCCAACACACTACTACTTATTGGAAGACAAGCAATTCAGTTAAAGAATAAATCATCAGAGTAGAAGTGAACAATAAGGAAATATTTCTGCTGTGGGAGGAGAAAGTAAATGAACCAAACATGAACAGCTCTGACATTAAAGTGTCTTCTTTAAATTACATCTGTGATACTTTTACACAGTTAGGAGAACAGTACTGGTCAGGAGTCCACCAGAATTTTAAGTAAATAACTACTTGCCCAACACATACCAATTTTTATTCCATTTGTGTGCAAACTCAACCAGCAGGATGAGCTGAATGACAATGAAAAGGCACCCTCCTGTTGCTCCTACGTATCGCCAGGCTGCAAGGCAGAGAGGCAGAAAATAGGTCAAACTGCAGTCGCCTTTCCCTTGAGACAAAATGGAATTATTGTCTACGCAGGGAAGCTGTTAAGGAGGTCTGAGATGAGAGACTTCAGATGAAAGTCCAGCTCAGTTAACTCCCTGATGAATTAAGCTTGTGACCTGCTACACTTTCAGCATAAGCATGTTAGGACATCTACTGACTACAGAATTTTTTGCAGACTACAAGTTACTATATTCAGACAAAAAATACTGAAACCTTTATTTGCTACTGACAGGAGGGAGGTGGTGTGAAGGTATTTCACAGGAATTTAAACCCCAAAATTGCAAGGTACTGGAACCCACTAGTAAACCGAGCAATTTCTTCCCATCCAGATTCCAGTACCACAGAAAAACAAAGGTGGGGTTTATCTATTTACAAATGCTTTTCTGAGCCACTCCCAAAGAACACTTGGTATTCACTGACTAATTTTAAGACAGGTTATTTGACTACTTAGCTGTTGACCTACATACACTGTATTTGGGTAGGTGCTTGGATACTTTGGACAACAGATCTCTTATGTGCGACACCAGAAGTCTCTGAGGAAATACAGATATCTACTTTAAAGTTTATCTGTACATAGAGCTTGTGTTGCTGTGCAGTGCATAGCCTATAAATTACTTCAGGTGTGGAGCTGATTTCAGTAAAGACTGAGAAAATGCATCAGCAAAATCAGCCATATCCTTCCATTGTGTATTTCTTTTTAAAAAGAGCTTGTGCAAGTGAAGTGAGGATGAGAATAGTCAGGGCAAAAATCCATTAGCATTCAATTAACAGAGATTATTTTATTTTTTTTCTTACTATACCGTAAGCTCATTATTTGAAAGCAAGAAAAAAATGTCAATATCTGGCTTGCTAAATGTATTGTATGCACTTCACAAGCATGCTGTTCTTCAAACATACAACACAAAAAAAAGGAAGAAGATAGTCTGTAAAAAAAGGACATAAAAATAGGGCACAAAATGGCATGTGTGTCTGGGAGAAGCAGAGTCAGAAAAAGAACACCATTGGAATGTATAATAAGTAGCCAGACTCTCAGGATATCCCACTCCCACAGGATAATGCAGGATGTTTCATGGATCCATGATAGATAAGGTTATCATGGCCAGTGTGGATTTAAACACTACGAACCTAGTGTTTGCATGTAGCATTCCTCCTCTGTGATTAATAAACTGATGAGCATGGGTAGCATGACAAGAGATTTTTTTTTTTAAGAAAAAATAAGCAGTAAGGAAGAATGCCCCCTAAACAAACAAAACACAAACAAACAAGCCCAAACCAAAAGACAGTGAGTTTCTTGATAGGATGGGAAAAAAAGAGAAAACAAAACTATACAATTCCCAAGCCATCTGCAAATCTCAAATTCGGGAGGTGACTAGAGGACAGTTTAGCAAGGAAGTGCAGAATACAGCTTGAGAGTGAAATGTCAACAGCTAGTTTGGGGAAGAAAACTTGTTACACTGTATCTCCACATGAGGTTAGAAAGCTGTGGAGAATCAGCACAAAAAGTTCTGGTTTTCCATTTCTGCAAACACATCACTTCTTGAAGACTTCTCACCACGAAAAGGGTCACTTGCAAAGATGACAGGCAGTCTTGCTTGCTCATGAGTACAACACATTGTACTGCTACATCTTTCTAATCCAAACAGTGGTTAGGGACAAGCACAAACAGCCACCCCACAACATCACAGAGGAGAGGAATAGGGGCATCACTTCTGACGCATCAAACCGAGCCAGGACTCGACAAACAGCCAGTAAGAAGCTGAATTATACCTATCAGTAGTTTACTTGTAGTGGTTTTTACCTTTCTTTCTCAGAATACTGTGCTTATAGCAAGTCTGCTCACTCTATTCTCTTGTCTGTATTATCCCTTCCTGTTCACCTTTTAAATACCCTGGCTAAAGGAGATTACCGTTGTGAACAAGGTAACCAAGCAAAGGGAACATATACAATCACTCCTTTGCATTACTGATCCCATCCCTTTCCACCAGTCCAGACTCAACAGCTTAAGGACTTTCCAAGTATCTGAAAAATACAAGAGAAAAAATTCATCTCGGTACCACCAGACTAGCCCAAAAGACTCCTGTGAGAAACTCCTGTATTAGCTGGCTTTTAAGTACTGGGCTAGTACCACTGTGCCTGTGTGGTGCAAGGGTGCCTTCCAAAACTGGAAATGCTTCTGACATGTCTTTCTGCATTTTATTAGAAATCGTTAGCCACAGAATTTATGTATTTTAGCCTAAGCATTTTAAAATGAGAGTGCTAGCCGTAGAACTCATGTGTCGGAAGTTCTCAAGGGAAGTTTATAGTTTATTACTTGTTGTGAAGATTCTCCACAGGCAAAAATTTTGGTAAAAATAGAGATGGTTGCTTGCACCTGTGAAAAGACTGATAAAGAGTGAGAAAGAAGACAAAACAGATCCACGAGGCTGGGTCTAGGCCTTGAACCAATTCCAGATGGCAGGATGCTGTGCCAGAAGCGGCAAATCAAGAAAACAACATAGCAAGAAAGACCGTGGTGCCTGGCATTAAGTGTCACTTCACGACCTCCAAATCAATTCAAGGGGGGGTATATTAAAGCCAGAACTGGGGGTAGAACATGGGGTGGAACAGAGAAGATAATCCTTGAATCTGCAATTAGAGAATTGTATAAATTTATTACATCTGTATGATTCAAGGTGCATCTTTTGGAATTATTCCAATGCACCCAGTCCTGGAATAAATGTGTGCTTTTCGGAACACACTTTCTATGCTCAAAATGAGTTTGGAGGGTTTTATCTCTGATTTTTCAGCATCATCCTCAGCACAGCACTTGTACCATAGCCAAGAAATCTAATTTTACCTTACTGGATTTATGCCACGAGCCTGAAAACTAACAACATCCCAAATTCTTCTGGGGCATTGCAGGTTTCCAGGCAGGCCTCTGTGCTCCCCTGAGCATTGGCACCTCTTCACCCATGAAGCCCAGCTGCTGCGCTGCACCAGAGCTACCTGGTGCCAAACTAATGGGCAATTCTGTGTTCTTGAGTAAACAATTTATTTCATACCATTACAGTTCCCTATTTTTTAAAGAATTTGCAGACAGCACTGCAGTGGTATTGTTACCTATCTATTTGGCCTGCTCTTGGTCAGAAAAAAACATGCTCTTTCCAGCGCATTTACATGAAGAGCACATAATCTGTGCAAACAGCTTCAAATAGTGCTTTTGCACTTTACCTATACAGGCTTTACTCAAAGAAATATGGTAATACTCTATGCTGGTCAGACCTCTAGGACTTATGACCGTACACAAGATAGTGCAGAATGAAGCAGCATAACAAAATAAAGAGGACCTACCATTGAGGAAAGTGTCCTGATCAGGAATGAAGAAGGCTCCTGAGCACATTGCTGCCAGAACTATTAGTTTAACAAGCCAGAAACTGAATGAGTGGAAAAAACAAAAACAACAAATCATCTGGTTGTAATAGGAATTAGAGGTCTTCAAATCAATTACCACAAGAAATCTCTTCATTAAAGCGCAACAAGAGGTAAATCCCCCCATCCTTTGATGATTGACTATCACTTTAGTCAGTTTTCACTTGACTGCATTATTTCGGACAATAGCAGTAAAATCAATTCTTTTTTTTTGCCTACTACTACATCTAAGTAGAAAGTTGGCAGCACAAACCTCTAAAGAGATGTGGCAATTAAGCAATCAAACAAAGAACTCACCCATTATGAATGTATGCTCGGCAGCTTTTGCTGCTATTAATTTTGATGGTGAACAAGAAGAACAAAAAGAAGAAACAGGCCATTCCAAAACAGACTTTGTACACTGCAGAGTATCCCACCAACTTCTCGCACATCTCACCCGCCTGAATACCCTTGCACATCTGCTTGTAGAAGGGAATCTGAAAAGTAGAACACATTATAAGTTGTTAGAATACACAGGGCCCTCATAACCAAGGGTGTCTTTGTCTATGCACCATGGGTTTTTCACAGGCTTCGTTTAATACCTTTCACTCTTGACACCCCTTCAGCCTGGATTTAAGAGTTCAGGGGATACAATAAAATGTAAAACACAAGAGAATGAAGTTTTCCAGAGCCTCCACTCTCAACTCCTTCCAGATGCTTTGGGGGGAAGTGGAGATGTCCACTTCTCTTCAACTCTGCTGGCTCGAGCCATCCCTGCTCCTTATTGTTTATCCCCTACCCGGGGGACCTTCTCCCTTCATCCCGTGCTTTACAGCAGAAGACTCTGATTGCTTCAGTAATTCTGCTTACATGAGACATACTGGTGGCTTGGGGTCCCCTGTGGGGAAATGCAGACTGAAGCACATCCAGGCATCACAGGGGCAGCAACCCCTCTCTCCTCCATCACAGCCTCTGAAAGGGACTTGTGCCAGTTGCACTGATTTTGTTTAAAATTAACAGAAAGGCAGGAAAATTCCGCCCTTGACTCATTAAATATTTGCTTTTGAGGCCCTGCTCTCACCGCAAGGGAAAAGCAAACAGCTGCACATTTTGGCTTCAATTTCACTACATGGACATGATGCTGGGTGCTCAAAAAAGCAGGTCTATGTGGCTAGGACCTACTGCTGTGAGGCACCTCTGTGCAGACATCCTCCCTCACAGCCAGGGAACCATTCAGCTGCACAGAAATACAAGCATTTAATTAGAAAACCACTGTCCATTTCAAAGAGAAAAGAACCTCTGTATGCTCACAGCCCTCAGCTGAAGCTGGTGAGACCAGTTGGGCAACACATTAAACCCTCTGGAGCTGATTGCTGCTCCCTGTACTGGAGGCAACTGGAGGACAGAGAAGAAAACGTGGCAGGACATGACATTCACAAACAAGTAACTGGGGCAAAGGAAACCCCTTCCCTCAGCAGGTATGGGTCAGTACACAAAGCCAGGGTAGTGTAAGAACAAACAGGGCTTGGGAGATGGATAGAAAGCTCTCAGATGCAGGAAACAAGGGATAAACAAGCAAACTGCCAGCTTGCAGCCAACCAGGCTCTGAAAGCCTACCATTTTCAACAGGGTATGCAACTTCCATCCTGGTTCCAGGAACCAAATTGGTCAGAAGGCTCAACAACCCTCCTAGTAGACTCTCAAAACCAAATTATTTTAGCAGCTCACAGCAACACTGAGCTGCTGAGCTACAGATAGGAAACCTGACTGCAAGACAAAGCAGGTCCTAGGTGAACTAGAACTGAGGAGACAAAAAGCAGCTCTGAATGCAGCTGGGAGGCCTTTTGAGAATGGATTCAAGCTGAGCCACTGTGGGTTGCTCTTTCAGCAGTAACTCAGAGATGAGAAGCCACTGTGTAAGAAGCTGGACATTCATTGACAAGTTGTGGCTAACTCACATCCATGAGTCTTTCAAAAGCTCCTGAGAAACCATATGGAGCATCAGTGACACTTTTCCCAGGTCTTGGAAGGCAATGAAATGTCAGACCAGGCAAACCTGCCAGCATTCAAATAATTGTGAGGACTATCAATGCCATAGTAATGCCAGGCCAAGCCAAGGGGCCACAGCAATGCCAGGTAAAGCAACTAGGCTATCAAATAATGCTTTCCTGTTCATTGCTTGTAACAGCCATCAGTCAGCAGAGTTTAGGAAAAGGCATAATATTGAACTAACAGTATTTCTCAAAGAATTACTTAATTGTTTGATATTTGTATTCACCAAGAGGACAGATTCCTGTAAGATCTGTTCTTGATACCAAACACCACTCTGCTTACAAGACTTACAGAACAAACCCCCAAAAGATTTACTACAGGACTTGATTAATTGACTACCTAATTAAAAACAGATCTCTGAGTAACTGTAAATGGACATCTTCCTTAAGTGCATAGATTTCTTCAGATATCTTCATGGGATTTGCAAAAGAAGATAATGCAGGTATCCCCAAAACACCAGGCAGTGGGAAGGACTTAGGAAAATTTGTTTTTCAAAGGTGAGAATGCAAAACTTAATAGCGCATACATGAGGCATGAAGGAATGCAAAACTTTTTCCTTTCTGAGCCTTCTTAACAGCTTGGTTGCCTCCCCCTTGCAGGGGCTTCACTGTCATTTGTGAAAAAGTTATCTTTTCAGGCTTTTAACTGCTCTGCAAGGCTGGAGAGGGAGAGAAATCCAAGTTTAAGTCTCCCAGACACAAAAGGTCTCTTGAACAAAAAGAGAAATCCTTCAATCAGCCTATCCACAATGTCCACTCTACCCCCATACAGATTTTTGACCCAATATGTTCCTTTCTCCATTAAGTAGTAATTTCCTTACAGATCTGGCTGAGAGAAAATAGATGGATGAGTAGGAACAACAACTCAGTTTGTGACTACATGAGAAGTAAAGAGCTCAGCCATCACGTAGTATCCACAACACCATGCAGTAATAAGTGATGGCCACAGAAACAGACCTATAGGAGTCTCCCTTAAGGAGACTTGTGATCCTGAAGGAATAAAACAAGAATAAAACCAAACTCTTGGGGATGCCAAACACAAGTACAATGCTGGGAATTATAGGACCGAGGTAATAAAAAGGGCATGTTTTTGTGAGGGGATGGTCAACTACTGGGAACTATTTATCGAGGCTTATATGACCACCAAAAGATGAGAAAGACTAATGTTTTTATTAATCTGTATCTCAAACATGTTCGGCTGCTGAGAAACCTGCCCATCCTATATGATTTACCATGCTTACCACTTGCTGGATAGTTTTCACAGCTGTTAGCTCACATATTAGGTATTTGCTGTGATAGAGTGAAATATCTACTTTTATATCTTTAAAAGGAACATAAACTAGATTCTTTGGCCTCTGAGTAAGGGACAAAGCATTCTTGTTGCAGAAACTCAGGATCTGATCAAATAACATAAACACCTCAGCTGCTGCACAAGCAATGATGATATCACTGCTAAGCCTGCAATTTTCCACTGTGCACGAAAGTCCTTTGAGATGATCAACAACTTTGAGCAACATCTACAGAAAGAGGGACAGACAGCCCTGAACTTGCTGTCCCCTCACTGTAAGCTGCAGGTCTGCAAAATAATCTCAGTGCAAGGAGCATAAGATGAAGCATGGCCACAGTGCATCCAGGCATCAGTTGGATGGGGCTTGGCCACCTCCAAGTTTGGGTCTGTCTGCATCCAAACATGTGAATGCAGCAGTGCAGGAAATGGCATCAAGGGGGAATAGGAAGAAAGAAGAGTGTAGAGATGAGCCTGAAGGAGACTGCTTTCACCTGGATGTCCTCATCCAAAGTGGGAGAATATGGCTGACACACTTTGTTAAGGAAACAGAAAAAGCATGAAAGAAAATTTGCATAGGTGGGAAAACAATGCCAAAAGAACAGGTAAGACCACCTGTCATAAGTGGCTAAAATAAGTAAATGAAAGAAATTAAAAAATAAAAACCAAGAGGACCAAACATATTACCTTGAATCTATGGCTAAATTCTTATTAGAAATATGCAAGGGGCCTCTGCGCTTAAAAATCTGTGTTATTTTTGGTAGCACATTTGGGGTATAGCATATAATAATGCAGTTAAGGGCTAAAATACAAACCTAGCTGTGGAAACCAGTCTGAAAGCATGTTTTGCCAGAACGTGTAACCATCTAGTATGGACATGCCTTCCTACAACTAAACTGAGTTTTACTGGTGTTTATTTCCCTGAAAACATCTTTCTTACTTGTCATTTCATTGTGTAAGTAGGACATGAATCTTTTCAGACTGAAACTCATAGTTTTAAAATAGCTTTAACATTAAAAATTTAATTTAAAAAAAAGTGAAAACACTGTTTTGAGAACCAAGACAATTCTTTCCCCTTACTTCTCTGAATTATCTTTTCAAAACCTGTGAAATGCAAGGTTTTGCTTCAATAGAACACTTGTGAGCAAAGCTGTATCTGTTAAAAAAACCCCAACAAACCCATACAGCATAACTGGAAAAAAGAAATAACATAATGGATCAAGCCATAGAAGCGCTTGAAGTTGGGTCCTACTTTGCTTAATTTTGGAACAGAGTCAAATCTCTAAAACATTTTGTGTAATTTCATATTGATCTTTTCTGTATTTTTGTCCCCATTCACTGTGGCTCTTATGTTGTGATTGATAAACTACCTCACCGTTTGCCTTGATACTCAATATTGTTCTTCTAAATTCAATTTTACATCCTACTATTCAAATTATTTTTCTGGTCAAAACCATTGACTCCTTCCCTGCCACTCTTGCTTCTTCCCCAGAGATCACAAATACCTTGGTTTCTGTGGAAGTATTTCAGAATCTAACTCTTTGGTCCTCTGTCCTTCGGAGTCTGTGGGCACAGGAACAGCTCAAGAGATGGGGAAGAGTGAAAAAACATTAACAGAGAAGAAACACCCTCTCAAAGACACTGTTTACTTCCTAAGTCTTACCACAGAAAGAGGAAGTCGTGAAAATGGTGCTGGTTAGATTAGGAATCAAGGTTTCCTAACCAAGTAACCAAATACTCCACAGATACCTTGTCTTTCCACTGGCACGTTTTCATTACCTGCCACCTTTGGTGAGACTGTGGCGGTTGAGCTCCCTGGGACAGTGCCTCTTTTTTCCAACCATGTTACAGGGCACAGAGCAGGTCCTCACCTCCGAGCTGGCCCTACAAAATCTGACACTTTGGGAACTAAAAAAAGGTCCTAAATACCTTTTAATAGGCACAACGCATGACCAAGGGGGTACATAAATGCTGCAAAACAAGTACAAACATTTTTTAAAAGTCTCTGCTTAAGGTGTCCATAGAAGACATATATTTGCTGTTGCTTCCTTGAAAAATAATGCCAAAGGATCAAGTGCTACAATACTTTTAAAACTACTTTTGATTTGGGAAATGATAGCAAATCAACTGAAAAGGCCCCCTCTCACTGACAAAAGAGAGATTCCTTTCACATAAGATCAGCATAAGTATTTGAACTCTTAACTGGTGAAGCAGATAGACAGTTCCTTCCAAGATTATGGCTTCATAAAGGACTGCACTATAATTTGAAATTTTATTTTATTTCAATACACAATTTGTTTTAAAAATCTAATTAATTAAAATTATATCTCCTCTCAAAAAAAAAAAAAAACCAACCAAAAAAACAAGGTGAGATCCCAGAAACACCATGCAAAGCATTTGCTTACCGTCTGGCATCAGATGCCAGGACTGTTCCTTGACCCAGCCAAAAGCAAAGGAATCAGTAAGTGCCCAGCACTTTCAAAATAGCTCATCACTGGGAAGCTGAGACTGGTTAGTCTGAATAAATATTTTCAAGGTGTACTCTAGTACAACTGGGCTGAATTAACTTCAGGGGTCTTTCAACTTTTAACAGCCTTGAACAAAATTATTAAATTAGGAAACAGATAAAGAAAGCCTACTTTCAGATGGTCGATTTCCCATTCAAAGACATCAAATGCTCTAAACTAAGAGGGTTATTATCTTTCCACTTCATACTAACAGCTACTCTTTGTGCCATTTCTTCCCACACTGAGCTTTCAAGACTATGAACTGGAAAAGAAATTTGGCAATACTGAAAAGCACATTATTGAAGGCTTCTTGAATCACTTTTCTGTTGGATAAGGAGTATTTTTTTGTTAGGGATACAAGCTGCATTAAAACCACACTACTGATGGAAAACAACTTCATGAAATTTGGATATGAACACATAATTTGTCTCCCACACACTTAAGTTCCATGGGTTATTCACTTTATTGCCAAGCTAAGCATCTAGTAAGTCAAAGTAATTCTTGGCAAGCAATTTCAGAACACACATGTTGAACAATTTTTGAGTCACAGCTCACATGCAAGCATCATGTTTGTACTGGGTCCTCCTACAGGGCTGTCATCAACTTCTGGCGGCCTAGGGTAAGAAGGTGGCACTAAGCTAATTCACACTAAGTGCTGTTAAACAAACAAAAATGAGAACAGAAGATACAAGGAGGGTACAATGGGAAGAAAGAAAGGTCACTGGCACCAGAGCACAGAAGCCCTCAAACTAGCCCACCATAAGCCCACTGGTTCATCTGTGCTGCAGGGAGAGTGCTGTCACCAGCTTCTGCATCTGGGATGCTGTGGGGGGAAGCGTTTCAGAGGCAACCAAAAATCGAGTGCGGAATGTAAGCAGGGCATCAGCTTGTCCAGCAATTGATCCAACGAGGAAACAGCCCCAGCTGTGCACACACAACACTCTCTTGGGAGGGGAACACAAAACAACTAGATGCCTGCAGAGAGGGATGCCTTCTGAACCTCCAGGACAGGCATGTTCCCAGCCCTGAAGCAGACCCAATGATGCATTTGGTGCAGAACTTTAATTTTTAAGAACTAAGCAATGCTGCCATTGTTTCCTCTACTTAAAAACAGACTCTTGTAGTTGGTAGAGGGTGAGAGAGAGGCTTTGTGCTACTCAGGTGGCTTAAGAAACCAAACCAAATATATGGTACAATGGGTCCAATGTGTGAGCAACTGCCGGCTAGTGAGCACTTAGCTCAGGAAACTTGTATTAGGACTCTGAAAGAAACTTGAGTTTTAAAATCTAGTTTTAGCCACAGCTCCTTTCATGCTTTTGAAGATCTTTAATTAAAAAGACAATTAGAGGTGAACCACATTTCTGTGGTTAGAGGCCATGTGAAAACGATGACTCAACACACACTGAAGAAAACCCCTTGTAAAGGGTCTGCAGCATTGTGCTTTGCAGTAGTCTGTCAAACAGCACCAAGAATGCAGAATTAAAATTTTAACACTTGAAGAGTTATTTTCTAATTTTCTGCTATTTAACAAGCTGACAGAGATGAACTCCATGTTAGACTGAATCAATTTGTTCTACTATAATAAGCTCCCTAACAGCCTCTTGTGACACTACCTGTGCAGCAAACATGGGATCGGTTCACTGCAGTGAATTCATTTCTACACAATGAGACAGGAGGGCCTTGACTCTTGAGGTTGTGAAACACACTCAATGAGTGACAGGAACAGGCTGAGCACCGAAAATCACCGCTTCTGGGTTTGGAAGTGGATGATGGAGGAAACTCTTCTGAGGGAGCACCCTCATACATGAAGAGCTGTGGAAGGAGCCTCATTTCCTTCCAAAGGCAGCAGTGGATTAATCTCTCCTACTTACGTGGGTTTTCATTTCGTTAGCTACGGTTGTTGACATCATGACACAACAGATGATAGTCACCAGGATGAAGTAAAGTGCATACATGAAGCGGGTGCTGGTTGACTGTTTTATCTTGGGGCAGCATCTGCAGCACAAGGAACAAGCAGCAGTACCGCAGCAGCAGGCCAACTGGAAAGAAGATGAAAAAACAAAAGTCAAAAAAACACCAAAGAACTCCAGCTTAAGGTGACTACTGCAGAAGGCAGACAGGGAAGCTAGGAGACTTCCTGTAAAACTCCAGACTTTCTCAAGTCCTCTCCTTCCAGCTGAGCAGCATCTAAGTGGAAGCAGATAGTCTTGTTTATGAAAAGCCACTAGTTTTAAGCACATCAGTTTCTACTTTCCCACATTTGCTAAGGATGAGAGACAGAATTCTCTGTATAATTTACTTTTTTTCTACCCACAACTGAGGGTCCACCAAGACAAAACCCATGAAGCATACCAAAAAAAGCATGTAATTATCTTATAAAACACGGAAAAAGGAACTGAATTAATCCTGAAAGAGATTTAACTTGACGCTCATTATTTTCTTGCTGCCAGCAGCATCTTTAGCTTTCAAAGCAGCTGGATTCACCTTCCCTCCCTTCTACTTTCAGAAAAGTCATATATAAAAGTATAAATGTAAGACTTATTTTTATACATAAGGCAGCACTGTCCCTAGCCAGGCCCTTCCTTGCAATAGGCAGCAGCTTCATATGGATTTTGTGCTTAACCCACCAGCCATGACCACAGGAGGAATTTTTGGATGCCAGCAGACAGCTAGGAGTGGGGAATCTCCCTTTTAGGTCTCACAGCTGCCAACCCAGAATAACCTCACCTCTCTGCACTCCCATCTTCCAGGGGCTCCCTATGCCTATGTATGGTGTGCTACCAGAGCCTGGGGCTCGAGCACAACAAGGCTGCTTTTTTCAAGTCTTTCCTCAGTCTTTGAAGGGGCCATAGGAACATTCACAGGAGGTTCTGCTTTCAGCAAGCAGTTGTACAAGGTGGATTCTTACCAAGGGATTCAAAATGCACAAGAGCCACATTTTAGTCATCCCGACAAAAAACACCATCAGGCTCCAAACCACCAAGAGCTGTTTTTCCTTTCAGGACACTTCCTCTTCCAGCATCAGTGACCCTTCTGATAAGAGGGAAGGGGTTTCATGTATGTGTTTGCAGACACATGTATCTGATATAACTCCACAGAGTCTCACAACTAGACCAGATGATCAAACAGCCCCAAATAATTTTGAAGAAGTGTCTTGAAAAGACTGACTCCCAAGCTTACCATTTACTTGCCATGACTATCTCAGAAACACTCAAGCTCAGGCTTCCTGCCTTCAGCCCCACAGAAAGGGGGTGGCAGATAGGTCCTTCCCCTGCTCAACAGTGGCTCTTCAGCTTGCACAAGACATAAAATGGGGACAGTCCAACACAGCTCCCACACGGCTCTTCTCTCACTTCACTGCTGGATCGCATGCCAGAGGAGATGGGCCCTCAACACACACAGCTGCTAAAACTGCTGCCGCTGCGAAACAGAAATCCTCCCCAAAACACAAAGCTCTAGCTATGGGGAATAAACAGAATGGGCTCATGTTGGCACAAAAGCTGGAAATTAAAAATACTACGTGCAAAAGCACATCGTGCAAGTATACTTTCAAAATAGAAGGCAGTGTTGGCAGAATGGGAATTTCATTTTTTATACATATTGAAATTAAGTTACCTTTTACAGCATTAACATGAATCCAAGAAATAAGGAAGCTATGGCAAATTACCAATTCAGCAAACAAAGAGAGTAACAAAAATTCAAACCAAACACATACTAGGAAAGTATAATCCACCCACTTTAGAATTATGGGCAAAACCAAAAGGTTAAGACAAAAGGTCCTTTTTACCTGAAAGGATTTGGTAAAAGCCAGATCCAAAGTATCCACAATGAACTTCACCAGCTGGCCTTACCATAACATTAAAAACTACAGTATAGAAGTAAAAAGGTATGCAGCTTTGGCATTTGTAAGGGGAAAAACATTTTCCTACACCAGGTGCTAGAAAGCTGTGCCAGTAAAATCTCATCTGCATCGAGCAACATGTCTGCTATTCTACTCTTGGGTCCCCGGAGCTGCTACTTAGAGCAACAAATGCTTAAATATAATGTACAGCCCATTTATGTACTGTTCCGCATTTCTTAGCCTTTAATGATAGTTTCTAATACTGAGCACATACCCTCTAAGTCAAAAATATTTGTCAAAAATACCATCTTTTTTCAGATGGACCTCTAAGCAGTCTGAATAGACATGGAAACCATAGAAACTCGGTTAGATTATTCAGACACAGTCACAAATTTGGTGGTTTGAGTTATTTTTGTTTTGGTGAGGGTTTTTCTTTTTTCCTTTTTTAAATTCTGGTTATAACTAAATACATTCCAGAGCAGGCCACGATGAAATAGGTGCTATCCAAAAATAAATGAGAGCAGTCTCTGTCCCAAAGAGTAAGATGCTAGCCACAACCTACGGACCCAAGAGATTTTCAGGATGTTATCTCTGGGTGACTGACTTCAAAGCCCACATATACAAGGAGTTTTCTATTAAAAACTTGCAGTCAATGTGCAGCTAAGCTACATAGACCCTCTGATGCCACATCCTTTACCACAGGTGTGGCCCATCTCACTTCACCGCTGCCTTTTTACTTCTGCAATGGTTTGCCCGGGGACCCAAAACTCAATGGTGAAGCCTTTCAAGCCAGTAACAAATTCTTCTCATGCTAAAAAAGCAGGCTGTGAAAAAAAGCCAGTAATGTCATAAATCTTTTACAGGTTTAGCTTATCATTAAATAAAAATTACTCCAAAGAATGGACTCTGCAGAAGCAAGATGTGTCCTACAGAGTTCCTTCAAAGTCCTGTGACCCCTCCAAGCCCTAGGTCTCCAAGACCCCAGCCAATGGCATCTAAAAGTCAGGCTTCTCTGGTAGGAGTTTGTCATGCTACAGCAGGTCCTGGCTTTCATTCCTTGTCACCCAAAGGCTCCCACAAGTCAGTCAGAAAGCACAGCCACCCCAGCTCCCTCTCTAACTTTACATCTCTTCACCTGGTGAACATCACGTACTGACAGTAATTACAATCACTACAAATGTTACAAATGTTTATGCTCTCCTCAAATACTTCCCATCAGCCAGCCTGCTAACACTAACCCACCATGGTGCCAGGTCTCCAGGCCATGGACCAGCCTCCTTCTTTGTTCAGTTCCACTCTTTTGGAGCTCAAGGAGTGCATGGTGCCAGCTTGCCCAAGACCCAAAACTTGAAAACCTAATACACTTGAAAAAATACTAAGCCAGAATTTGAACTACCTGAATGATGGTTGATTTGACTGGTTTCACAACAGCAGCTGTGGAAAGCTGTGTGGGAATTTTTTCCATTAAAAAGTATTCAAAGTGCAGTTTCAAAGACATTTCCTCTGGAAGCCACAGACTGGTTTAACAGCCCCTGATTCCACCTAGCCCTTCTCTTCTGCCAGCCACTCGCTCGTTCCTACTGCCACAACAGCACCTCCCTAGCCCCAGTTGTTTCTTCTGATGAGGGTGACCAAATTAAGCAACTTATTGACTTAAAAAAAAAAGGGGGGTAAGGAAAATGAAAACATTACATATCAAACGTTTTCAACTGCTGACTTATTATGCAACAGCCACAACAGTTCTACTATTTCACATGAAGGTACAGTCCTTGGGCAGGAGGGGAAAGCAGAGGCAAATGTCTCACAACTGTCTTAAATGCTTCCATCCTCCTCTGAAAAGATGTTCAGTGGTGCTTTCTTATCGCCTCGTTCAATTTGGGTGCAGGAGGATCCTGCCAATGCAGAGGAACAGTAACTTCTACATCCACCCAGTGAGAAGCAGAAGTAAGCAGACACTTAACAGTTCTAGTTTGTGCAAACCACTCTTCCAAGTACAGGAAGGCCTAGATATATTGCACACTCCTATTTTCCAACAGCCTGGGGAGTACCTATGGCTAACAAGAGTTAGACACATTAACAAAACAGGGTAAAAGCAGGCTTACCAACTTGCATACAAACTATTGGTTCCCTACAATGAATAATCCACCAGCAAACATTTAACATCTGCTACACACTCAAGTCTTGGTTTTTGCAAGCTGTGATCCGATCTGATGAATCAGTGGAATGGAGTATGAGAGTAATATCAAGCACACATAACTCTTTACATACAAGACTGAGAAGTGAACATGTTCTGCCTGTTCTTTTTGTAGAGACAGTGACATTTTAAGAAGGTATTTTCCACATATATTTCCAAAAATACCTTGAACGTATTAGAAAATACTTTGCTTAATCATTAAAACAAAGCGGAGAGTCTCAGGATCATAGACCAAAATAGCCTATGATATTTTTAAATTATACAAACGATTGCTTATCACAACAAAGCACTTCCTTTCAGGAGACTTCAGCAGAAATGGTAAAAATCAAAGGGATAAGAGCAAAATCAGAAAAAACCATGCGTACTTTCATGAAATAAAGACTTAGCAGCTTTTTATTTCTTCTCTCCTAACTGACAGCCTGGCCAGAGTAATGGGAGACTGCATGCCTTCCAGCCTGCCCACCAAGCACAGGAATGTGCCTTGCTGAAGCTTCTTTTCATGAGGGCCTGCAGCAGCTTAGTTTTTCATGCACTGCTTTATTACTTGACTACCAGCATTATCTGCGCCATAAGATTTGCAGATCATGCAGTCACTGAGCTGTTAACAGCAGCATCTATCAAAACCACACAAACATCTACTCTCACAGCTACAGGCACCATTCAAGCAGGCTGGACAGGCAAAGCAGCCAGCTCTGCATGAATTACATCCTGAAGTGGCTGCACACCTGCCCTTCCTGGCTTTTTGGTTTCAGGAAAGAGCATCTAGAATTTTTTTAGTTCATGAAAACAAGAGGTGGCCGATGCCAGGTGTCTCAAGTGTTAGGAGTTGGTCTCGGATTATTGCTGAAAACCCACGGCTGTTATGCATATGTATTTTCCATAGGCTTCTTCAACCAGTCACATGATGACACAATGGTTTGTCCTCTGAAGTTACTATATTCACCAAAGAGGCCTTATATTGTTCTATGACTTAACTAGCTTTTCACTTCTTCTTTACTCACCACATGACTTAAGCCAAGAAGAGATTTTGTGACCAACATACCAGTTAACTAATGACCTATTTTGAGCAGCACATCTCACACCACAAACTACAAAACTAAAACAGACTTCAGACAAAAGTCATGCCGCCCCAGATGTTGCCTGAACAATGCTTTCCACTGAGGGTTTCCTGCCATGAGCCAAGTTTCCAAAGTGAAGGGCGTATGCCTTGTACCACAAGACAGAACTACCACACAGTATCTAGCAGCTCAAAATCTAGGCAAGAAAACAGCATCTCAGACAGCTAAAATGTGAGTGAGCCACAGCCAGGCACTGGCAGGGCTGAAGTTAAGATGTACTGAGGACAATTATCTTCTGCTTCTGTGCTCAAATGTTACTAGGTGGTGATGCAGCTCAGCATTGGAAAACAACGTCACTACAAAATGTCTAAATTCAAATCTGCCCATCTACTCTTCTCCTAATGATTTTGGAAAAATTAAAAGAATTGTTTAGTCTGAGCTGAGCCCCACAGTGTATCACATCAACCAGCTTCTTGGTAATATAACTAGCACAGATCATCTGGATGTGACAACAGTATTAAGCAGGCTGTCTTTCTCTCTGGTTACTCACGTCAGTCACTGAAAACTGGAAAAAACCTCCACTTTCTAATTTGTCTGCTACAGTTCCCTAGTTCTTGGTAAGGCTTTCTTCACTGGCTTAAAGAACATTTTAATAACCTGGTCTTTTCTCTCTGCTCATCAAAATCAAAACGTTTACCCTCAGTCTCATTTGAAGACTTTAAAACTTCTCTCAGTTGTTCAGGGTTTTTTTCCTGCATCCCTTTAAATTTATGCAGTCCCTCCTACAAAAACATGGCAGTCCTACAGTAAACAGTCCAGCAAGCCACCTCATTCCTTTCTCCAGCTATGCAACCAGAGGGGGTGAGACTGCCCCACAGCACTCCACACTGTGGGAGCAGTCTGCCCTCCATGCACACCTTGTGCAGGCAATGAGCTAGGTGGCTGTACTTAAAAAGTTATATTTTATTTGCACTGGGGGCATGCCATCTGGGTTACATCAACTGCAATAGTAGCCTCTGGTCCACCAGTCCTTCCATCATGCCTGGTGTGCTTTTGGGAACAATTTTAAAAGTACTCTCAGGTCACTGATGAAAACAGACGTAATCCTGAAGTTTCTTTGCATTGATCCCTTGACATTCTTCACTAAGAGCAATCTCTCCTTGACATTCTTCACTAAGAGCAATCTCTCCTGAGTGATAGATTCAGCTGTCCTTCCCTATAATTTCCTATTTCATCATTTTCTCATTTGCAGTTTAAACTCATGCTGCAGCCATAGCTTTGACTTTCACAGAAAGGAGCTACTAAATGCAACTGGAAGATAAAAGACAAGTCAGCAATAGCAAAGTCTGACACTTGGGGCTATCCCTTCTTACAGAAAACAAATATTCTCCAGGTTAGCTCCGATGTTCAAGGCTGGGACTCTAGAGGTAGAATGGCACATACAGATACAATGTGGTGCATCACCAGGTACAGAGAACAAAATGCAGGGCAGTTACTGCTTAAATCCATGTACCACTGGAGTGAAGAAGCAGTTAAAATGAAATTTTCATGTACATTGAATTAAAAGAATTTAGCTGGAACAGCTGTTTCACTTTGGAATTATGAGACAGCTCTGAGCTGTTCCACAAACATGTTGTGTCTTTAAAAGATGGTTTCAGTACTGAGTCCAAGTGGACTTTAGGGAAGGGAGTAAAAAAAAAAAGACATTAACACTTTGTACAAAGTGACAAAAGCCAATACATTGGCAGAAAACATTAACTATTTCTCACCATATCATACTAAAAAAAAATTTACTTGTTCAAAGCATTGCTAAAGATGTTCTAGTTTAGACTGATGTCACAACTGTTACACACTTTTCTAGACTGGCAGGTTCACATCTTGTCAGTGCTTCTCAATGAGCATTTTTAAAAGCAATGCCTAGTCCATACATATCCTGAACAATATTCTTGAACCACTATTTTGCCAGTGACTGTAACAAGCCAAGGGAAAAACGCACAAGAGACAGCTCTCTTCATAAAACATTAAGAACAGTTCCTGTTAAAACTCAGTACCAGAGATTACAGATTAACGCATTTTGGATTAGTCCTCCTGGACAGAGGGAAGAGCAAAACTTTATGTTTTCAGACTGTTAACACATATATGTTTAAATACTTGAGCACACACCATCTCTAATTGCTGGAAGATCCACTAAAGTGCAAACATTAGTCCCAGTACAGTTATCATTAATTAAAATGATGATGAAATTGCTGGTATGTAGAACTCCCTTCAAAACAGGCACAGAGCCACCTTCCCTCTACGTGGCATCATGGGCACACGCTACAGTCCCCCACAGCTCTATCTGGCTCAGGCCCTCACTGCCTCATGCTGTAGCACAGGCTGACGGTGAAGTCTACCTCTTGGGTGAACTGAACAATGCAGCAGCTGAAATTCAGTAGATGGAATGGTCGATCGCTGCCTAAAAATCTAGGCAGATCAGTAACATGACAAAACATACTGGGACAGATGGGCCTTAAAGATATGTTCTTACTGTTTCCTTGAAAATAGGCAAAGTTTTAGCAGAGAAAAATGATCTCTCAACCCTGAGCAAGGAAAAGGCTGCGACACAAGTTCAGTATTTATTAGAAAGGGAATCAACATGAGGTACCATCCTCAAAGGACAAAGCTTCAGAAAACCAGGCTTTGCCAATTCAGCTATTTAAGAAACAATCTGTTTAAAGCAAAACCTCCACATTTCTGCAAACAGGAATACTGATCTCCTCCAGTCTGTTGTCTGTTTTTCGTAACTGTATTTAAGTGCAGTACACTACAATATTCAACATCTGACCCTAGACAGCTAGCTTCATCTTCTAACATGATAAATAAATCAGTGGTAGGGGTGTGGAAAGACTCACGGCTAAATGCTCAGGTCAAACATCCTAAACAAACCCCTCTCACTCAGGAAGATCATGTGCAGTAGAAGAGAAGTCTTGGGAAGCACCACGTGAAGCAGAGCCAGGAACATTACCAGCATCATCCCACACTATGCATATTCCCTGCAACGCTCCAGATGACACAAACCTGGATGAGGGTGACAGAACCATCCTTTTCACCATAAAATGAAAAGAGGAGACCATGGGGACAGGACTACAAGCCCCTTCTCAACCTGCAGATGCAAACAAGCAGTGCCAGAGAGGCAGGCAGCCCAAGAGGGCACAGGGGCCTCCCTCCCTTGCCCTGAAAGCTATGAGCCCCAAAAGTCGTAAAATGGCCGAGATCAGTCTTACAAATATAGCTGCACCTTTTTAACTTTTCTGTTTCTTCCCCCTCCCCCCTTATTTTTTTTTCCTTAGAAAAGTAACAGACATCAGAATTAAGGGTCTGGGTATAAAATGAAAATCTGATACTCTTAACTTGCAGAACATCTCACTGTATTTGCTACAAGATATGATTTCTAAGTGCGGAACAGTATAAAGGACATCACTCAATATTTAACAGACCTACAAAAATGGCATCATAAGCTTTAATAGCTACCAGTTCTAATTAAAAAATATATCTTCTTGAACAACCACCTTCAAAATACCATCCCCCCAAAATGAATGTTAGTGATCTAAATTACATTTTTTTAACTCTGGAAAAAACATATTCATTATAATAAAGATTTTCTACAACAGCTGCTTTCTTTAACCATGATCTCAACTTTATTCTCTTGAGAATAACTATTGAAGAAAAGCCAAATGTAAAATCCTGTTTCCTGTCAATTTAAGCAGATGTTTTTATGTAATCAAAAGCATTGTGGAGGCCCAAGCCAAACTGTATTCTCACTGCCTTCTCAAAATAGGTCTACCAATGAAACACTAGGAAAAGAAGAAACATTTAGCAAGCTTATTACAGCTCAGTAATCTGAAAATCAAGACTGTACATTGCCCAACAAAAAACAACTGCAGCAATTAAAGTTTATAAACAGCTAAGTTCCTTTAAAGAAAATTCCCAGCGTCTACTTGGCACGGATGCAAGCCGCACAGTAATGTCCACTAAGATTATTTTAAATAATTCTGGAATGCAAAATCAGCGTACCCAAAGTACACTGAAGTCTGGCAGCTTGCAGCTATATCCTTTAACAATGGGAATCTGTGCTACAAAACCTGAATGCGTTTATTTTCATAGGCACCATCAACTAGTCAGCACAGTTTGACCCAAAATCAAAACTACCAATCTCTCATCATCTACTTCACACCAGAAAAATTTGATGGCATTACAAAAGGAGTGAAAATGTGTAGTCAAGTCATATTAACTCACAAGAAAACTCTGACATCAACTAGACATCCATGCACAATAATTGAACTTAAACAGCTCAGAAAGACAACTCCAAAGTCCTCTGTCAATTCTAGGAAAGCAGATGCACAGAAAGAGAGAGGCATACACAAGGTATATACAGGGCAAAAATATTTCCCCCCAAAAATCCTCACACTGCAGGATAACAAACCCATTAAACTACTATATTCTAGGATAAATGCAGGGACCCAACATGACAGTTGTTCTTCAGAATGCATTCCATCTTTCCTCAAGCACCTCATCTCTGCTTCTGGAGACAAGCTTAACTTTATCTTTAGAGGAACATCAAAGGAGTGGCCGAATTCCTTCTTGATTTTTCAGCTTCATTAACAGTACCCAGAGACAGAACGAAGAACTTCTATCCCTTTTGTTTTTCTTATGTATTAATCATGTTAAACAAACATTCTCTCATCAAGATTGGAATAAATCAAGTAATGAAGGCAAAGACCATTTTTCATTTTTAAAATGGAATATTATTGCATGCTATTGAAACATGGTCAATGCCATTTATATTCTAGCCTACAGAAGGGTTATGTATATACTACTTTTGCTGGTGCAACTCCAGCAATATGCCATATTTAGCATAGATAAGTCTTACATCAAAAGTAGTGGGGTTTTTTTTAGAATACATCTCTCCAGGGATTTTTGGCACTATGTCTGCATCTACTTTAGGGCTTTTGTCTAAGGAACGCTAAGGAGTTCAGTTTATTTACAGACTTGAATGTGACACATCAGTGTCAATAAAACACATTACTATCAGAGATTACTACACGGGGTGAGAACAGAGGCTTTAAGAATGTCACAATGGTTGGTCATGTTAAAGCTATGACATTGATCACTGAGCATCACAACAGTTTCATCCTCTCGGTATTAATTTTCTTCTTCGGTAGCTACATCCAAAAAAAGCAATGAAAATGTGAACAGCCATGAAACACTACAGTAACAGCACCTATTAACAGCACTTTGTTCAGCTGCTCCACAACTTGTTTCACATGCTGCCAAAATGAACATGGAGCAGCAGTCAGAGAAGCCTCTGCTTTAAGAGGAATATTAGCAAGTGCCTTTACTACTGTTCCCCACAACCACCCAGGGCTAATTGGAGAGGCACAGGGCAGACCCCTGAGGACCTGCAATTGGAGGCATGCTCAGTAATCCTCCTGTCTCACTGAAGATTGGAAGAACTATAGACAGAAGGTCAAACCTAGCCTGGGTTTTCAACTTTCAGAAAAGGTATAAGGTTTTTTTTCCAGGTGGGTCATACAAAACCAAGAGAACAATCAGATGCTGAGGGTGGGCAGAGTGAGCAAAGCAATAGAAATATCAATAGAATTAGGTCTTTAAAAATGCAAAACAACAGGAATAAGCTCACTGGCTAAGCTATTGCATAAAAAATAGGAAAAATAATAATAGTATTCTATTGCAGAAAAGGAGATTTGGTAAAACAAAGCACAAAATAAAGCATTCAGGGAAGATGTCTAACATCACATCAGAGAGACAGATATTAGGAACAGGGGTCCCTCCCTTGAGTGTAAGCAAGGACAAGACCTGGAAAGGGCCTCACAACCACCCATCTCCTCCAAGACGTCGTCTTTCATCCACAGAAAACAGGAAAACAGGTGCACCGTAGTAAGATGTGGAGCACTGAATCCCCACCCCATGGATGCGATAGAGTGTTCCGCCCTGCCCTCCATCACCACTGGCTCTCATCTCTCACTTCCTCCACCAGCACCTGAACATCCTGCATCTTTCCACAAGCCGAATTCAAAGGAGTTAAAGGAGTCAAAGGTTTTGAGGACTGGCAGTCAGCCAGGGGCTACAAGAAAAATTGAGACCATTCCAATTCTTGAATCATGAGGTCTCACCTCCCCAACACTGGCACCGGTGACAATTCCCTAACCGCTTCTCGTAGGTCTAAGCGATCTCCCTCTGCGATCTGCTCCTTGCTTGCAAGGCTTTGGGAAGGCCCCTTTCCTTGTCGGCGCCTCCACCCACATGCCGCTGCCCTGGTGCGGACACGGATGATCAGAGCGGTCCCCGGCTGCCCGCACACACCTCGGGGAAACATGCCGCGTCCACCTTCCCTTCCCAAGTACGAGGGCAATGCACCCAGGACAGCGGCAGAAACATCACTGAGCACTCGGAGAGCCCGCGCTCGCTGCAAGCAAGGGCTGCTTTTCCACTCCCGCGCGAACGGCCCCGGGGATGGATCCCCGCTCGCAGGATGGCCGCGGACAGCGCCGAGCCCCGGCGCGGGGTCAGCGGAGGGACGCGTCCGCTGGCCCTTCCCCGCCCCGGCTCTCAGCTCCCTGCGGGTGCGTGGCCATCACCTGGGCCCCACGGGGCGCTTCCCCGCGACCTCGGTCCCTGCCACGGTCGCCGAGGCCCCAGCGGACGCCCATCGCTGTCCCTCGGGGGACGTCGGCCCTCCCTGCACCGGGCACCTGCCGGGCTACCCGCGCCCCCAGCCCCTACCTGGCCGGCGCAGCAGCGGGCGGACATGCTGGAGATGCGCTGTGGCCCAGCTCCCTCGCTGCTCCCGCACGCGGAAGCGGGCCGGGTTGTGATGGGAGGGCTGGGCTGGGGAAGGCTGGGNGCTGGGCTGGGCAGGTCAGCACAGACAGCCGCGGGAGCAGCGACACCGCCTCTGCCCGGCCCGGCTCCGCTCCGCAGCGCGGCTTCCGCTGTCGTCAGCCCGTGGGGGAGTCTCGCTGCCCGCTCCCCTGAGCGCACATAAGGTGGATCCCTGCGGGGCCGTCCTCGACAGGCTGCACTGCTCCCAAGGACACTGCTGAGGTCACTTGTCTGCTCACGTACCCTCGTTAAAGCTTGGGGATTGTGTAGCTGGAATTTAATGCATTCAGTGGGTAAGGCATTTAAACATGCGGGTCTTAAAAGACCGGGCATCGAATTGAAGTTTAACACTGTAGGGCACCAACACCGGGTTCAAACGGCTTTGCTGCATCCCACGGCCCTCACGCTGCCGGCGGCTGCGTGGAAAAGCCGTGTTTGTTCAATGAACAAAGTTGGAAGCCGTGCTTTCCTAACAGGAGCCGAGGCCTTTCCGTGTTTCTGAAGTACCTTTTCAAACATTAGTTGCTACTAACCGTGTGCAGTACTAGACAGGAGCTTAGGATTCCCCAGCTTCCTGTCTGGCAATAGGAATTTGCAAAGCCAAATTCCAATAGGAATTACTATTGCAAAGCCACAAATGAAGCAATGAAAGTCTCCATGAAAAGATTCTTTCACCTTGGTCAGCTTTGCGGCCTTCACACACGAATATTTAAGATAACTATTTTAAACTTTATTCTACTCTTTATTGCCCTACTTCAGGAATTCATTGCAACTAAAAGCTATTAACCTGCATACAGGTACATACATGTAGATAATGTAGCAAAACCTACCGAGGAAACTGGGGTAAGATTACAGGATGTAAAACCCCTTCCTCTTTCCTCTTGCGTGGAAAGTTGATGCTCTGCCAAATGGATCATATGATGAATCAGCATTACATAATTTGGTCTTATACTGGGGACCAAAAACACCATAAAAAAAAGTTACCATAGCAGTGCAGTTAATAAAAACCAGCCATGTGCTTGATTTTTAATGGTGCTCTAACAGCTGTGTAGGCTCAGAGAAAGGGTGTTTACCGCCATGAATTCTTCATTGTCAACCCGATGGTTATTAAGCTGTGAAGGACACCAGTTTTCAGGCATCCAAGAGGACCCCAGCATAGTTCAGGCACTAATGTGGCTGATGCTTCTGCTTTATAGGAGCAGCAAAAGCCCTAATTTCAGGTGAGAACTCCTCAAATCGGGACTGGGGCTGAAGGACTAGCACATCTCCTCTGATTTACAGCTGCTTCCCCCAGAGGTCAGGGCTGCAGAGATAGACTCAAGAAGTGAACAACGGTCAGGAAAGCAGTGTGGCCAGACAAAAGGCAATGGAAAACCACTGGTTTTTAATTTTGAAACACAGTCAGCTTCCTGAAGCATGTGGTTAAGACATGGGAACACATGGATCACAGTACAGTGAGAATTCAACAGAAACTGTAATCATCTATTTCTGTTCCAGACTTTTCATACATTACAAGAAGCTGACTGGTATTGCTTGATTTCCACATCTGCTAAAACCACTCAAAACATGTAGCAAAATTTGAGGGTTAATTTAAAAATTAAACTGTCTTGCAAAGAGAGACTAGTGGAGGTGACATATGGGCATGGTGCAAGAGTACAAGTGGCTGTACGACACATCAGCAGGTCTGTAATAGCAACAAGCATTCACTGGGTAGGGAACACCTTTAATTCACTGCTCTATGTGTGAAGGTATGCCAATGCCAGCCAGCAGTGTTACCACAAATAAGTCCAGTCTCTGCACTGAAGAAAACAGCAGAGCTCTGTAATGGACTTTCCAATCAGTTAGAGTACCTCAGAGACCTGGGATGTGTGCCTTGGCTTTTTGAGTGAAATGTTCATCACCAGAAAGGCTTGAACTTCCCTGCTGTGTCTCTGGCAAGCATTATGGAGGCTAATAGCAAAGCAATGTGCAGATGTTACTGCATGAAAAGAATTGTCTCTCTGAAAGTATCCATGCATTTAGAATAAGGTTTATCCATAAAGTATACATTCTGAAATCAGAGAAGGCTACTCTGGTTTACTGACCAGAAATCTTCACCAATAATTCCTGCCTCAAAACTGTTCTTTTTGGAAGGGGCTGTCTTTGAAGAGATGCTAACCTGATTTAGTGCTTTCAAGTGACAGAGAATTCACAGCATCAGTAGGGAAAAGCAAGAGGCTTTGGCCTTGCTTTGTATAAGGAATTTTATGAACACAGACTTACAGAGATTTAGTAATACAGAGATATTCTTACAGAGATAAGGCAGAGAACAAGGGCATGTAGGGTTGCCTCAGGAAGGAAGACAGTCAAGGAGCACTCTGGAATGGATTTAAAACTCTGGTCTCAGTTTAGGTGCTAAGGACAGAGGGATGCAGGAAAGGGCTTTAAAGTTGCATCTGTGTGGCAATTCTCAGGAAAATGCCTCAACACGAGTCTGTTGTGCCCTGGGAAGAAGCCACTTTCTTCCCCTATGTGTGCACAGGCAGGGCAGAGCAGAAGAAACAGGTCACTTTGAGCCACTTACCTTCAGGCAGCCTACAAGACATCCAGACCATTTTCATACACACCAGTGACCTTCTGTGGCGCATCAGCTTTGTTCAGATCAGGCATTATTCAGATATAAACTGCAGTTTCACTTGCATATGTTGCACCTTTACATATCGCACCTCTATTCATTCCTGACTCATTGCTACATGGATTAGTGTTGTTACAGAAGCAGAGGTTCTCAGTGTACCCCCTTCTCTGTGAGAATGGAGTATTACTAGCTCTAGAGATGTTAGTGATAATACAGAAAGCTTTTTGGCACAGTACAGAAAAATCAGAACTTACCAGGAATGCTCAGGGACTCTCTGCTTCCTTAGTATGAACCAGCTCAGTGTATTTGAGGGTAATATTACAAACTGTGCTGTTTTGTTCACACCTGAAATGAAGCTACAAAGAATGATGCTCTCAATGTTAAATAATTTCAAGATTTTTCATTAATTTAAGGGGTTTGGTTTGTATCAGCTAACAAAGTGAAGAGCACAAAAGGTCTGCATCCAAAGAGAAGGAGAAATTTACCACTTAGCAGTATTTCAGAAGAAATGAAATACCAAATGTTTTCTCCAAATGTAAATGCAAGCAGAAAGAAAACAAAACCAGATTGTTACACAGTGTGGTGGAGACTTACTTAAAATCAGTTTATTTTTTTATAGTGCAAATTTAGACTTTGTATGCCTGTTAAAATAAAAAAGGCATGAAACTACTGTTTAAGTAAATGTGTATTTTGCTTGAGCCTGGCAATTAGACACCAGGCAAAAATGTGGTTATAGGAAGGAGGCAAAATACCTGTGCATGTGCATGCATATGTTCTGGAAATCACCATTCAGATTCCCAACTGGACTTCTTACACAGCCAGTGACCTAACTTCTGTGATGTTTGCTGCAATAGTTTCCTGTGAAAAAGGTATTCCAATATAGGGAAGCATCATGCAAAGGAGTGATCAGACAGTAAAAATAACTTATCACCTCTAGTTTTACTTGTGTGGGACTACAGGACCATCTTTGTCATGTAGTTTAGAGAGCTGTAGATCATATTAAATTTGAGACTTTCTCAACCAAGTATGCACCAGCACCTCGATTAGGGACCACTTCTCCCACATTCTCCTGGGTAGCCAAGGCTTTCCAGAAACCTTCCCTTTAGGGCATCTTCCAATAGCCGGTGTACCTAGGAATCATGCCAGGAGCAGCTGGCAGAGCACAGTACATCCTAGCTGTGGACCTGACAAAAAGCAGGTGGGAATATCCCAGTATTTGTTACGGCTCTGACTGGATGATCACCCCCACACCTGCACATGGAAGTGTGGGGAGGGACACAGAGCAACCGTAACAGCGGTGTGAGCACCACAGAACCTGCCAGTGCAGGGTAAGAGCAACCTGCAACTATAGAGCTCTGAGGTGGGGTAATGACAGAGATGACAGAGGGTGTCAGCGCACATGGGGCCTGACACATACGTAGCTTGCCCTTCCAGAACATCAGGTTGATTGTGATGCTAAATGGTGGTATCTTCCACTATATCTTTATTAGTGTTTTGTAATTCACTCAAATGTTTTCTAGCTGGTAGTAGTTATTAAGTTTTTTAAGAATTATCCATGCATTTAAATATTCAAATTCGGCTAGATTCTAGTCAAATGAAATTTACTGGACTTGAAAGAAAGCACTGCATAGCATTTGAAGGGTTTAGTATTAAAAAAACTCACAAGGCTGGTATTTCCAGGCAAACTTGCTTAAAAAAAACACATTTTTTTTGAAGACAGAGTTTAAAAAACTGCTTGCTTGGTTGTTTTTTCCCTTCGGTGTTAATTTAGAATGGATAAAGGTCTGCATTTTCTATTAAGGAAACACACCAATTAAACCTTTCTGAGTAGCTTAATTTTTGTAACCAAAGCACAGAAGAATGGTATTACACAGCTCTGCATTGAAATCTCCATCTGCTGCATTTCCCTACTCTTTGTTGACCCTTTTTAGCACAATACCATGCACTACCACTTACGAATGTCATTTTTTCTGACCTCCCAGACACTGGATGCAGTATGGCTTCTCCTTCCTAATCAGGATTTTATTGCACAGTGTCTCAGATTTCTCCATCGCAGATAATACCTCTACCTTATAAACAAAGTGACATGGACATTCAACTAAGGAAACATTGTGCTGGGAGAAAAGGAGACAGCCACATTTCCCAACATATTTACACACTTCTGACACTCGGGTAACCAGCCAGTAGCAGGGAGGCTGATGCTGTCTGGGAATCACAGCATCCCTGGGTTACCAGATAAAGTCAATGTAAAGGATCTTATAAAAAAGCTCTACAAGAATACAAAGTTAAACGGGCTCAAGCTGAGCAACAACCTAGTTCTCCATTCTTACAATTAACTTTGTTAATTATCTCAGTTTTCTTTGACTGAACTTTTCCTTTTTTACAAAATTTAATTCACAGACGGCAAATCCACGTAGGTCAGCATAGGAATTCTTTAAGGGTATCTGCCTACCAGCCTGGCCCAAAGTGGAAGTTTCCCAAAACTGAAGTATACAGCTCACAACCTCTTGTTAAAGTGAGTTTAACATAGCTGTCAGTGTCAAAGGAAGAAATCTCTTGTGGTAGGCAGTAATAAACCATATTATACTAATGCTTTCTAATTATGAGTGAACTGTCTCCTCCTTCCTCTCCTCTGCACATCATTCTGTTCATCACAATAATGAATAATGTTGCTTTGAAGGTTTCTGAGCACAACTTGAGCCAACAGCACTAGAAGAAAGGGTTAAGCTTCTCATGAATAGAAGAAAAAAAAATGCAAATACTAGAATTGTACACAGAGTTATGAGGCTAGTTCAACAGCAAAGCTGATATTTTATTTCAGCTCTCATTGGGGGAGCTTGAAAATGAGAAATTGGCATTATATGATGAAAAGTTTGGAGTGCCCAAGCTAGCAAGAGCTGCTTCTGGAGTCTTCCTGATAGTGGTGGGCTACAGGAGGAACGAGCCTAATTCTGAGATGGTCTGTGGGAAGATGAGATCAACAGGCAGTCCTGTATTTTGGAGTGAAAAGAGAATGCAATCATACAAGTTTTTTCCCCAGCCTCTCACACTATTAGGTATTGGCAAGGTGTATGCCAAAATGCAGCCTACGAAAAGTGTTCAAAGCACTCTTTAATTCTCTGGTAAGTTTTTTATCTCAATCTGATAAACTATATGCAGACTTATCCTTGAGTTTATTCTGTAATTTTGTTACAGCCTTGAGTAAAGTGTGTTAACTCAGAGACAAAGTTGACATAGATGAGTTTAAAATGCAAGGGGGAACAGAGGCATTAAAGAAAAGCAGGCCCAATTATAGCCCCTTTTCTAAGGATTCCTTCTTTCTTTCAGAGTACTAATAGGTCACAGGTGAAACCTGCTCTGTAAAGGAATCATTACACTGGAGCACAAGAAGCATAAACATTTGTGCCTCAGAAGAAATGGCTGAATTAAGTGAGCAGTGTACATTCTGTAATTCAAGAGAACGAGAACAGTAGCAAAATCCAAGAAGACAGGTAAAAGCAAAGAATTGTCAGTGCTGCCTGGAGTGCACCAAGGCCACAGTATGTATAAAAGCATAACAAAAATGCAAAGCAACAACTTTATGTTATAAGTTAATCTGGCTCCAAGCCTTGTCAAAAAGGCTGCAGGTTTCAAAAAAGGCTGCAGGTATCATGCACCACTGGCATCAACCAGCCAAGAACCAGAGAGACAGATGTGACAGCTAGCAGTCCTTGTTCTCTCTATCATCACAACTAATCCTGGTATCTGTGAGAAAATGAAGTAAATTTTGTTTAAAACCAAGAGCATGTTTACTTTCTATGTTGTCTGTTTATGCAATGAATTTTGCTACATTAACTGCGGCAGCAGAGTGCAAAAACAAAACAAAGTTCTAATTCAGCTATATAAACAATACCAGGAGAATGCATAGAAATTGCTTAAATTCCATCAAATCTCGAGGTAAATGACATCATGTTTGCAAGGAAAAGTACTAACCTTTGAGGAAGAAACAGCAGTAACACATAATAAAAAGATGGTAAAGGCAGAAGAACTGTCTCAATCCAAGGCAGAAGGTATTTAAAATATGTCCCTGTCTGCTCAGGTGTACCACATTTTGTACAAATACGCACATTGCAGGCTCAAACCATCTTTGTTGTGGTTCTGAACTGAAACCACACAGATTGCAACAGCTGTATATTCAACAATTTGGTGTGATAAGCAACAAATTGCAAATGCTGAAGCATGATTAGCATGATATCAAGCATACAAACTACCCAAGTCACAAATTAAACAATATTTAGATGAGTAATTGCACATGATTGCATATTATGTTATATTCACAAGTCCTGAATATTTCTTCCGGTGTTCTGACCTAAGTCACAACAGTTAAATGAAACTATCCAAAAGCCAGAGATAAAGAAAAAATACTGCACTGGTCCCTTCTCTAATCTTACCATACTCTGCAATATACATACATTTTATCTATGCACAACACCACTGTTAAGTGCATGGCAATTTTAGTTTCTGACACAGGCAACTTCATTTAGGAACTCAACTAAAAAGAAGACTCACTGCACACCCTCATTGTGCAGAACAGGCTCTAACCATAACTGCAGTGCACAGTATGTTAAGTGAATTGCTGTGTGGGAGCTGGAAGCAAATATCTCCTGAACTTGTATTATATAAGGATTACTATTTTTGAGCATCTGCTTTGGCAAACATGTGACTTGAAGCATACAAGACAATAGCCTTGGTCACAAAATATCCTCTCACTCCTGGTGAGAGGAATTACTCCTGGTTACTCCTGCTTCTGCTGGAAGGGTTTCCTTAAGAGAAGGTTAGACAGATGCACCAATTTTCAAGAAATAGGGTTACCCCCAAAGCAGAACTGACAGAACACTTAAAATCATCACTGCCATACAAAATTTGTTATACTCAATAGTTGGGATACTGAAAAATGTAGTATTTGCTTTAGGTCCTGAAGGTTTCCAGGCTTTGAAGACCAGTCAGAATGCTGCCTTAGAAAAGTTCAATGCAAGGAAGTGTACAGTACTAACTCCCTCTTCCTTAATTCACATTAATATATTTTGAACATGGGCCTATGGGTAGTACTGTAGTTATCTTAATCCCCCAGCCTGCAATGAGGATGGTGCTGTTTGATTACACAGACAATAAAAACTGCTCTAACTACTGTTAATGGATAAACATTTTCTCTACACTGCTAATTAGATCTTAGGAAACTTGTTTACTTTTCAACTGCCAACAACCAATACAGAACACAGTAGGCTACTGGGACAGTAGTGTTTCTCCCTTACAAAGCCAGCATAGTCTACCTTGGCTCAAGGAAGGAGTTAAATGAAGGAACATAGAAGAAGATGGTTGCTATTCCTCTGCAAGCCTCAAAGTCTTGTACTAACACACTTGCCACAAAAATGAGAAAATAGAACACTGAAAGTGGTCCACAGGTGGGAAAACAACAATGGCTCACCAAGTGTCCCTGAGATCCACTGCACAACAGCTGTGGGCACACAGTTAAGCTACATCAGTGTTTAAGGCCTTGTTTCTCCCCATTGCAGAAGTTTTGTTACCCAGCAGCCAACTTTGCAACCCCGCCATGCTGGAATTCAGGCAAAGCTGAGTCCAGTATCTGCACTATGAATTGTTCCAACAGCCACAGGCTGACAGGAGGGTAAGTACAGTTTTCCCAGCTGGATCTGCTTCCATCTCTTACTGCAATCTTAGAGGCTGTTAAGGAAACAGTATTTATATGCTCTCAGATAAATTCTCCTAGCAGACTGGAATCTGAAAAAAAAACAAAAACCCAAACAATTCACATTCATTCTGTGCACCACACTGTTTTCAAGGCAGTGGATGTGTCCTTGGAGAGTCTTAATGCATGACTGTTAAGACAGCATATGCAAACTCTTTTCTTAATACTTGAGCTTATTATGTGGAACAAAAAACCATTCTCTTCTGTCCTTACAGTGATACATTTTTCTTATAGGACTAGAAGACAGTCATATGTACATCTAAGCTCCAGGTAAAAAGGGTGTTATTTGTAGTTTTCCTTCTAAGAGTGTACATCTGTACAGGATAGCATGTGATTTAGCATAGAGGTCTGTGATATTAGTCTGTGTAAATCTACAGCCTGCAAGCAGTTTTGACACTTATTACCTCAAAGCATGAGTCAAAGTAACAAGACGGCAAACCATAAAGGAATCTTCTTTTTTTTTTTCTCAAGAGCAGTTTTATTGCAAAAAGAAGGGTTAACGAAACTCTTGTTTCAGTAAGTAAATATTAAATTCATATTTTAGATAGGAAAATATTACAAAATAACCACCCAGTGACTATTACAGCATTTTATCAATGGTTGGGTCTTGGATCATTTTCACTCGTTTTCATCCACCATCCACAGCAATCAAAAAATCAGTTTTTTTGGTAATCCTGAAAAGTGTAAATCACATTGTTAGCAAAGTAAAGGGGTCCAGCCCCCTTTTCAGGGTTTGATAACATTCTCAAGATATGTTTACAGTGAACTACTTAAAGCTGCTTACTACAGTGGCAGTACACAACTTCTTCTAATGAATCTCCAAGACAGTACTAGAATCAAAGCTCACTTATATCAGTATGTTTACTCCAAATGAGTCACAAATTCTGTAATTAAGTATTGATCACATTTAGGATATATGTAAATATTTTTCTTTGTTGATATAAAAAGGCAAATGTTGGCATGAAAAGCTAACCTAATTTGAAACCGAAGAAAAGCAAGCTGTTCTAAGGCTTAACCCTGTCCCACCACACTAGCAGTCTTAACAATTTTTCTTACATGCTGTCAGATCCAAGACAAATTCTTAAGCTTAGATATGAATAGAATGTTTTTGGGGTTTTTTTCTAAAGCAATGTAGAATAGTTCTAATATTAGATAGATTCTTTGTGCTGCATTAACTCAGGAAAAAGTTAGGTGCACCATCCTTTATAATCACTGTTTTGTCTAGCTCTGCAGGAATGCTGAATAATAGGACTAGAAATTGGTGGCCTGGGGAAGCAGAGCTGGTTTTGGATAAGTACCAGAGTGGAGATGGACAGTGTTGTCATCACAACATCAGTGTCTCCACATACCTCCACTGATAACAAATAAATGGCAGCAGTAGACAGAAAGCATGCATGCTTAGTACTTCTCACATGCACTCATCCATCTAGTGATAGCTTTCCCCTGACAATAATGCTGTTTTCTGAGAAATATTTAAGTCTGGTGAACACGCCTTGCAGGCTACAGGGTGGTGTTGTTGCGGAAAAGCAGCACATATGGGGATAGCATGAATCTTTCTCCTGGCAGTCAGCTCTGGGGACCAATATTTTACAAAAAAGGTACTCATCAGTAATCACTCGGTCTATTCTGCCAAGTTCCAGAGTGCTACCTCAACAAGGTTACAGGAGAGAAATCTATGGTGTAGGATGCAAGGACAGGCCAATTTAAGAATTCCAGAGAATGCAACTTATTTTTTTTTAAATTACTTTTGCACACTTCCTCGATAACAGTAAAAACACGTTGTCCTTCAAATTTTTATTTAAATGAAGACTGTGGGATTTTTCTTCCAAACCACTCCTTAAGATTTTAAATTTAAAACGGTAAGGCCATGTAAGCATGGCAAACAAAACCCAGGGTAGCAGATTTGCTAGCTCTAACATTGGCTCGCTCCTTTAATGTTTGTTGGCACTAGAGGATCTACCTTTGAGACCTTCTGGTTCTGCCAGCCCAGCTAAGGCAGTAACAGAACATAATGGAAAATTCACATCAGAAATTTCATAGATTCCATTTCCACTTAATGGAAATGATAATGCTTTTTATCCTGATACTCATATGTCTCAAAATGTGATGCTGACTTTCCTAAACGCCCCATTTATAGCCAATCTCAAAACTCCTAGCATTCAACACACAAGCCTGATTTCTTCTTCTTGAAGATGAGGATTTTGGAAAGATGTTAAAACAATAATTTTTCTAACTTGATACAGCTCTGGAAACAACAATTCAAAGTGCCTAAAAAGCAAGTTAAACCCTAATAATGTCTCTGAACTCAAGAGGAAACACACTTTTATGGAAGCATCTCCATCATGAGAAGATACCACTATTATATTAAAACTGGAGACTCGTACTGGCAATAACAAATTGCTGATGGTAACCTGACAGCTTCTATCTAGCATATTCCAGCTGTTAAGAAGATCAACTCCAAGTTTAAGAACCAATATTTGCCTCTCTATTGAGTAATTCAGTGTCAGATACTAGTCTTGAATCCTGAGCATTTTTGTTGCCATGAAGATGTGAAATACATGCTACTGTTTGGGGAAGACTGGAGGAGGGTCACAGAAATGTGCTTAATGTTCCTTACCCAGAGTGGTCTTAATAGTTAACTTCCTTACCCTGGGAGAAAAAGAGTAGGAATCTCTCTTCTGAATCTGATCTACATTGTCCAGTCTGTCATTTCACAGAATAACATGCTATGTTTCAGACTCTCACTCCACTCCTTCTTTTTTGTTTTAAGTGGTGTGAACTTAAATTAATTCCATCTCAGTAAGATGTTTCAGGAAAAAAGAGGCTAATCACAATAGCCTATATACTGGGCAGTATCACACTCCGTTAGAGAAAATAATTGAATTGGATTATTTGTTCCAACAAATAGATTCCTAATCATCATGGAAGAGCCTTTTTTGTACTAATTCTGTTAGAACACAGAATTAATTCATTCTTATTCCAAAGCATTTATCATAAACCATAAATCACTGAAGGGCTTCAGCTTGTACTGGTGCACAGGGAATTAGTCTGTTTAGAGAGTGTTTGTTCTGAAACACTCCCATTCTCTCTGAGCATGTAACTCCTATGCTAAAACCAGTGGAATATTAAGAGGCTACCTTGATCTGTTCCTTCTGTTCTTTTCCTTTTTAAATTTAGAAGCGCGTTTTGTTGCTCCTTTACAGCTTCTGCGGGACAGTTGGGTCTTGGTAGCTGATTTCCTGGAGTGGGTCCTGGTCGGTTACTGAAATACTTCTGTTTCAATGCCTTAAAGAAAATAGAAGAAAAATAATCAACTAATTAGTATTAAATGTCAGAACACCATTTATTATAATGAACTAAAGCACTTGCCATAGGGATTTAAAAATCACTTGGACACTTTTATACTAGAAGGTGGCAGTGGGACAAATCCACCCCACTTGGATCTGTAAAGCAAAGCATAATTGTGTCTGTTACTTTTAAATAGTGCTCACACATCCTAACAAAACTCTAGACTATTTTGCAAGAGATTTTGTATAAGCAGTTTCTAGATCTGAATAGCTCAGATTCTGAACAGACAGATGAGACAAGAGGATAAAAGTAAAGCAGGGATAAATAAAAATTAAAGGAATATATCCAAAGCCTTGATCAAATTCAAGACCTAGACACCAGCTGTCTTGTTAGCTTTTAAGACGAGTCTTCCCTCACAATTCTTTAACTGTGCTGTTTCTACCCTGTAAACTACAAGAAAGATATCATTTCTATGAGAGCAGAAGACAAACACAAGTGAGCAAGTTTTGGTTTCATGTAGTGGAATTACATACCATATTTTAAATTTTAGGAATTCCAGACCTTCTATAAAGTGTGGTTAACAAAACATGGCTAAACTCTCTCCTAGGTAATCATTACTTCTGCTAATGCCAGTTACATGATATTCAATGCCAGTTATAAATCAAACCAAAACAGTAAGAACAATTTGTTTCCTGCCTTTAACTGTGGCATCATCAATAAAACATCTAGACTAGAAAAATAATATATTTTCGAGTGACTGTCTTACAATATGACCTCGAAAATGACTTCATACATATGAACTAGTACCGAGGTGTCCCAAGCATACCAGAACTAATTATTTAGAAACTTATACTGAATATTCTTAAAGGTGGTGGTTAAAAAAGCCTGAATGTGCTCTGAAGAAGTCCTCTAATAAAAAGATATGCAACGTGCGCACTAATCCCCTAGATTCAGATCTGCCTTGTCTAACCAGCAATGAGGGAGTACTGGCATTAAAGGGACAGCTCTGTTTCTTGCATGTCTCCCTAACAGCATAAAGCAAGAGAAATACACTTTTCCAACTGCCAACTGGTATATCTACCTCATTGCAGGAATCAGTATTGAGCTAGAACATTCTGCAAGATTTTCTTGCAAAGTCCTTCATTTCTCCCCATCACGGAGTAGTGAAATTGAAAGTAAAATGGAAAAGGATAGTTTAGGTGAGCAAGATGACTTAAATCACCAAAGAATTTTATGTTTAAGAAGTATCATAAAAGTTTAAATGAAATTGAGGAAGAGACTGGATGAAGTAAGGATGAAAACCTTTCAAACACAGGGAATATGATACACTATGTTAAGACTTAACTTTTAGGTGACAATTTTGAATGTCAAATATGACTGTCTGAAGGCTATGGCTCATACACCTTTCAGCTGTCTACCTTTGCTCTACAATGGGAACAGAGATGATAAATTAGCATTGTATATGCCTTTCTGAGTTCTCTCTGGCAATATTTTTCTAGTAATTTATGTGATGTTTCATTTTAAACCTGGCTAACTGGCTTCAAAACACATTTATGTGATACTAGTTAATGAACATTAGGACATAACCCAAGTGTACAATACCTGAGTAGCTGTAACCCTAGTGCAAGGATTGAATGTGAATAAGCCTTGAAGCAGATTGAGGAGATCATCACCAGCTGCACTGAAGATATGTTGAAGTGGCATTCCAGGGAAAGACTTAAATGTGACATAATCTGGAAGACTTGTCATCCCCTACAAAGACCAAAAACATATATTCCATTTTTCACTTAAAGTTCAACCTTTCACAGAAAAGGAAATTCATATGACTGTCTTGCAGCAGCAGCAAATCACCTTTCAATACAACTTGGTAATACTTGGTCACTTAAATAAAATAAATACAGGCATAGTAGGTCACAAAGAAATTTTCTTTAATAACTCTTCCAGTTGTTTCACACTTTCCCCTTACAAACAATCTTTCCTTCCCTTGCTTTAGTGGTGACAAGTCCAAAAGGAAAAACTGTTAACAAAGAAAGAAAGTGTGAAAGAACTTTAGAATGGATGCAGACAAATGAAATAAACTTCCTTTTGATCTGACATAGTGGGAGGGAAAAGATTCACAAAAGAGCTAGTCTTTCTCCAAGTTAATAAAATTAGCTGCCTTTTGAGCAACTTCTGAAATACGCAACTGAAACTTTGTATTTTCCTTCTCTCCTCCCACTGGCTATATATGCCAGGAAGTTAAACAAATTATGAACTGCATACTTTTTTCTCCTGTAAGTATGAAATGAATCCCACTGTATTAATATTCTAGCATGAAAATTATCTGATAACATACAATTATCCAAACATAATAGTAGTGTTTTAAGTATCGTAAAACTCTAGTCTTCACACATCAATAAATCTGTTTAGGCAAAATACAACATTAACACTAAAGTGAAAAAAGTGCTCAATCATAATCTTGACAGTAAATATTTCAATAATTGAAATGAATGGGCTTGCAAATTAACTCAGGAATACGATCTCTGTTGTGCTAGCCAATTTCCTATTCTCTCCTTTCCTCACTACAAAAACTTTCCTGTGTTTCATTTGGAATCCTAGAGCAATAGAAGAATTGTATGGGGTAGCAGTGCCTCCTACAGTATTTCTCCATATGGCTACAGCTCCATTTCATGATTATGTACCATAGCATTCCAAAACAATTTACACAAAGAAAAAGCAGCATGGACAGGGAGCAGAGGTTAACAAGTACAGCAAGTGCTTCTACAACTCAACAACAGAAGACAACAGTCTGATCAGGGAATTTAGGATTCCCTGTGCCTGTCAGCTTGTCCAAGTTGCTCATCAGAAGTTATGCCTCACTTCCTACCAGTCTGGCTAATAACCATAGTTACTATGTGCCCTGACAGTAAGTTTGACCTGGAATTTATTGTCATCTCAGAGATATCGGTACTACTTATTTGTATTTGTTACAGTTCCATTGCTGAGATAAATTTTTTTATCCCTAAAGCTGTTGGTCTGGTGTTTCTTACTGTATCCAAAACTATAACTTAACCCGGTCAACTTAGGTCTATATAAATGTTCCCTACTTCTGAAAGTGATGAAAGCCTTCCAGGTTAAAGCATAGTAATTAAACAAGCATCTCAAAAACATTAAGGAACAACAATAATTTCACACCAGGAGCCACGGGAAACTGCACATACAACATGAAGTGTTGTTGCTGTTGCTATTGACCAGAGGTTTGCCAAGAGAAACAACAAATCTCAGCTGCTTCCTGAGATGAGGCAGTTGCCTTCTGAAAATCTACTAAAGTGTTCTGGTATAACTTTTCACTGAATTGCAAAAGTTAAAACTGAGACTATCAAATAAAGCTAATATCAGTTTGTTAAACAAAAGAACTCACAGGCCACTGTTCTTCTGTTGGAGTGCCCAGTGTTTCAAATATCCTTGTCAGCTGGTCAAGATCAGAGTCTCCAGGCAAAAAAGGAACCTAGAAAAGGCAATAGTATGTGACTGAATTAACTTCTGTTTTAGAGAGGAGGTTTGAGTGATCCCTGATAATTGCAGGGTGAAACACCTATGTATACCATCTCCCCACAATGAGGTACACTGAATATTGACGCATTCTAGTGATGTTGAAATAGATTCTGAAGGTTTCTTGAACCCAGGCTTTGGCTGACTTGACAGTAGAATAAGATTACACCACAACCACTGTAAAACAACTGAACATAGGAAAGAGTTTACATCTTACTAATCAGTATAAAGTCAGTGGGTCATGGTGATTCTTTCATCATGTTTCTTGAAATTAGCTTTTATATACATTAAAAACATTTAAAGTGAATTGTAACTGGATTTCACAAGTTCAAGAAAAAGGACAGATATATTTAAAAATACCACAGTGATAAAACGGAACCATATTTTCTGCCTTGTGAGAAACCAAAAAAATCAACTGGGTTCAACTTTTTTTTCTTTTTTCTTGCTTAAATTTACTCAACTTCAGCAGGTCTAATGCATACTTATGTACACATTACTAGTGTCGATTATACAGCCACTGTATATTTCCATGTCTGAATTGCCAAACAAATTGTACCAGCATAACCTGTTTGGTGTGGCAAACTAAACCAAAAGATTTCTTTCCATGTGTTTTCACACAGACTAGTTCCTCTGTCTGATTATAACATGGCCACAAAAGCATTCCAAGTGCAGAAACCAAGCAGAAGCCACGTAGTCATGGAAAATAAATTATATTGCAGGCTACTTCATGCCTTTAGCTATGTCTGTGCCCCTGTCCTCCACTCCCCCATCACACATTTATGTGCTCTCCAAAGAGCTGCATCATATACATTCTAGTCTGGTAAAACATACTTAAGGACCATTATATCTGTGTACCATACTGGGGAGTGCCACGGGATTATTCTGATGTTAATCTTCTGCTTCGTTCCAGTATTGTCAACTAACCACATCTTAGAAAAGCATCAGTCCTCTGTTCATTGCAAATCAACTCCTAATTAAGGTACTGATGATTATAATTGGCAATTACCGAGGAACAATGCATAACAGACAGTGTGTGCATGTACCTATGATGTCTAATGAATGAAAACTGATAGACGGCTATGAGAAAGTATAACACATAGGACATTTCCCAAGGCTACACTGTGACAATTTCTTGCAACTTTTTTACCCAACTGTTTTGAAAGACATCCAAGGCTTATTAATGCTTATGGAAACTTGGTCTGTGCCGAACTTCACGTTCATTACAATTTGCAAGCTTTTTAAAACTTTCTTCTAACCTGTCTTCACCTGCTGCTGTTGGCAGGTGAGAAGAAGCCCACATAAAAAGCTGCAGAGCGCTAAAGAGCAAATGCTTACATTTGAAGACTTACCCTGAGGAGCAATTCAGCTAAAATACAACCAACAGCCCACATATCAACACCAACACCATACATTCTAGCCCCAAACAATAGTTCTGGGGCTCGGTACCACCTGAAAAGAAAACACATTTGAAGAAAACCATATGGCTTTGCCCATGTCAAATGCTGTTCATTGTAGCAATGCAAATACTAAAAAGAGGGTACTGCTTCTGTCTATACACTTCTCAAACACTAAGAGCTGTAGTCTACCCTGCAAAGTGTTTTATTTAAGAAAGACTGAACAAATTTGTGCATTGCTTACCATAGGGTCACTTAAAACCACAAATTAACTGCAGCTCAGCTGATTGCAAGCACTAGAACTGCAGACATGCAAAGGAAAAGAGTCTTTAACAGGCAAGTTTGCATGTTACAAAACAAAATTTAATGTAAACTTTTTGTTGAAGGAATGACAGCAAGACAGTTCCTTCCAGATTCCAAAAATCTCCGTATCAACAGACCTAAATATAAAGGCTAGTCTCATGCAAAATGAACCTTGTTGTTTAAAACAGCTACTTAACACAGCATAAGAACAATCAAGTTTAATGCAACGAGCTGATACACACTGCATTTGAAACTACTGTAGCATTTCTGCCTTCTGAAGGGAGATGTTAAACCAGATTTGCCTGAATAGTTTTAGCATAACAGCAGTCAGAAGGTAATACATTGTGTGTTAGGCAGCCCTGCTTTTTAGAGCATACCTTAAATAAGCATGCCATAAAAAATATTAATAAATATTTTACCTAGTTCACATGTTTGTCTCATAACAGGTAATGTGACTAGCTACACGAATGATTCTAGGTCTTGTGATTAATAGAAAGTAGCAGCTGTCTTGCTCCAAAAGGCAGGCTTACAGGCAGATACATATTATTCCCATGCATTTCAAAACAGTATCATACCACAGAACAACCCCTAGGGATGCATATTCTAGCATTTCTTATGGAGACTTCATTAAGCAATGCTTCCTTGTATGTTCTTTATGAAGCTCTTGCCAAATCACCTGAGCAAGATGCCACTTTTTGAATATGTTGATTTGACAGGTGTTTCAAGAGATGCAAAAACAACAAAACAACTAAAACAACTCTGTGTAAGAAACAAAATAGAATGTCTTACCTTGTCACTACCTGGTGCGTATAAACTCTATTTGGGCTTCCAAAAGATTTGGCCAAGCCAAAGTCGGCCAATTTTAAAACCCCATTTTCATCTAACAACAGGTTATTTGGTTTAAGATCCTGTTAGCATAGAAAGCAATGAATGAATTTTGTCAGTATTGATAAAACCAGATACATAATGAATCTCCTCGCACATGTACCATAATGGTATATGAAAAAAAACCCCTTTTGATTGTATTCTGAGTCTACATTGTGAGAAAACTAAATTATCAACCCCAAGAAATTGAATATAACACCATACAGGAAAATCATAGTGAGACACACCCATTTGAATATTTAAGCTGCAGAGTTTAGAAAAGACACTTGATAGGTTTTAGCTTTGCTGCAGGAACAGTAGTTTGTTAATGGCATAGTTGCCAAGTGAATAATAAAGTGACCTTGCAAATATTTCAGGTAACTGCAGAAATCATGGAAATCACAGTTGAATACAGTAGCAATGTGTTGTCGATTGATCTCTGGCCAGCAGAGAACCACCCACACAGCCATTTGCTCATTCCATTCTCATCCTAGCAGTATAGTGGAGAGAAGATCAGAAACAAGAAAACTCTAGGAGCAGTTTAACAGCTGAAGGACAGAGGGAAACAAAAACAAGCAAAGCAATGGAAATCGTTCACCACCTCATACAATGAGACAGATACAAATGACAGGCAGCTTGAAAGCCAAAATCCTCCTGTCTTCTTCTCACTCAGTTTTTACTGCGGAGCATGGCATTACATGGCATGCCATCTCCCTACATACAGCTTGGGTCAGCACCCCAGCTGTGCCTCTTCCCCACTTCTTGCTCATCCCCAGCCTATGCATCTCAGAGTGAAAAAAAGAGAAGGCTTTGACAGTTCAGCTGCTGTGAAAAAAGTTCAGTCCGTCCCAGTCAAACCTAGTTCACACTGATAATTAAAGTCACATCTAACTGGAGAACCTAAGTGATAACCATATCAATAATTCTTAACATTTCTAGTACTGTTATTGTCTCTCCAAAACAGCTAATATGAAAGCTTGTAGAGTGAGAATGTCTGAACTCCAAAACTACCTTTATTAGACTTTAGACTCAAATTCCATCCAGCGTGACTTTTGTTATAGTATAAAGGCTGTCAGTTTAGTACATTCTTACCCTGTGTAGAATCCAGTGTTGATGCAAATATTCTAATCCTTGAAGTGTCATCAGCATATATGCCTTGATGTGAGACTGTGTCAACACAATACTTGTATCCTTTATAATAACCTATAAAGTGTAAAAGTGTAAAAGATGAAATTATTTCCATTCTTTCAGCTCAAAAGTTATTTCAGCCTTTAAGAAAGTTCAAATTAGCAGTCGCATATTCTCTACCATTCTGACCCTTTTTCCAGAAAAAAGGTCTATTCTGGAGGTCAAAAATTGAAAGGCACAGTCCAGATAGCCTATGCGAACTTTGCCTAACTAGCCAACGAAAAATGTGTGGGAAACACAAATTTATTCTTTTACCTCAGTTCCATGTTGATACCTGTATTTCCAAGAGAAATACAAAAATCATGGTATCTACCTTTTCTTTTTTCTCCAAATGTGACTTTTTGGTGTTTAGCCTTCTTTAAAGAGATTGAAATGCTAGTGAACAGGCCAGGGGCTGCACATATCACACCTCAGACTACAAGCTGAGTGTTAAACGATATAAGGGAAGACGGAAACTGTTCAAGGTGGGATAGTTATTTAGTCTCTCTCTGTATTGGAGAAACAGGGGGTATTGAATCTGAGGGAGGAGACTTCTGTCCGAGGTCTCCGCTCCTCCAAATTATCTCAAATGAAGACAGACATAAAAATGCTAAATGCGTCACTAAACTTGAAATTATGTTTCCACTTATTCCTTCTTTCTTCATGCAACCTAAGCAAGTAATCTTAAATTACAATACAATGGTTTTCTCTTCTATTTTCAGAAAGACTAAGAGGTATGACCAGTATACTATACTTCAAAAAATATACTTAAGTTTTCTACACTCTTTGATTTTTAACATTAAATTTTTATGCACACATCCTGCTTGAAAGTATTTTCCACAATACTACTGTCCTGTTTAGTAATAGTCTTTCATAAGCTTTAAGTTGTTTGATTCTTACAAAAGAGCTGTCTAAGGCTGCACAAATTTCAGGTAGTCAGCGTATGCTTAGTCACAACAGGCTGCAGTGCCAGTGGCAGCCATAGTGATAACATAATACAGTTTAAAGGCTCCATATATCACAGCATCGTGTAGTACACGATTATTTCATTCTTCTTTGTACACTGATCTTCTTCAGCTCTAAATGTTGCATAGTTACTATGTAATCAGCATGAGCCCTCTACAAGTCTACTGTTTACTAGCTTCTATTAGCAAGAACCTCACCTAACCTTTTCAAGTCTTCCATTGACCTAGGTTTCAGCAAGACTGTCAGTATTTTCTTTTAATAATTCTTAGCAGCATATATATAATCAGCTAGCTCAACAACTATATTAATTTTCAGTGCAAAGTAGGTATCAAGTTTGCATATACAGACCCGTCATATACCGTTGGCTAGGACAGTCTTCCAAACATGAAGGTTCTCACATCAAAATGTCTCACAGAAAGACTGAGGCAAAGCTAAAGGGACTTTTGGTCTTAAAGAATGAAATATCTGTAATATATTGACTTTCAATTACCTAGCATTGTTACGTTTGAAAAAATGTTTCAGGTGCAAACAATTTCAGTACCAGCTCATTATTTGGTATATTTTAGTACCACACTTACCTGAATATGTTTGATACTATTCTTAGCAATTGCACTCCAAGAAGCTGATCTATGATCAATGTTCTACGCTCTGACTGGAGTCCCAGAAAACTAACACAGTAAACACAATGTGTTTCTGGTAGATCATGCTGACAAGTACTTAGAGGAATTAATCAACCGAGAACTCACAAAACCTTTAATTACTCAAACTACTTTTACAACATGGTCTTCACCAACTGACAGAATCAAAGTCACCTTTCTAATACAGGCAAATATAAGCCTGTTAAAGTAGCATTTTCACAAACCACCTTAAGATACTGAAATACAATGTCATTAAAAAAATCTTACCTCTAGATCTGTTTCCATAAAATCAAACACCAAACTAATATTGGACTTGTGTCCAAATGCATCTATGAGCTGCAAAACAAAATACATTATGATTAAGCGTGCCCTCGTGTTTCCAGTCTTTTGAAACTCACCACCATTGTAGTCTACATATGGGTTTTCAGCTTGTTGAGAACTAGCTGAACTTTTCTGACTTGTAACACAAAAACTCTTATTCAGTTTAGTGCCTTAACTCAGTCTCCAGAACAGAAAAAAAATCCTCGTTAAGTACAGTAATAACATTTAACAGCATTTATTGCCCCTCTGCCCTAGAGGTAGGAAAGAAGACAAATTAATTTTCTCTTACACTACAACAGATAATGTAATGCACACCTTGTCCTCTACCCAAAGTTTTCTGTTCTGCAAAACTCCTACTCTTTATCAAGACCAGACTAAGTTTGCCTATGGATTCAGCTCTGTGTGTCTGCTTCATGTAAGTATGCAGTATTTAGAAATTCTAGGTGTTAGGCCTATTAACTTACTTTCAGATATTCTTAGGTGTGTATTCATCTTTCTAGCACGCTTTCCAGGATAAATAGAACTCTTTGGAGAATATCCAAACAGCCCTTTCTTAGGGTGAAGTTGTGTAACAACAGAATCAGTTTTTGAGATAACACAAGTGTGATGCTGCGTAAAAACAAGAGATTACCTAGCCTGGTATTCTATCTTCAAGATGAAGAAGGTAAGATCTCCATAGTGTGGCTCATTCCTTAATCTCAGTGTGATGACCATGTAAGTTTCCCAGTTGCGAGACAGTCATTTGAACAGTTCATAAGAGCTGCAATTATGCCCCTTACACTCCTGATATCCACAGAAGTTTTGTCAGGGCTACTATGAGGGGCACAACATTATCTATTGCCTTTAGCACCTGGTTATGGAATGGTGGTCGTAAATTTGTCTATCTCCTTCCTGAATGGCTGATGCTATTTGCTTCTAAAATGCCCCTGGCAACACATTCTAGAAATTCATTACACACTGAGTCAAGCAGTACAATTTCCACTGCTGCTGCAAATACATGTCTAGTGCTATGGGGTTTGGAAATACCAGTTTTACATGGACTCTGCCTACCACCTCAGTTTTGCAGACCTCCCCATTCCCAGCTTTTTCCTCTCCAGAGTGAGGAATCCCTGACTTTTTCATAAAGATGCTCCAACCCGTTGCCATTTTAGTTATTCTCCTCTGCATATTCTCCAACTTTGACAGCTAAAGCAACCACTTTGAGAAGAAGTTCACAATCCAGAAAAAACATATTTTCACTCTTTTCAAAAGAGTTAAAAGTATCTGGAAAATTCGTATTTGATTTAATATTGTAATTATCACTATGAGCTAACTTTAAAATAATTTTAGATCCAGCTGGATATCTGTAGCTGTAAATCTACTAAAACGCAACTGAAATTCAAAAAATACAGATTTTGATCCTTCCAACAAGGATTTTAGACATCGTAACTATTTGCTAAAGGCTAATAAGCTACACAACTTTCCCTTTACCACTGCTTACAAAAGCCTGCTTTTTGACTGTCACCAGTTCCATATGAAGCAATCAATCAGGTAAATTCAGCACTGCTTTCATTTGCAAATCGACCACAGAGATATAAAACCAGACAGTTTACATTTCCGTAATTCCTACCAGCATTAATATCCACATACAGCCCCAGGTTAAAAAGTAAAATTAAAAAACCTACTCTGCCTTTGTTATCGAAATAGGCGTTTTGCCATAACAATTATTGTACTGTCCACTTTAGGCTGGGAAAAAGCTTAAATAACATTAAGTAACAGCTCAATGACCCAAATAGTTCTAAATTTCAGTCTGAACTCGCACCAAAAGTATTTGAGGACTGATTCTAGAAGCAGCATTCATTTTACTTACACCAATAATATTTGGATGGCTTAGCTCCTGTAACAGTTTTATCTCCCTGAGGGCCGTCCTGTTGATTCCTACATTGATGGGAAGAAAAAAAAACCATGAAAGAACAAAACTAGAAATTTTGGATTAAGCTCCAAATAAACCTCTCATTCTATTACCCACTCACTATTTACTATTACAAATTACATTCTCACCACTCAACAATTTGTTAAATAATGAGTACATTGCCATAACTAAGTAAACTGCTGCACAATAGTGGGCATACCCTTTCTTCCACAGCACATACATTTTACACCTAGTAATTTGGTTTAGATTATGAGGCAATGTGTATCCCTTTTGGCAAAAAGGAAAAGTCCTATCAAAAGTCTAGATGAAAAAAAATTCACCTTTTCAAGGCTTGCTTTTATTTTAAAGAAAAGTTTTATCCTGCAAGTATCAGTTCTTCAATGTATCTCACTTCCAGAGGGAGGCATACTGACGAAGCTCTTGAGTAAATCTCTTTTCTTTTTAAATAGCACTATTTAATAATACAAGGCTCATGTTCTTCTACATTTATCCTGTGGCATAAATTAGGCATAAAAGGCAAGTGATCAAAACCTGTTCACCCTTGCTTGAATCTTTTCATACTCTAATTTTATAGAGGAAAAACTAGAGGGCGGGTGATGCGGGGAGATTGGTGCACTTCAGCAGTCCCACTGACTGCACTGCATCAAACCATGATTCCTTCAGGGTACCAGTTCCTCCTTAAAAAATGCTTGTATATGTGGCTTGTATGAAAACTGACTGCAAGCAAATGCTTCTGTGGTGTATTGTGCAGAAAGCTGCACATGAGCTGAAAAACAGTCTTGTCCTACAACCTGGGATGACTCAATGCTAAGACTCTAGCAATGTTTCAGGCAAAGCTACATGGACTACTTTACAGTCCTGCTTTGCATATTTTTTACCTATTTTAGATTCATGTTGACAATGGCTGCTTTTGGGAGGCAAAGCCTTAAGACAGAAGTAAAACAAAGCATGCCATATTATAACACAGGGAAAGCAGACATGATCACTGTTTTCAATAACATCCTTCAACTACAGCCAGATATTGTACAGGCCAAAAGTAACGACTGTCTCTAAGGGCCATTAGCCCACTGAAGGCCAGGTGGATCATGACTCCTGGGCACCCGGCTCAACTGTGAAACTCTGGGATGAGTTTGTCTTTTAAAACATTTTTATATAGAACAGAATTGGAGAGTGGATAGCAACAATTCTTCACTGAAAAGCCGGTAATCTGATGCAGGATCCCTGAAGGACTGCAGCCTGCACACAAACAAAATTCTAGTATGCCACACCAGCTGTAAGAGAAGACCAAGATTACTTGTAACTCATTCCTAGAGGCATGTGACTGGTCAGACCACAATGCTCTACAATGCTGACATCAAACAAAACCACACAGAGACAAGAGTTTTAAGACCCTGTTTTTCTACATACATCACAAAAATAGAACCAAGGAAACACCTGATAATAGACAAATACTCTCACTTGCCTTAAAAACTTAAGGTGCAGAGATGCACTGATACAAAAAGATATTCTAAACTCAGTGCTGTTGTTATTATAATTATTATTCTATGCTATATTCATGTCTGTATTCCATTAAAATTGAGAAGCTAGGCAGTTACATACTCATATTTAGGTATATATCATACATGCAGGTATCTCTAGTCTGCCCCTGCAGTTTTTGAAGCAGCCTCCTACTAAGCCTTATACTGGGCACTGAGCTCATTTTTCCCAGCCAAGGTGTGAAATTAATGTACCAAATTACAAAAACAAACAAACAAAGTACAGCTTCTACAGCATGAATTTGTTTTAAAACTCACCATCTTTAGCTTCTGATCTATGGCCCAGTTTAATCTGAAAATAAATGTTTTACATAAGATTAAGACATTTGCCCCAGTGGTGGGGAACATATTCTCTAGTATTACTCTTCTAAGACAAAATGAGTTTCAGTATAATGAAACACTTTACCAGCCAGGTTCGTTTTAGTTGTTTTGCTGAGGTTTTTCTCCCTTAAAAAAATAACTGTTGCTACAACATTGTTATTACAACAGCTTAAAAATAGCCACGATGGCACTGAAAACAGACATAATGCAAACTGACAGCATAAAATGCTTTGTAGCCACAAAGATTTACTACATCACTAATTAATTTCTCCTCAGAGAGAAATGAGAGCTAAGTAATTGACAGTTATCTTAGAATCATTCTAGTAAAATTAGTATGGTTTGTAAACTTGGGCTGGCTTAAAGTACTTCTGTCTCAGTCATCTACTGCCCTTAAATTTCAAGTCCAGAATCTCACCATGGATATTTCCAGATGACAAAAGCCAGTTAAATATTCTAATAAAACCAAGAATGCTTTTTACAACAGCTGCTACTAGTAGCAACCACATAATTGTATTGCAACGCCAAAAGGGATTAGTGCATTAAACAAAATTACTTACTTAGTTGAACTTGTAAAGCAGGGTCTTTAACTAAAGAAAGTGCATTTTCTGTCCTTCACAAAGAACAGCTGAAGACCTGCTTTTAATACAAAAACTTCCTGCAATCCCTTCAGACAGTAACAAGTGAAACATTTTCATCATTTGTATCCAAATAAGTATTTTGCAGATCCAAGATCATTTTTGTCATATTTTATAAAAAAACTACCATATTGGGTATGAGACATTACTGGAAAACTCTCCAGTGTAGTAATGCTTTCTGGTTACTATGCACTATTGGTTGTGCAAATTGTTTTGCAGGGACAAAATACCGATGAGAAGTCTGAAGTGGGCATTTAAAGGAGACTTAAGGACTTTGGGACAATTGGTTGAAAGAACAGGACCAGAGGTAGTGATTCCCCCCCCATCCTTTCAGCAACAAGGAATAGACAGTTAATATCCATCAAGTCAATGCACAATTCAGAGGCTGGTGCAATCAGAAAAAATTTTTGGTTCTTTGACCTTGGGATGATCTACTCTATACCTGGTCTACTGACACCTGATGGGATGTGCCTTTCTCAGAGGCAAAAAAGAGTTCTAGCACAGGAGCTTGTGGGGCTCATTGACGGAGATTTAAACTAGCTTGGAAAGGGGAAAGGGCCAGCAATGAGTGATGGGATGAAGTGCTGAAACCTGAAGAGACAAGCACTAATGAGATCCTGCACTCTGGCCACAATATACAACCCCTGAAATGTTTCTAAACCAGTGCACACAACATGAAGAGCAAACAAGAGGAGCTCAAAGCTTCGGCCAAGTCCCAGAGATTTGACATCATTGGCCTAACTGAAACCTGGTGGGATGAGTCCTGTGACTGCAGTGCCCTGCTGGACAGTTACAGGCTCTTCAGGAAGGACTGGCAGAGCAGAAGAGGCAGAGGGGTGGCACTGTAAGTAATAAGAGGGTTACAATGAATGGAGCTCACAGCTGGTGATGGCACAGTTGACAGCCTCTGGGGAGGAATCAAGGGGCAAACAAATAATGAGGATGTCAGTGTGGGAGTCTGCTACAGAGACTTCCCAGCCAGGACCATGACACTGAAGAATTATTCATTCAGAAACTAAGGGAGCCTTCAAAGTCAGTCACCTTGGTCGTTATGGGGGCCTTCAACTTGCCAGAAATCAACTGGGAGCATCACACAGCTGGTACAACGCAGGCTAGAAGATACCTAAGAAACCTGAAGGACAACAAAGAGAGCAGACTTGGAAAAATGCCCTCCTTGATCTGCTGCTTGTGAATAGAGTGGATTTCATGAGTGAAGTGGAGACCGGTGGCTGTCTTGGCCACAGAAACCATGTAGGGACCGAGCTTAAAATCTCTGTTGATGGAAGGAAAAGTGCCAGCAAAACCTCAACTCTAGGCATGAGGAGAGGAGACTTCAGGCTGCTCAGGGAATTAGTAGTAAGATCCCCTGGGTAAATGTTTTTGCAGGTGCTGAGGTCATTTTTTGAATATTACTTCCTAAGGGCACAGGGGGCAGGCAATACCTAAATGTCAACAAGTTCTGAAAGTCAAGTTACTAAAAGACAAACAGGTAAGGCTGAAGGTTGGCTTGGCTGAACAGGGACATCCTCATGGATATAAGGAGTATAAGGAGGGTGTATTCCCAGTGGAAGCAAAGTCAAGTGACATGGGAAGTATTCAGAGATGCCACTTGCCACTGTGGCAAGAAAATTTGTGTGGCCAAAGCTCAATTGGAGTTGAAACTGTCCAGAATTTTTTCAAATATATTAATGGCAATAAGCAGCATCGAAATATCATTGGTCTATTTCAGGATGAGGATGGTCACCTCACAAACAGGGACAGAGACAAGACAGAGATGTTTAACACTTTCTTTACCTCTGTTTTCAACACCAGTGATGGACCAAGGGGGCATCAGTACCCTGAGCTGGAAAACCATGACTGTGAGAATGACCCACTTCCAGTCAACCCTAAAACTGTGAGGGAACTGCTGTTTCAGCTGGATACCTATAAATCTGTGGGGCCTAATGGGATTCATCCCAGCATCCTCAAAGAGCTAGCTGATGTTATCACATAACCTCTCTCTGATTTTTAAGCAGCCTTGGGAAACCAGCTAGGTCCCAGCAGAATGGAAGCTGGCAAACATCTTCCCAGTTTTCAAGAAGGGCAAGAAGGAGGACTATGGACACTATAGGGCTGTCAGTCTCACTTCTGCACCTGGTAAAGTTATGGAGATTACTCTGGGAGGTACTGAAAAACACCTGGAGGACAATTCAGTCATTGGTCAAAGCCAGCAGGATTCATGAGAAGAAAGTCCTGCTTATCCAACTCAATTGCCTTTTAGGTCAAGCTAGCCCACCTGGAAAATCAAGGGAAGGCACTTGATGTCATCTTTTTGTATTTCAGTAAAGTGTTCAATACTGTCTCTCAGGATACTTTTGGACAAAATGTCCAGACCACAGCTGGATAAACACATCATGGCATGGGTGAGCAATTGGCTCACAGGTCAAGCACAGAGGGTAACAATAAATGGGATGACATCAGACTGGTGACCTGTCACTATTGGGATTCCACAGGGCTCCATCTTAGGCCCTGTGCTCTTCAACATCTTCATAAATGACTTGGATGCAGGACCGGAAGAGATCCTAAGCAAGTCTGCAGATGACATAAAACTGGGAGCAGCTGTTGAATCCCTGGAAGGCAAGGAAGCCAAGCAGAGAGACCTTGTCAATGAGAGGACTGGGCAGTCACCATATGAAGTTCGACAAGGGAAAATGTCAGATTCTGCACCTGGGGTGGGACAACCCTGGATGTACAGACTGGGGAATGAGATGCTGGAAAGCAGTGCCTTGGAAAGGGACCTGGGGGGCCTGGTCAAGGGCAAGTTGAATCTGAGTCAGCAGTGCCCTGGCAGCCAGGAGGGACAACTGTGTCCTGGGGGGCATCAGGCAAAGCATCACCAAGGTCAAGGGAGGGGATTGTCCTGCTCTGCTCTACACTGGGGTAGCCTCACCTTGAATATTGTGGCAGTTTTGGGCACTGCAACATAAGATATTAAGCTCTTAAACAGCATCCACAAGAGGGCCTTGAAGGGAAGCTATATGAGGAGCAGCTGAGGTCATTTGGTCTGTTCAGCCTGGAGAAGAGGAGATTGAGGGCAGACCTCATTCAGGTCTTCAACATCTTCATGAGGGATAGCAGTGGGGCAAGTACTACTCTCCTCACTCTCTTGATCAGTGACTGGACTCAAAGAAACAGAATGAAACTGAGTCAGCAGGTTCAGGTTGGATATTAGAAAAGGTTTTCACCCAGAGGGTGACTGAAGACTGGAAAAGGCTCTCCAGGAAAGTGGTCATAGCATCAAGCCTGGAAAAGTTCAAGAAGTGCTGGGACAATGCTCTCAGGTACACAGTGTCATTCTTGGGGGTGGTCCTGCACAGGGTGTGACACAGTGATCCTCATGGGTCTCTTCCAACTCAGCATGTTCAATGAGTCTATAAATTCTAAGGAACTTACTCAGGACCTATGTTATGGACTGAAGGAAATGTGGAATAGAAGGAATAAGGACTTATAATAAAAAAGACACTACCAACGAGTAGGAAAGTCTACAGTTTGGAATTCTATGTATGTTTTTTTGGTTGAGTTTTTCTTGAATACTCCTAACAAATAGCTAGAAATTCAAGTGTGAGACCATACAACCTTTCACAAACTTAGCAAAACCAGTTTCTCTTCTAGGGTAGGGTGGGGACTATAGACAGGTTAACTAGACAACGGAAATAAAACTCTCTGGAAGCCAAAATGCATATTATCCCACTAAGTCGGTTAAAAAAAGAAATCGTTAGACAGGTCAAGAGCAACCAGACACTGAGAACACACACTGACACTCACCTTCTTAATAGCCACGATTCGGTTGTTGGTCTTGTCTCTGGCCTTATAGACAGTGGCGAACTTGGGGGGAGAGAGATAAGCGGCCGTGAGCAGAGGCCGACGGGCCCCCGCGCCCTCCGCAGGCCCGGCTCCCCCCGCCGCCCCCTCCTGCCGCCCC
>VXBA01002509.1:199886-223367 GCA_013399895.1 Serilophus lunatus
TTTTTTTTTTCTTCCTTCTTAAATATGTTATCACAGAGGCGTTCTGTCAACTACTGATTGGCCTGGCCTTGGCCAGCAGCGGGCCCAGCCTGGGCATGGGGAAACTTCCAGTAGCTTCTCGAAGAAGCCTCTCCCTCAGCCCCCCCCACTGCCACCAAAACCTGGCCACAGAAAAACCAATACACATGTCCAGTTGTTTCCTGAACACTTCCAGGGACAGTGACTCCATCACCTCCCCAGGCAGCCCATTCCAATGCTTGACCACCCTTGTAGTAAGGAAATTTTTCTTGATGTCGAACTTGAACCTCCCCTGGCACAGCTTGAGGCCTTTTCCTCTTGTCCTGTCCTTATCCTTATCAAGGATTTTGGTACAATCATAGCCCATAGGTATAGGCCACAGGGTTTCCTTGTTTACTAGACATGGGCTAGAAAGAGCATAGCACTAGTGCTACTAGTTGATTGATCTAACAACCAGCATCTATTCATGTTATCAGCTCAGTTTAATCCTGTAGTTTTGCAGGATTTTTTTTTGACGAAGTCGTCAAGTCAAGGGAGTGCTTATTACTACCTCTGCAGAAACTACAGATCAAAGTCAACCAGCTCCAAGCCACACCTACAAAGAAAGGCTCATTGCAAGTGTCAGTAAATGCCTAGCAACCTCTAGATGTCTCAGATACTTGCAGATGCTGTTTGCATAGCTGCTGCAGAGGTTTGGGTCATTATCATCTTCTATATCTAGGTCGTCATCCTTAAGCATGACACTAGAAAAAGCCTGACATAGCTCATCTTCTGTTGTATCACATCCAATTTTGTATGTGAGGGCTCGAGGCTGAGGCTTGAACTACAAGGAAATTCAGTATCAGTGCAGCCAATACCTCTGTTTGCACCCCAGTGTGGATCAAGCTGCGCCCAACAATCCTGCATTGTGGGAGCACTGCAGTGGCTCATGACCCCTATTTCAGGGTATCGGGTGAGGCCACGGCTCTGCCGCTGGGGCAGCCCAGACCTGGGCTGGGGAAGGGGCTCATAGCCCCAGGGAGGCAGGGACGGTACCTGGAAGGGCTCCGGCGCTGGCACATCCTCCTTGACGGCCGTCCTTAACGCCCTGTAGGCGACTGTATGCTCCGAGGAGGGGTCGGACGCAAGCGTCACAGTCGGCTGCCGCCTATGGTCCTTTTCCACCATCGGCTGCTTGGCGGTTACCTGCACCTTCGGCTTACCTACGCGGTTGCCGATGTCCCCCAGGGCGACACGGGGCTGCAGCTTCATCTTGGGGGCCGACGCAGCCCCAAGCTTGGCGGCGAACGGCGCGCTGCTCTTGCGGGAGGCATCGGCTTCAAAGCAGGACCGCTGCTGCAGGGCAACGAAAGGGCAGTCAGAGGGACACCGGGAAGGCGTGTGCGTGTGAGGGGAGGCGTCTGCACCGCCGCGTCCCGGACCGCGGGAACAGGGGGAATCGGAGCAGCGCTGCAGTCAGCCCCAGCGGGCTGGAGGAGAGAACCTGGGGGAGGACCGCGCGGCTCCGGGGCCGAAGGGCTGTGGATGCGGAGCTGAGGGGCTGCACGGTTGCTTCCCCGTCGCACCAGAGGGCTGAAGGGGAACCACGCGGGGTGGAACAAGGGGGAACGGGGTGGAACAAGGGGGAACCCCAGGAGAAAGGGAAACGTGCACACACCCACCGCCCTCCCCGCTAAGCAGAGAGCAGGGAAAGCGGAGGAACCCAGAGGGCTACCCTGCTACACCTCGCTTTGCCGATGGAACCGAACGGAGGGAAGAGGAAGGAGGGAGCGGGAGCAGGACACGGAAGGGCCGCGCGGCTGCCTTCCCCCGGGCCAGGACGACAACCTTCTCCGCACCCTCGCCCGCTCCACCCCGTGCCGGGCTCGTCACGCATACCCAGGTAGCCGTCAGGGCCATGGCGGAGCGGCGGGACCGGACGGACAGGGCTCGGAAGGATCGGACGGACAGAACGCAGCGGGTCGAGACGAACGGAGCTCGATAGGATCCTATGGACAGCGCTCAGTGCGTCCGGGGCACATTTAAAGCTCCCACAGCCGCCGCTCATTGGCCCCCGCTGACCACGCCTGGACTGGCTTCCCTCCCACCGCCCTGCTTGCATCCCGCTGGGGTCTGTAACCAGGGAAGTCTAGATGCAGTACGTAAAACATTACTGGAAAACATTAACTTTTTCCTCGTTATGTACACACTTACTGCTTGCTGCCGGAGTTTCTTTTAAACTTGTTTAATCGTTCAAAGTGTTTTGTTGCAAATCTCTCCTTACAAGTGACTAGACCGAGATCCGCCCCGGCCCTTCCACCCCTCCCTCACGCGTTTCTTAATGCATACATCAACTGGCCTATACCTGCGATTTGAAAACCCGCCCTTACAGCAGTTTCAGCAGATCTTCGGGGAAGCCTGAACACTTCTTTAGAGGATTATTGCCAGACTGAACAAATTTAAGATAGATGTTATAAGATAGGCAGTATTTACTGCCATTGCCTTCCGGCCAGGACAGCCAGGAAAAACACTGTGCATGTACATTAGGTAACACACCATAGCCTGCCAAATGCAAGCTAAGATGCCTGTTTGCATTTGCCTCTGAAGTATCAGGTATGAGCTCATGTTCACTGCCATGATCATGGTCCCAGCCACCTTGATTTGTTTCAGGTTCTGCTGCTAGCAGCTGAAGCAGGAAGTTAGCATTTGCTCAGAGGAAGCTATGGAAAGTGAAAAGGCTTTTCAATTATGTTAACCTAATGACCTGAAAACACAGTATCACCCCCTCTACCTTGTCATCTGCCTGTCATGATGGGGTATGGTGAATTACTGTCAAGTCTATTACAACAGGAGTAGCACGTATATTGATAATGATTTTCAAAACCAAAAGATCCACCCTTATATGTTGAGCATAATTGCAGCACTGCTATTCAAGGGATAAGCTTTCTGGAGAAGGCAAGGTGAGAAGACCACTGCCAAATGCATAAATGGGCAGAAAACAGAATCCAGCTTTGAGAAGAATGCTGGCTCTGCAGCACTGTCTTGAGACATGAGGGACTGTGATTTGTGCAGTGAGTCTTCATCATTCGACACAAATGCAACTTCTAAAAACTTTCTGACCACAGTTAAGTCAGTCTTGTACTGCAGACAGTTTTTTAACACACCACAGGAGAGTGCTGTGGAGGAACAAACTCACTAAAGGACTAGAAAACAAACCACACACTTTGTATAAACAATCCTAGTCACAAGAGAAGCTGAATAGCTCAGGGACATTTCAAACTGTGATCCCAGTAAATCTGATCCAGTTATATACTTTCTACATTACTCGACCCTCCAATTTCACTAACAAGTCTGTTCTTTTTATAATGGTACTCAGGAAACAAGAAAACAGCATGACAAAGTAATACTGCTGTGATACATGGGATGACGAAAGACATATTTATTCCTGCTAACCACTCAACTGACTTGTTGAATTCCAAGGAAAATGTTTAAGGGCTGCAGACAGAAAAGGGGGCAGAGGAAGCCTGCAACTAGATGTAAGAATAAATGCCTCTGAAGATGTATGTTAATAACCTGCTGTTGGCAGGTTTTCATAAAAGACACAGATTTATTTTCATCACAATATTAAGACCCCAACACGCATAATGCTTTCTTAAACACAGTCTTTCACTTTCTAGTGAAGAAGTCCAAATTTTCTGTTCATTTCAGCAATTTGCCAAGTCCCAGATTACTGTCACAGTTAAGCATTCTAAACCTGAACTGCATCCTTGAGTAACACACAAAGGTATATTTGGCTACAGTGTATCTGCAGCTGTATCACTACTAAAAAAATTGAGTAAAGGACAGATTAAAGTATCTTGAAGAGATAAGTTTAGCTGAGTGCTAAGATGTTCACTGATTAGTTATTTTAAGAATTTGAACTGTTGCACTTGCAGTTATTCATACAAAAAAGTACAGATTTATTTTACAGAGTGGTTTGAGTTACGAATCTGAGTCCTCCACAGAAAGGGAAAAGTGTCTCCATTTTTAACCCTCCCAATTTCTCACTGTTAACCTGCGGATTTCTCTTTTTAAGAAAACAATTTGATACAAATGTAAAATGGTAAGATCTATTTGCTCTGGTGCATTAAGTTTAGAAATCAGATTTGTATGCTGAGACATAATAAAGAATTGTAGACTTCTATTATCTAACATGATAGGCAAAACAAACGGCTTCATGATTTTTACTTGCCATAATAAACATGGGATTTTTTAATCATTCATACAGCCTTCAAGGTATCTTTGAAAGAAAGAAAAATATTTTCTAGTTGATTTAGTCTGCATTCCAACATAAACTATTTCCATTTCCCACAAATTACAATACCAATGTTCCACATTTAAGAGAAAGTACGGAATATACCAGTGCTCATGTACAAGTTCCAAGATGTCTGTTTAATAAACACCAAGTACAGTATTTAAGATTTCAATTATTTTCACATATACAGCAAATACTCAGGTCCTTGTTTCCTTTATAAAAGCATCTTGATCCAATTAATAAAGATAGTGAGCTTAAAAAAATTCAAATATATAGTACATTTGTTTCTGTACATGTATGTGCAAGATCTCCCTGCAAAAATACAATTATGGAATCTAACTGCTTCACCATTTATACTTTCTTTGGTGAACACAACTTCGTATCACATGATGTAAGTACCATCTTTGTAGTATTTCATGGATTCTAGTTGCTGAGTCATTGCAAGAACATCCTGAAATCCTGTACTGAGTCCAGACATGTGTTGAAAATAAGCTTCCTTCTCCACTTGGACTGTTAAGTTGTTTACACCAGCATCTTTCAGAATTGCTGTAACCTGAACAGAACAGCATGGTTAACACTAGTATTACACTTTTTATGTATCTCACAGTAACTTGCAGAATTCTGGCTCTGAAATGCTGCAGTGTCAAAAAAACCATCATCATGAAGAATTCAATTTTCTGGAAAGCAAAAAGGAGCTTCAGAGGGTATGGCTTTGCAACTTCTGCACAGTGCGTGGTCCTCAGTGTCTTGCATAAGGAAATATGTATCCTTTTAGGGAAAAGCCCAAAACAGATAGGCAGTGATAATCCAATTATAAACTCTTGATTTGGATCCAGATATCCCTACTCTACCTGTTTTGAAGGCCTATTTTTCCACCTCCTCTTCTTTTCTCAGATGTAAGTGCTACTTTCAACAGTAAGTATTTTGGTAGATGTTTTAACAAACAACTCTTTATGCAGCTAATTCTAAGCTAGCAGGCAAGGGACAGTATAGTGTTAGAGACCAGCCTTGAGATATTAACAAATAGCTACAAAAAAAATCACACTCGGCAGCTTGAAATTTCAGTCTGTGACTGAAAAGGGGCTACTCAGTAGGAAATGAAGGGATTAATGTCCAAAAAATTTGCACCTTACCTGCTGTACAATTCTCTGTTCCATCACATCTGATACTGCTTGCACATGTATTGTGCCTGCTACAACACTTGCAGAGTGACACCAAAAATGAGGATCTCTGTAGGATATAACTCCCTCTATTTTTTGAATCTGTAAAGAAATTATATTAGCAAAAATTAAGAACTTACTTTAAAATTGTGTATTTACATGGATATTGGAGGATAATATTTCATGGAAAAATAAAGCTCTGTAGCATAGCAGCTTTCCAGCTAAATATCTAGTATTGAAAGGTTATCTTAGTACTACTGTCAAATACTAGAAGGTTAAAGTCAAACTAAATGAAAACCCCAGAAGAATGCAATGCTGAACAGGATGAAGGAAAACACCCATAATTTAGTGTACAGATCACAGGAACATACATGGACAGACTAACCAGAATGCTGGTTGGGCATCTACCATTTCAAGGGCACCTGTCACCTATTTAGCAGTTATTTAGTAATCATAGCCGAACTTAATTCAGAGACATAAATTCTTTCCATAATTTGTAATTTTTCAAATTATTCTTTGTTCTAGGTCTGACTGGGATGTTTTTTCACAGCAGTTGGTAAGGCACTGTGTTTTGGATTTATTCCTAAAACTGTTACAGTAACACACAAATGTTTTTGTCTGTTGCTGTACTGTTTAGGCTTTTTCTTTTGTACTGTGTACTGTCAAGGTCTTCTAAATCTTTCCACTCTGTCCTCAGCCTGGTGGTTAGACGGGGGATGGGGAAGAAGTAGCGAGGGGGCACAGCTAAGACAGCCGACCCAAGCTGTCCATAGGGATATTGCATGCCATATAATACCACGCTCAGCAGTAAAAACTGGGGTACAGGAAGAAGGGGGGAATTTTGGCATCCAGAGTGGCTGTTGCTTGGATACTGCCAGGGTATCAGTCTCCTTGTAGGAGGTGGTGTACTGCCTTTTTTTGCCCTTCCTTAACCTGTTAAATTATATTGTTCCCAGAGTTTTCTTGCTTATGCTCCTCTGTTCCACTGGCAGTGGTGGTGGTGGTGGTGAAGGAGGTAAGTGAGCAAGCGTGAGCCAGATTGTAAGGATCCTTGGCTGCTGGCTGGGGTCAACTACTATTGTTTTACTGTGATGTATTTTTTAAATGTTTTTCCTATAATCTTTTAATGAATTGCTTTTTCCTTGTTTTCAAAAAGCATTTTGTTTTTTTCCCCAGCCTCCCAGAATTCCTTCCCTCATCAAAAAAGTGAAACCACACTCTGCACCTCACTTTCACTACAGAAGTCTCTCCCAGACAATTTTCATTTGTCCTTTTCTTTCTCATACAGACAAGAACACATTTGCCCCTCTATAACAGACAGGACACTATCAGGATAGTCTTCTTTGAAGCCTACTAATGGCATCTTCAAAGAACTTGTAACTCATTATTTTACAGAGAGGAGTTCTCCCCACACCGAGGTCCACACTACAATTTTTGGCAGGAGCTTAAAATGAGCCAACAGCAAAGACCAAGTACAGCCTCAAAGCAGATGCTGTAGTGAAGCAGACAGGAATAGAATAGACTAGAACGAGAAAGTAATTAGAAAAAACAGTTTAACTTTTGCCATACCACATTCTGTGAACCAGTATGCCTTTCATGTTATAGACATGTAAGAAAACTTGAAATTACAGGCTCATTATATAATCTGGTAGCCTGAATTGTTCACACCAAGTTCAAGAAGGCTGCAAGATTTGGAGAACTGCTCTGTTACTTTCTTAGTACTAAGTACTTCTCCCACACTATTACCATATTTACCCGAAATCATGGACTACCCATAAAAGTGAAAAACGGTGCAAGCCTTTTTAGCTGTGAAACAACCTTTACCAATAGAACTACTAATTCTGTCACATCTCAACAAAATACATTTTAAGCAACTTGAGACATGAAGTTGTGTAAGACAATGGAAACTGTCAGATCGAACTACTTGAGTATAATAATTATTAAAAACAGTTACAGCTTTGTATATGAAAAATTTAGAATTTTACCTTTTCTAAAGCAACGTGCAAATCCTTCTCCTGTTCCGGAGGTATCCTCAACAAAAGCACTTGACAGGCATCTTTCAGTAGTGGGATAACGCTAAGAAAAATCAATGTAGCAATAAAGAGAGAGCAGAGAGGATCAGCTATGAGCCATCCAAACTGCTGAATAAATATCGTGGATACGATAACACCAACACTGCCAAGAGTGTCTGCTAACACATGCAGAAACACACCTGAAAACAAAATACATGGAGAGATTAAAAGTTCTGTCTAAAATGTTTAAGAGGAGAAGCATAATAAGGCTTATTAAACATCCTGAAGCTAAATCAAATATCCACTGCCCAACCCGGGGCAAAACACACAAAATAGCTTTTCCAATGTTTAATTATAAATTAATACAAAACCAATTTTTAATCTGTAGGCAACAATCTAGGCAGGCATCCACAAATTAAACTAAATGTGAACAACCTTTAAATTGTTAGCAGAATTTGTACTGTATAGCATAATCATTTAACTCTCTATAGAGGGACTCATTGATCCTTAACAAAGAATAAAAAGATCAGTATACCTGTACTGACTTGCTAATGTGGACACATGTTAATGTATTGTTTGGGTTTTATATGCCAATTTGGCCCGAATTTTACAAGAACAACGTCTTTCTGTTACTGCTAGGAATTTTATACTTTATGCTGCTTTCATGTGAGTTCATTCTCAATGTACATTAAAGGGGCATAGAAAAAATACTGTCTAATCATTTGCATGATTAGTGCTAGTAAAGTGTCAGAATTATGAAAAATATTGAAACATGAGTGTGGGCAGACTTCACAGAAATGGCAGAGATTAACGTGTATGAATAACCAGGATAACCAACTGAATTAGGACATAAAATAACCAGTGAAATATGAGACTGTTTACCATATTCTGACAGGCTTACACAAAAAACGTCATTTCCTTATAAATAATTTTTTTTCTTATAAGCCAGATAATTCACAAATAACTACTAGGGAAAAACCTCTATGCTGAAATTTTATATATATTGCCCTTCTCAGGCAATATAATGTGATTAACTTGACTTCAGATTTGAAAAAGAAAGTTTTATCTTTATCTTCTAACTCACAAATAAAAGCATATTCCAGGTTGCTGGTCTCCATTTTTTCTCCTGCTTCTTATCCCTGCCCCAGTGTTTTTACAAACAGCTGCTACATGATATCTAGAATCATGGTAGTATCTTTACAGATATGAGACCTGGTCATTTCATTTCCACGTTGAACTTAGAAACAAGGACTTTAAGCTTATCGAATAAGGATCACAATGACCATTTATTAATGTTAGTGAAGACTGTAGATTACTGCTTTCATTGGTCCTCTGGTATAGACCACATCTAAGAAATCCATGCAAAGCAACATTTCAATTTAAGTTTCTTTAAGTTAAATTCATTAATGGTTCAAGCAATTCCTGTCTAGCACATTTAATAGCTCTCAGATCACTCCTGAAGAGTGATTTTTAGATTAATGCCCAGTACAGGGCATTAATCTGAAAATCTTCAAAGTCTTCTGGAAAGCACATACATCTTCATGATTCAAGAATCTGTACTTGCCTCTCATGTTGGTATTCATGCCTCCTCCAGAAGACCCATGGGAATGTCCATGGCTATGCCCATGGTCACTGTGGGAATGGCTGTGCCCATGGCTGTGGCTGTGCCCATGGTGAGAATGGCTGTGATCATGTGAGTGGCAGCCTCCTCTAGAAGCTCCATGGGAGTGTGCATGGCTAAAGGCACAGATACCAACAAGGTTTACGATCAGCCCTCCAACAGAGACTGGCTGTGAGAGGGAAAAAAGTCTTTAACTTCACTGCATTCTCACAGGTGAACGAATTTATTTACTAGAACATGGTAACCAGAAACACCACACACTTAAACTGTGGAAGCATTGACAGCAACACAAGAGTTATTCCAGTATGGATTCCTTCTCATATTCCTTTTACTATACAAGCTAGTTTAAAAGGAATTGTCTTCCCCTTCTTGCCAACCTCCCACGAAAGCCCCACCCAATGAACAGCACTAAAACCTAATATTCACAGATCAAGACAGAATATCAAATTTTGTTCTAGGGAAGACTATCAATTTTATTTCCTTTCAAAATGAGGTAAGGTGGATTGAATGCAAGCTTTGCTTTGCTTTCACTGGCGAAAAAACCTGTATTCAGGACACACAGAGTCACCTAAAATTGTACTTAAGGGAACAACTAGTGCTTTATTGGTTGAACTGTACTTTCTTTTCTGTCTGTGTTTTTTTCTATTCTTCTCTTGAAAAACCAGTAGAGCAGTAAGAGTAATTCCAGCTAATAAAGGAGTTAAACAAGTCTTGCCTGGGGGTTATTAGACCTTTCCTTGGCTATGCAGACTATGCTCCTGCAGAGAGAGCAACCCCTTCCATCCTCAGGAAAGAAAATTAGTAGTGAAAATGAAGCAAATCTTGAAGATCAGAAAGAAATACATTGGACTTAATGATCTCAATAATCTTTTCCAACCTTGCTAATTCTGTGATTCTGTCAAAGCAAAAATAAAAATCTGGCCTTGATTTCAGCAACACACATTTCTCATTGTGCCTAAAAAAAGTCTTTGTTATAGAAGGGTGCGGGAGAGCACAAATTCATGTGTATGTGGGAGAGAACAAGCGAAGCTGGAAATGTAATCAATAAAGGCTTGGATTTGCAGAATTCCCTAATAAAAAAATTAATTTGAAGAAAATCAACTATTGTATTAGAAAGAAAAGGATGGAATCTTAAGTGGGGAGCTCTTTAAGAAGCTGTGGAAGGTAAAGGCACAGATTTAGTTAAGATTAGCTATGCACAGCATCATGACTGCCATAGTAACATACTCTGCATAATGTTATGGATTCTGGCTCATTTTTGAGTTTCTCAGAGATTAATCTCTCAGTCTAGTATTTCAAAATCTTTTCTACAATAACTGACATTGGTATATGTAACTGCAGAACTAAATTTAGTCTTGTCCAGACTATTTCCTTAGTGTATTTTATTGCAGAAAGACCACCATCTAAAAAGATTAGAGCTTCAATATCTTAGGAAAAAAAATCACTGAACTGTGATAATTAAGTTACATTCAACCCTATGTATTTTTGTATTTTAAAATTAGATGTAGTTTAGACTTTAAAATTATGATCTGTTAAAAGGTCAAGTCTCAGTTTAGATCTCTCAAGTATGCAACTTCGAGAGAATCAAAGAATGGTTTGAGTTGAAAGGGACCTTAAAAACAAATCTGTTTCTAACCCACTTCTGTGGGCAGGGACAGCCTTCACTAGACCAGGCTGCTCAAAGCCCCATCCAGCCTGGCCTTGAACTCTTCCAAGGACAGAGCATCCACAGCTTCTCTGGGCAACCTGTTCCAGTGCCTCACCACACTAACAGTAAAGAATTTCTTCCTGATACCGTTATCTATACCTACTCTGCTTCAGATTAAAGCCATAACCCCTTGTCCTGTCACTCCATGTCCTGTGAAAAGTCCCTCTCCAGCTGTCTTGGAGGCTCCCTTCAGTCCCTGCAAGGACTCAATTCGGTCACCTCGAGACAAACATAAAATGAACCATTAACTGCTTAACTAAATTCAAACAGAATGACAAAACTTACAGTTAGCATATTTGTATCTATATCTGGAGGATCCACCAGTCTGGCCACTGATTCCATGAAAACAAAGAAAGCAATCACCATCAGAAAAAGGCCATTAATAAATCCAGAGAGAATTTCTACACGTCCATACCTGAAAGCAAACATACGTATTTTTGAGAGTGAAGAATGGGTATTCTGAATAAATGTCGAAGTTATAATAAATACAGTATATTTAATATTGCACTAAGATTGCTATGGTATTTTTCTCAGTGCCACAAAGTCATGCCTCAGTTTCTGAGTTATTTATTTCTGATCAACAGATTGAGAGTTTGCAACTGTCCAAAACTCCAACAGAAAAAACAATACTAATGTAAGTATTTTTAATATATACTGCTCATTGAGGGCTTCAAATTGATAAATTGCTATGCAACCATATAAAGTTTGATTATTTCAGCAGAAACTAAATCCTCATATGAACACTGACTTTTAATATATATTTTTGTTTGCCAGACGTGCATGTATAGAAAGAGGTAATTTTTAAATAATATTCACAGTGAAAAAGTTTTACTTGTAGAGATAAATGAAAATTACATTTCAGACACTTTTTTTGCAGAGGTAAGAAGAGAATAGCACAAGCACAAACGGAACAGAAGGGACACAGCAAAAAACCCACAGAAGCTTGTACTAGTAAAACATCCCAAACATACCAGGGCATTTTGAAAATGAGTAAATAAAGGAAGTTTCAAATAGTCCTTAAAGAACCCAATATACATACCCATAGGAAAATATGCGAGTTGCTTTCCATCTTGTCATCAGAGCTGCAAAAAGCCCCATCACTAATGCAGAACAATCAAAAAGCATGTGAAATCCATCAGAAATAAGACCAAGGCTGTTGGTCCATACTCCATAAAAAAGCTCCACAAAAGTGAAAGCCTAAAACAAAATGTAAACATTTTCTTCACCAGGAAGCTGATTAGGAATTACTTTTGAGAAGGTTACACAAGGAAACATTTTTAATATATGCTTTACATGAACAATTTACTATTATTGATCTGTCTGCCTAAAAACATTTTTCCTATCTTTCATATTCCATAATGGAATTCCATAAAGTTATCATGGATACTTCAAGTTTCTCCCCTTACTTTCTTGGGTAATTGCTAGAGAATGGAGAGAGACCCCTGCAAATGAGGTTGTATCAATCTTGCTTACTGCATTATCTTTTTCTGCTTGGGAAACAGAAAAGCTAGAAATAAAAACAGCCTACTCCAAAATTACACTAATCAATCCCACACTTTCTATTTTGTCATCTCCATCCTTGAAAGCCTTAAGTTTCAGCTTATCTGATGGCAATAGGGAGTTTTCTCACCCTTAACCATACCCTCATACTAGTATTTAGTTACTGGTGTAAGTTACACATAGAACCAGTGCTGTCCTGTGACAACAAATCAAAGTGACCTGTCCTTCACTGTTAATCTTCTATTTTTCTATTTTAACATACTATCTATTTAAACTACTCTTATCAAAGATCCCTTTAAAACCCAATTATGAGAACCTTTTAAAGAATGACTCTTCTCACTATACTATGTATGCACTACTATGATTGGGCTTGAAAAAAAACCTCCATGCACTTACCAGATTAAGGCACAAGAAATAGAAGATCTGCCTAGAATCATATTCCTCAAGAATTTGTTTCAATGATTCCTTAATAAACCGGGGCAATGACTGAGAGCTCTGCTGTAATGCATCACCCATGAAGTTATACAGAGGAGTACCTTCAGGGGAATAACCAATAAGGGTACCCTTCTGCCCTTTCCTGGAGGGGGAGGACAGGATATTGGCAGCTGCAAGGAAAGCATTGAAGTGTTTGTTGCTGTTTCTAAGCTTCACAGCTATTTTTTAATGCAATATTTTATAATCAGCAATCAAAGTTTACATGAAATCAGCAGGCAGCAAAGCTTGATCCTGAGGTTTATCATTAGATTTCATTGCTATGTAAGATTAGATCATCGCCTTCACATCAGACAGATCTATTACCTTCCCTTTTTCATAGATAGACAGTAAAAGAGCAAAAAATTACAAGCCCTCTTATTCGAAAGCATCCAGAAAAACTCATCTAAAAGAATTCTTCACACCTCGACTTTCTGATTGGCTTCTCAGTCTCAAGGGCAACAGATTTATTAAGAGTTTAGACAGGAATACGTACATAAAATGAAGAAGACAGCACTCACTACCACACCTCCAGAAAGAACATGCTCTGTGCTTTCATGGTGTGGTGGCTTGTTCATAGCTCGGAGCTGGTCTGTTATTGGATGTGTCCAAAAGTTTCCAAAAAGCAGTGCACTAATAAAAATAAGAAAGGATCCATATCGAGCACATGTGGAAGCTTCCATCTTCACAGAGCATATGGACTCCACATAGAAATCCAGGATCACAACAAAAAAGATGACTGTTATGAAAGGCATGATGAGAGAAGACCAGGACTCTACTTTACTCTGCAATAAAAAATAAATTTCAAACAGGACTGCTCACCTTTAGATATGATTGTATATATAGCATTAAATGCAGTTCACTTAAATCACAAATGTTTTCAGTAATCCACCAACACATAAATACTTTCAATTTATCATATAAAACTAACATTGCAGATACAGAAAGACACATATATCTGAAATGCACTACAGTACCTTATTTTAAATATTTTCATGTTTTTAAGAGCAATGCCACATGCAATGCCATGTTTGCAATGGCCTACTCGGCCTATGCATGTGGGCATAAAGAGCATGCTTTTAAATTAAAATAAATAATGTACTCCCTGGGGATAGAAGAGCCCTGTATTTATATAGTTGCTAATGCTTCTGTGGTGTTAGTATATGACCCCAAGATATAATATTTGAGCTAGAAGGATGAAATAAAGTTATCCCGCAAAAGAGGAAATTAAGGTAAAAATCAAAACACAAAAGAAAAACATAAAGAAAAAATTTCAAGCAGAGCTTACTACAAAAATAAAGACAGCAACTTTGGTAATTTTAAAGATATTTTAAAGGCAAAATTTAAGTTTCACTTTGCAAGCATTAAAAAAAAATGATTTATCTTTGTACTTGTTATCTTACCTCTGTTGTCAGAGACAGAACAATGACCCATGGGCACAACAGAAGGACGGAAACAAGATGAGACAGAGCTTGAAGACGCTTGGCTCCACCTACATCTACAGATAGTTTTCGGGAAGCCATGTGAAAACCAACCTTACAGCACAATGCCAGTACCAGAAGCAGTACTCCACCCTGGAAAAATAAAGGGGTCCTTTATCAGCATTTCTTAAGAGTCAAAACTCTCATTCCAAACACAGCGACACTTACATGGAGAAAAGATTAATGTGCTTTCCTTAACTTGGCAACAAAAGCCGAAGACAGGATATTTCCTGTAATATTTACTCTAATTAAAACCAGTAATATGGTTATACCTTAGCATTATTCAAAATAGCCTAATATGACTTGAATTTTAAAACTCTCAATAGTGTTAATTGGCATATAACAGCAGCAAAATGGTAGTGAACAGCGTAAGAGGAGAAATAAAAATCACATAAAGCTTGTTTTCCCATGTTCCATTATTAAAAACATGTTGAAAGCATAAATAAAGCCCCAAAGGTTCACATCACCTTGGCCTCTAAGCCATTCATAACATTTTCGTCCACTTACCTTTAATCACATCACATCATATATCTTCACAATATTTTCTTTCAAAATTCTTCTATAAATGAATCACAAGATACACGCATATCTAATTTCCCTTAAATCATACCTGCTTTTTTTGTGCACCATTAACCAATCACATTTATTTTTACATTAATACTTTCTCAGCTGCTCCATATTTTTCCCGTTTTAGTCCTCAATGCAGCCACTTCAGCAGCAAGACTCAGCTAACACATCACCTTGATCAGCCAGATCGACCCTGTACAGTAAGATGATGGTACTCAGCTATTCATACCACCAGTTACAATGGGACTGTTCTAATGAGAAGTATCAGCACCTCTGTCTTCAAATAAAAGCCTAATGTAAAGGAAAGACTGGGGAAAGATAGAAAAGCAGCAGCAAAACACAGATCCCAAAGTGAGTAAGAAATGGCTTATATGCAAAGCATTATGAACATTCAGAATGCTGATGACAGATTATTTCATGACAATTTTAATGAGAATTTTTAGGTTATGCATTACAGCAAAGTCCTTACTGGTTAGAGAGGTTGAATATTTTATGGTTTGGCTTGCTGTATTGCTTATACTTCAACCAAGATGTGAAAATTACAGTGCCAGTTCACTTCTAACATAGGGTGGGGATGTTCAAATTTTTGGGTTTGATTTAGGCTTGGATTAGCTCTGAGCTGGTGAAATTACTACCTAGGAAATTTACATAAGGATTAACCTTCTAAAATTTAAGTTATTTACCTTGTGATCTGCAACACCCAGGAAAACAATGATTGTATAGAGAACATGGGTAAGAGCACTGTCGTGATGCCCCTCAGCTAAATAAAAAAAATTAAGGAAGAGTTTATTATTTTTTTAAAATAACAAATAACTGGCAAATGTAGAAAAAGACCACAGAAAGCCTACGTAAGCAAACTGAGCTTTAAGGTATGTTGCCACATGCAAGACAACCAGAGGATCAAGCCTAGCCCTCAGCATTGGTTTGTGAAAGGCAGATCCTGACTGACCAGCCTGACCTATGACAGGATGACTTGCCTAGTGAATGAGGGCAAGGCTGTGGATGTTGTCTGCATGGACTTCAGTAAAGTCTTTGATGCTGTTTCCCACAGCATTTGCCCAGAGAAACTGGCTGCTCAAGGTTTGAATAGGTGCAGTTCTCTGGGTAAAAAAAAAAAGGCTGGATGGGCAGGCCCAGAGAGGAGTGGTGAAAAGAGTTATATCCATGATGGCTGGTCACTAGGTGTTCCTCAACACTGTGGCCAGTGCTGTTTAATATCTTTATCAGTGATCTGGATGAGGGAGTCAAGTGCCCCCTCAAACAGTTCACAGGTGACAGCAAACAGGGCAGGAGTGTTGATCTGCTGGAGGGCAGGGAGGCTCTGCAGAGGGATCTGGACTGGCTGAATCCATGGGGTGAGACCAATGGTGCAAGGTTCAACAAAGCCAAGTGCTGGGTCCTCCACTTAGGCCGTAACAACCCCAGGCAGCAAGTCTGGAAAGAGTGTCTGGAAAGCTGCCTAGAGGAAAAGGACCTGGAGGTGCTGTTGCAACAGTGACTGAGCATGAGCCAGCTGTGTGCCCAGGTGGCCAAGGCGGCCAACAGCATCTTGGCTTTTTTTAGCAACAGCAGAACCAGGACAGTGATTGTTTGCACTAGTGAGGCCACACCTCAAATCTCGTGTTTAGCTCTGAGTACCACACTACAAGAACACTGAGGAGCTGGAGTGTGTCCAGAGAAGGGCAGTGGAGCTGGTGAACACACAGGAGGAGTGGCTGAAGGAACTGAGGGGTGCTTAGCCTGGAGAAGAGGATGCTCAGGGGAGGCCTTATCACTATAAATACCTGAAAGGAGTTTGTAACAAGGTAGTGGTTAGTTTTTTTCTCCCAAGTAACAGATGATAGGATGTGAAGAAATGGCTTAAAGTTGCACCAGGGGAGATTAGGATTAAATATTAGGGAGAATTACTTCAAGGAAAAGATTGTCAAGCATTGGAGCAGGCTGAGTCACCATCCCTAGAAGTAGGGTATTTAAAAGACATGTAGATGTGGCACTCAGGGACATGGACTAGTGGTGGGTTTGGCAGTGCTAGGTTAACAGTTGGACTTGTTGATCTTAAGGGGCTTTCTTAAGGTCCTTTCTGACCCAGGTCATTCTATAATCCTATTCTATGAATCTGCTTCCTGAAAACTAAGTGAACTAACTCATAAGGTTCCAGAATATACCATCTGCATCTGCAATTCATATGCTTTTACCCTTCCTTTGGGAAGTTTACTTTTACCTTGTTCATTTTTTCAGTCCATCTTTAGATGTACTGCTTTTTGTCAGTCCGCTATTATGACATGATCAATTGAAAACTTACTTCAGAATCACTTCCAATTATAATTTAATACACTCAATTTCACATTCTCTCAGCTCCAGTAATAACTTGGTCTTACACACAGCAAGAAAGGATACGATGTTCTGCTATTTTAGCCATGAGGTCATCATTATCAAAAAGTAGTAAGCAGATGACAGCTATGATGAAAAATGCAGCACCTCTTGTCTGTAGAAAAAAACGAACAACAAAGAGTCAATCAAAAAAAACCCAAATATTTTTATAGTTTGCTATAATAGATTACTATAAAAAAATTCTGGGAATCAGTTCCCTTCCTCAACACTTCCTGATCACTGTAAATATACTTCAGTAAGAAAAATATGAATGAAAATCCCATTTTTTAAGAAAGTGACCCTGACAATGTGATTCCGCATTTTTTCTGGTTTTCAGATTTTTCCAGATAACTCAAGACACATCACCACTATAGCAAGATAGAAGTCTACCTTATGAACTTCAAGTGTGATTACTTTCTTCAGAATGCCCTGCTAATGAAGCCTGATGATTTAATCTTTTGTAACATCAATGAGCTATAAACAAGATCTAATGGTCAAACTGTTGTATTTTGTCCTGGGAAAGTGAAGGCTAGAGAACTATACAAAGGCTATGAGAAAGAACAGCTCTGTAGTGCTTTTGCTGGCAAAGAACAGAAATCCCAACTCCCAGACCTTACACCACCCAGACTTATACCACTGCAAGTTTGGTATTCATAATCTTGGCAAGGCGCTGAGCTCTGCATCTGAAAAATACTACTACTACAATTTAACTTTTGAAGCCAAACAGAGCCATCACATTCTTTATGCAGAAAGTCAGCTGACCAGTTCATTTCATAAAGCTGAAGCATTGAGAGGGCAGGGTTATTGCTCCTAAGCTTCTGCTGCCCTCAGATATGCATCTTAATTGTGAAATACGGCCCACTAAGATACAGACTGACAAAGAATGTCTCTGAAGCTCTGTATCTACCTTTTGGGTCCTCCATTGGAAAAAACACATTGTCTTCTAGATGAGTATCTTCATGCTGGATGCCCTAAACTTCTCAATTTCACGTGGGTAAGCATAATGTCAGAGCAGATGACTCTGCTATTCATTCTAAGGCCAGCCTAAAAGTGCTTAGGGGACTCCGCTGCAGTTATGAGACAGAGATTTTAGAACTCCTAGCTTGAGGTGGCATCAAAGTGAGACCTCTCTTACACAGCAAGTCTTCTAGCCTCAGGTATATGACAGTAGGTGTCTTCCTCTTGCTCTTACTGTTTTTCAGTGAAAGTGGACAAGAATGCTAGGTGTCGGGAAAAACTCATTTCATTTAGGCACGTTTAGAGAACACCTTGCAAAAGTGTGTGTTATTGGGACTTAGATGATGTCTCAAGCAGAGGTCTCTGATTAAGGGAAGGACTGGGCTCAAGTATTCAGCACATACAGGATCAGGCAGACATAACAGAACTTTCTGGCAGAAAAAAAACATGTGAAAAGCTAAACACACGAAAGAGTCTAAGTCAGGGACTGGAGACTGTATTGCTGGACTTCAGTGTCTAAGGGCCAGCACCACTACGTGCACATATGTCCTTTTGTCACTTTGAACCCAAGGCTGAAGTGCAAAAATAATTCTCAAGGCTTTTTTCTGCCTATAAACATAAAACCTTCTCAGGTATCTGCCATGGAGCTCCAACAGTTTTACCCACTATTTGTTACTCAGTGTCGCATCTATTACTTCAACTACAACATCTTAAAATTTCACCACTAATTAAAAAAACATAAAGCACATTTTCTAGGAACATAGAGCCAAGCCACAGTTTTTTTCCACATAAAGAAGTACTCGAATTTGTAGCACTCACTATCTTTTACAAAACAGACTTTTAAATACCTTTGCTGGTCCTCCACCTGAGCTTGTGAATAAGACACTAAGGAGCGACAGTACAACCACATCGCTGTGCTCAAACAGCAACAATGTCCTATAAAAAAGTGAAATGAACATCTAAGTCAAGTCACAATTCACAAGCTAGATATATACTACATACATCAAGGAATAGGATTTATCCTGTGATTTTAACAGCATGTTAAACAATTCAAGAAGATAAATGTGTATGTATTTGCCTCCAGCTGCGTCCTCAGCAGCATGGCCTCAATACTGGTGACACCTGCCTGTTCAAGGACAGTGACATTAGTCACGTAGAAGCCTAGCCATGATGATGATAATTTGCCTCCACCAGCAGCAGACCTAGGTGCAAACAGCCACGCATAGCACAAACCAAGAACTTCATAGCTCAAGGAACAGTTTAAGATTATTCATTTATAGTTAACTTTATTCTAGCAACACAAGAAAATACTGACTTGCTAAAGGTGAAATTATTATTCCCATTACAATACATTTTCTAAACCAGTTTCTGGCTCCCAGCAAAAAGAGGTCCTGTTCCATGGTGTTACATCCTTTTTATTGAGGTGCTGATGGCCTAGTAGTTTATGCCACTACAAAAGCTTTTAATTGCTGAGAATAAGAAATTCTGGCTTACATGCTATCTCCTTCAGACAGCAAGGCTGACTAACAGCTTTTCTGAGAAGAACACAAAAGAAAGTATCACTGTCAAGTTCACCAAGTGCTTTTGCAATCCTCTGCATAGCAATACAACCTGCTGGAACCCATGGTACTGGTTCTGTTTGGGATGATTGCCAGCATCCAGAAAGGCACTGGAGTATTAACTATGTTAATATAATTAATCACAGTATTACTTCATTCAGGTATACCTTCTCCTGTTTAGAGGCTGAAACTTCACCTTCATAAAATGTGTAATTTAAGGCTTTATCTTCCTCACTCTAATAAAAGATGCTCTCATTTTTGTAAGTCAAATGTTACTCTTTACAGTTACTCAGTCAGTATTGCTAACAAACAGCACAAGTCATTTTACTCTGAGTATGTGCAATGTACCCAACACAAAGTGCACAGCCAACCAGAAAAAGCAGTACTCTGCAACAAATGCAGAAACTGATGCTAGTCACCTGCCACAGGAATAACAGCTGCTATCACTCGCAATCAAGCCAGGGACTTCAAAAGTTAAATAAACAATTGGCATTACGCTAATGAGACCATGGAAATGATGAAAAGTACAGTTATTAGTACACACAGAGAGTGACCTTGATGTATCAACAAGTGTTTAAGCACTGTCAAGAATTTCACAGGCAACTCATCAAGAATTAGTGAAGAAAATTACCAGCTTTATGGAAACTGAGTAGTTTTTTGCAAGCATGAAAAAAATCACAGGAAAAAAGCAAAAGGATTCATTTGTACTTTCAAAAAATACATGAAGTGACTAGCATATTGGCTGACGGACAGAAAACAAAAAACAAAGAGGAAGACAGGGAAGGATGACACCAGCAAAACAGCATTTACAACAGATAGATACTTACCTCAGTGGTCCACAAAGGGTGAGGCCAAAAAACCACAAAAGCGAAATGATACATCCGACAACAGCATGTTTAAAAATTTTGATCCACTACAAAAGAAAAGTACTTCATTATCGTTTTTCTTCATAGTTTCAAAATAAACACATTATTATTAGAATTCTTTTAGCACAGTAGCTACAGAAAATGAGGGGAAAACATGTGCTTTCCAAGTTCTATGAAGTTTAGAGTATGATTATCTTCTTAGTCACTTTGCCAAGCAACTAAGATTTATTTGGGCATATTATGAACAAGAATTACTTTTTTCTACCACAGTACTATATTCTGTAACAGTGTCTGAGTTCTCTTCCATAAAAAGACTGAAAAAAGTTTGAAAAACAATCAAGTCCATTTACCTGTCAAAGATGCTGTTTATTTCATAATCTACTGTGTATATCCGCTAAACATATACAGGATTAGATAAAATGCACAAAATAGAGACTAAGACCTTATGCTTACAAATATTTATGCATTCTTTCTTCTGGAAACAGGCTATAATTCAGATACTCAATACATTATTAACTTTAAATGCAAGTTTTGGAAGAAAAGTAATTAATTTTGGAGATGCATTGAACAAAGCAAAGTACCTATGACAAACATCACATCCTTCAAATCTAGAATTTCAACTTTTACCAGTAGTAAAACCATATAGAGACAGATTTTTCTGAACTCAAATCAAAGATGCAATTTATTCCTGTTCACATTTTTAAAATTCTGCCATGCATCTAATCATGAAAGCATTGGACACTTGGCACACCTTGAGGCTATCTTTCAGATTCTGTCCACTTAGCACATACACTGGATCAAGTTTTTGTGCACACAATTACATAAACTGATGAATATGAAGCAGGTGAAGAAAATTTATTTCTTACAAATCAGCAAGATGGTCCTACTCTAACTCCTTGGGATTACTGGGAACTCAACAAAGGTGTGAAGAGCAGTTAGGTCAGATCCCAATCACATGCAGAAAGCTCTTTTGTTTTGTGGGACAAGACTGGTGCATTTTGACTTTCTGGCAGCCCAGAAACTGCCTTTCTAACTGCCAAAGTCAGCTAAATAAGCTCTCTTTGAAAATCCAGTCCTCAATCCAGATGATTGTATGGAGATAAGGACCAATCTTTCCACTATAATCTCAACAGAAGCTGACAAAAGCTAAAAATGCTGATTGTTTTTGTGCAGTAGACACTGAGTTAGTTACACACTTCTAGAAATTGTAAACACATCTTCCAAATGGAGCAATCTTTATTCTACTTTCCCTTTTGGCAAGGGCCACGTTGCCAAGAATACTGACAACGTGGTGAATCACTATTACGTATGTTAACTCACCTGGCGCTTGGTTATCACCTTTCCAGAAGAAAATGGTTTTTGAAACAGAACCATAAAAAATGCAGACCTGTTAAAAAGAGAAAGTTTTATCTGTTAGTGTATTAGCAGTCAGCCTTTTATTCAAATCATCTCTAAATAACTAGGTCTCTTGTATCAGGGTGAGTTTGCAAAATGGCTTTCTGTATGTTTTTTTCATTAAAAGGCCATGCTGATCACATTCACTGGTTTTGTTTTCCATACTGCATTAGTCATGTCAGATACCAGCACTACAGTGATGACAAGTGAACTTCAGTTCTTGTCAACTTTAAATGCAAGTTCTTGAGAGAATGGCTAATGAACTTGTGATTTACAAAAATCAAAGTAACTGATCTCTGAAATTTCGAGCAAAAATAATACTGATTTTTATTAGCAAGACAGATAACATCCAAAGAGTAACTCATACATGAAATGCTGAATATACAGTCCTGTTAGAAATGGTAAGACACAGCACACAATTTCTTCAACTGGGCTCAAAAGTGACAGAGGAAAAAAAGACTATGGTGCTTGGGAACATTCAACAGAGAAGTCCAGAAATGTTATGAATTTGAAAAAAAAAAGTTAAAAATAAAGTTCCAAATGTTCCAACTTTGCCAACTTTATTACATACATGCTCTTCCACATCACATCATATAAACATGGAGCAGGATTCTGTCTGCAAACATTTTTTTTGCGTATTTGCTGTTAGTTTTTATACTTTAGTCCTCAATATGGGGAAAATAGCAGTTGAAACTCACAAGAACTGCAGGAATATGTATAAAGAAGAAAGATTATCTTCTACACCCTTGCTAAGAAAATTTGGACATGCCTGAGTGTCCTTGTTTCAGCTTGGAATAATTTTGTCTTAGTAGTTGCTACAGTGCTGTGTTTTGGATTCAGTATGAGAATAATGCTGATAAGACAGTAATGTTTTTGTTATTTCTCAGTACTCCTGATCTGAAACCAAGGACCTTTTAGTTTCTCATGCTCTGCCAGCAAGCAGGTGTTCAAGATGCTGGGAGGGATCATGGCCAGGAGAACTGACCAGGCCAAAAGGGTATTCCATAGCACAGAATATCATGTCCAGGATATAAACTGGGGAAACTACCCAGAGTGGGGGCTGATCACGGTTTGGGGATGGGCTGGGTATTGGTCAGTGCATGGCAAGCAGTTATATTGTGCATCACTTGTTTTTTCTTAGGTTTTCTCTCTCCCTTCATTACTCTATTTCACTTATTATTGATAATTTATTTATTTTAATTATTAAACTATTCTTATCTCAGTCCATGAGTTTTACTCCTTGTTTTTACATCATGATCAACAGCACTGTCAACACTGTCCCAGTAGGAACAACTCTGAAGTAGGAAAAACACTGAAGTTTCTCAAGGGCAGAGAGGCCTTACAGACACCAGAGACCTGGGGAATCATCATCAGTGTGAAATCTAATATGGGCAGGCTCTGGATTCTCTATCTGGGGTGGGTCAATCCTGTTTGTATGGACAAACTACGGGACAAAAGGCTGTAGAACAGCCCTGTAGAAAGAGATCTGTAGGTCTGGGTTGATGTCAAGTTGAGTACGAGTC
>VXBA01002510.1:0-20433 GCA_013399895.1 Serilophus lunatus
TATATTTTTATATATATTTATGTCACCCACTTGAAAAACGAGATGGGAAAAGGTTTGATTGCTTGCTGCTTATTTGCACAGTCTTTTGGTATCTTAATAACCTTGACACCAGGTACCACTAAAGGAGCAACGAATCAAATGTTGTTGGAGGTACATACAGGCATGGCATTGTTCAGGGTGTTGTTGTAGACACAGGCTCGAAGGGAGTAATCCAGCACACAACTCTCAAACAGCTGCAGGGATTCCGCCACTTTTTCATGGAAATCTTCCGCGGATTTGTTGGCGCTTGCAAAGTACAGATAGTCAGAGTACAACCTGCCAAGGGAAAGGAGGCAGGGAATGACTGAGGACATGGAAGACTTACTGACATGACAATGGCAACCAGTTACATGAGGTCAGCGTCCCTGGAGGCCTGACCCTACTAATTTTGTGAGCCAGTATTTTCTCCTGAAGGGAAATTTTTCAAGTGTATGGACATTAAATTCACGATCTCTGAAAATGGTAGAACTGATCTCAGCTGATGTTGGTGCCTCTCTAAACTTGGTGCTCCACTCTGCCACAGACAGCAACAGTCCTTGTCTCAAAAGCTTAAAGTAGATTTCAAAACCAATAGAGGAATGGGATTGGTTAAAAAAGAGTCATTTTTCTATGATTACCAAGTTGGCTCCCATCAAGAGGCCAGATTTTGAATTTTTTTATGGGAAGCTCCACCTCCAATCCTATACTGATCTTCCATCAAAAACTTCCAATTTGCAGCATTCCTCCTCTTGATTTCTTTATTTTTTTAGGTTAAATACTACAGGTAAAAGAACGGCTCCCATCTGTGCTGCTGTCAGCAGTACTGCACTCCCCAAGAATTCCCATCTGAGCTTTGAGGACAGCAGGACAGCAAGCCACCAGTAACAGGAATTTCTCTAAGTTACAGCAGAGGAGTGTCCCCTCATTGCATTTTTAGCACACATTTTACAATTGCTTAAAAAAGATTATCTAAATGCACATTCCTTTGGGGGGGAGTGGTGGTGAAACAACCCAAAACCTACAGGAAAAGAAAACATTGATTTTGGCATTAACCCCTGAAATCTTAATTAAACTTTTGCAAGATAAACATGGTTCAAGGAAATTCTCTGACATGGCACAAATATTAGATCTGCTGAACGTGATATTTAAACTTTTTTTTTGTATTTAAGCTTGGAAACTGTAACCAGAACCCTAACAATATCACAGGATTTTGAAGACAACTTTGCAATGCTTGAGAAGGAATAACTTCCCCAAGTGTGTTTGCAGCACAGATATGATGCCTCCATGGTACCAACCTCTTGACAAAGTTCTAAAAATCCTAAATATCTTTCAGCCTCTTTCAAAAAACACATGTCTAATAAATGACCTAAAAAAAAAAAAATCAATCTATTAGGTCTCATTTATTGCTGCAGTAACCTTTTGTATTGCACTTACTTTATTTATCCTTTAACTTCCCTAGATTTCCACAGGTACTTAAAAATACATCATTTAATTTAGAAAGTTTAGGCCCTAATCCAGCAAAGCACTTAAGCACAGGAATAGCCCCTCTGCACTCATTATTTACATCAGCAACAACAGGATTTTAATTTCCATAGGAAATAAATGAAGACTCTCTGTTCATTTAAAAAATAAGAAGGGGAGAACCTAAGGGACAAAGCCAGCTGGCTTGAACCAAATTAAACACACAACAGCATCTCCTGCTTGCAGAAAAGTCTTTACATCAAGACTCAGGCTTGCCCAGCTTGTCCCAGGGATGGGGGGACTGACTGCTCCCAGCTCCCAGCAGGTGAAGGGCTCCTTGCTGGGGGAAATCAGCCAGCAGGCACCATGTACAGCATGAGCCCGACTGCAATTTTCTTTAAAAGGCTTAGTATGACTGCTTAGTATTTCTAATCATCCATTAAATAAATGCATCATTTTAAAGACTTGCTGACATCTTATGAAAAATCACATTCTTGAAGACAAGTTCTCCCTCTGCAGGACAGTTGAGGTTTTCTTCCCATTTTCCTTTATCTTTTCTTTCCATCTGTTTTTAATTCTGGGGACATCTGCCTGGAAATAAAACCTTTGCTGATTAAGATTTCAGCTGTTCCAGCTACTCGAAGTCCTTACCCTTTACCACTCTCCATTACATTGAAATAATGACTCCATTGATATCCACCCTCACAAACCTTGATGTCCACCAAATATTCCCTGCTGGGGGACAGGTCAGACCCCGTGCAGGTTTGCCCAGAGCCTCTCCCAGACCCAGTGGATGCCCATTGTCCCTTCTGCTTTTGCTCCTGAAGTTCAGAGGAGCTGTCAGTAACTCAGGGAGTTGTAAAGAAAAAGGAACCAGCTTATCATAAATACAGCAGAGGAGATGGAGCTGACTTTTCCTCTCACCTCTATTAAAGCTGGCAAAGAGCTACACCCACACTACAGAGGCTGGTTGAAGCAATCAGGGAGTTTGTCAGTAATTTACATGAGGAAGCCACTTCAGCCAGTTCTCTCGCATAAAATTACCATCTGTTAAATCCTGAGGTCGGGACATGCCATTAAAGTTGAGAGCTGTATTTCCTGACACGATGCATTCTCACAGTTCTGCCTCTTGCCTGCAGCCATGTCCTGCCAGTGGGGAAGCTCCTCAGGGAGCATCATCCCTTCCCACTCTGGGCAGCTGCTGCACAAGCATCCCTTCCTTTCCTGAGTGCTTCTGGGGCTTTGTCCTTGAGCACTGATCTAGCCCCAAGTATCCTGAATATCCTCACGGAGCTACAGAGAGAAGGAATTCACACTCTCTCAGTCTGATCCTTTTGGATTCTGCCTTCATCCCCTTCACCCTTCCCATTACCCTCGTTATTATCCTTCTTCAGAAGGACAGTAGAAAGAAATATCCCAGAAATCTGGAGAAAGACTGGAGAGAAAATTGAAGTGCAAGTGGAAAGCTGGGCACTCCTGGCTGATGTGATGGGCAGCCTTCCAAAATAGCCACACCCTGGCAAAAGCAGAGGCCTCTCCCTGCAAACAACATCAGGAAGACCAAGGATGAACTCCTGGGAAGCTGTTGGCTGTGCAAGCTGCAATTGCCCAGTGAAACTTTACATCTGTGCTGCAGCAAGCATTTCTAAGACTTAAAAATGTTTGCATAATTTGCTAACTCTGAAGCTATTTAATCATTATTAATCATTATTATTTAATAATGTGAACAGCCAACCCCTTGAAAACACTGTTATTTAAATGAACTGAAACATTTCCCAGGATCACTTATGCTGAGATCTGAAGATGCAGTGCCTTCCTCAGTCTAGTGAGCACTGCTGAGAACCAAGGCATGTTATCTCAGGTAATGTCATTATATTGCATTTGGCAACATATAAATTCATTTTTTCAAGAGTAGCTCAGGCGTCCATGCACGGTACTCATGGCATTCACACTCACATGCTTCTCTTTAAGACATTATCACAATTATATGTGCCAAAATACATGGAATACAACCCCTTGGCAGCTCTCATCACAAGTAGCTCTGTGAAACACCACGTGAATGTTTGCCTGTATCCAAGAGAGTGAGAGCAAATAAAATCATGATATAAGAAAATTTTCTTGCATACTTTAGCAACATGATCCTTGCTCACCTTTCAACAGGGTCTCTCAGCATGATGATAAATTTGGCATTCGGTTGGAAGGCATGGATAAAATCCTGGATTAAGAAAGGAGGTTCTCCTTCAGTACTGTTGTCATAAAAGAAAATCCAAGCGTTGTTGTCCCACATTGTCGAGGCACTGGCCTCCCCTGGAAATCAAAAGCATCTCTGCTTGTCACTCATTTCATTCTTTGCACCGGGATGGAAATTGGCTGAATTTTGAATATACCATCAGTATACTGAATATATAGTCAATCTATTTAGTCAATATATTGACTAGAATTGACTATGAATTCCAACATTCTTGCAAATTGATCTGGCTAATGCTCTCCAGAGCTGGAGCAATCACACTGCCTTGTGAAATTCCTTTGGGAATGTGGGGATGGGTAAGGCAGGTGTTCCATAATTCCACCTGAAATATTACCATCCATAACCACACTGCTTCCTGCTACTGGTTAACACATGCAAATATATTTAATCCAGCCTGGAACAAACTGCTCAGGGTTTCAGCACATTCTCCAGTGAGGAATCACAGAATGTTTTGGGATGGAAAGAAACTTAAAGATCATCCAGTTCTGCCAGGAGCAGGGAAACCTTCCACTATTCCAGGTAGCCCCAAGCCCCATCCAGCCTGGCCTTGAGGAGGCAGGAGCTGGTCCCTGCCAAAGCCCAGCCACTCTCTCTGGAGCACCCCAGGGGTTGTCTGAATGCTCGTGATCTCAGAGAAATAACTTGCCATTAAATTGCAAAATTTCAAGCAGAAAAATGTGGAAAACACCACTCCTGCTGATTAACAGTATTGAAAACGTAATCAGGAGAATTGGTGAGCACATAGGAAATATTAAAAAAGCAGCTGAAGTGTGTCATTGAGGTTTGAAATATTATTTGTATAATAATTAGTGTAGAGTGAGACAACTATTTACTATTAGACAAAAGGTCTATAGAGTAAATAGCACATTTTGTTAAATTACATCCTTTGTGTCTGAAAAAGCTCACTCTGAATGTAATGCAGTAATGTCTCTACTAGAACCAGGTATATGATGCTTCAGCTGTTAAACAAATGATCTGAGAGAGTGTTTTGAGATTTGCAATCTTCCTTGCCTTTTTAAGTAACACTGGCATTTATGTGGCACACTACTGTGTAATAAAATATACACAGAAGCTTTTTGAAACCTTCCACTTTCCAAGAGTCTAAAGAGAGTTAATTTTTGTTAATGAGCTTTTCCAAATCAAAAGAAATTATATGATAAAATAATAATAATATAGGCTTATAGACTTGCAAACAATTTTCCTTTTTTTTCCTTTTTATTTTTCTTTCCTCTGCTGGGAAAGTCCAACAGAAATTCTAAATGATGGCAAAAACACAACATGAGAAAGGTATTGGCTCCAAACTTCAGCTTAACATAATGTGATTCATTAATAAAGTCTGGGAGTTGTTAGAAAACACATTAATCTTCTGTCATATTCATTTTGCCTCCTTTTAGGAGGTGGTGATCCCGGTCCATTGGCTAAACCTGGGTGTCCACAACAGCTCTGCTTTTCCATTCTAAATTAATTAGCCAAAGCAGTGCCTAATCATCAGTGGGCTTTGAATTGTCAATTAAAATTCAAAAGATCCCATGCTGGGTGAAGCAGAAACGCAGAAGACCAAATATAGGCCAAGAGCTGAGACAGCCCTGCCACAAAAACATCAGGCAGCTCTTTCTGAGCTGTCAGGGGTTGGTAAAATGCAAATGGGCATGAACACTTGCAGGCAGGGAATTACAGCACAGTGCACCTCAGGGATGAGAGAGACCTTGGAAAGTCACTGCTACATCTCTGTGACAGGAATGACTGGACTTAAACTGCTCCTTCACAAATGTTTGCCTAAGTCTGGTCAAAGTCAAGTCCGTGGCCTTGTCAAGCCACCTGTTCCTCTCCAGGATAGATTTTCTGATCTGCCTTCATACTCCTCATATTCTCTGATCATGACGTTCTGTTGGATTTATCCCAGTTATCTCACATAGAGTGACCAAACCTAAGAAAACCTGCTTACACACGGGGTTATGTGAATTAAAAAACCCACAATGCACTTACACACAAATGGGCAGATTCTCTTAACATCACAGCCCACACTTCATAGAAATTGTGTCAGCAGGATCAGCTGCCACCATCATAAATCTGCAGGCACCACGCAAGGCTGGGAAGATCATGGATTCACTAGGCTTGGAAAAGAGCTCCAAGATTATCAGCTTCAACCCATAATCACAACCAAATCATGCTAAAGCATTAAGAGGAACTCAAGATGCTGCTCTAATACATCAGCCCAGGATAGGCTGGGCTCAACAGGGCAAATCTTCCCACGAGATGGCTGTCAAGAATTAAATGAGGAGGGGAAAATACATGTATATTAACAAAAATCATTCTGGTCTCTGCTGATGCTTATAATTTTAATTTCCTGAAGCAGCCAAAAAAAAAATATTCCTGACAATCGGACAGTGTTCCTTCCTGTTCTATAATACAGATTTAGTATCTGCAAAGAGCATAAGCCATACTAATCATGAGACAAATTAAACACCAACAATTAATTTTGTCAAATTACTCCAGTGCAACCAAAATTTTATTTTTTTTTATGGACTTAAGTAACATAAGAATTATTAAATTGCCTGAAGAAAGTATGAATAACTTTCTTATTCAGTCATTAATGGATTAACATTATACTGTGTTTTCACAAGTCATTCTTCTGAATTTATCATATTAATGATCCTAAATAAACAAGTCCTGCTCAGAATGCCTCAGGGTGGATTAGCATCTGTAAGCAGATGTTGGGGGGTTTTTTGGATATTACACATAGTGGGTAGTAATTGCATTTTACAAAGAAGATTAACTTTTCAAAATAATGTAACATGATGAACTACTGAAATGTTTACAGTTTTAATTCAATTTTTCTTTGTAGCCATCTGAAATAAGAAAAGGAGGATTCTAAGCAAACCTGATACTCATGCAGATTTATTTTAGACTAGCAGGCTTTGTTTTGGTTTTCACCAAGGTCATAAAAGGCTGCCTTAATGAGTATAATCATTCAAGACTTTTCCTGTAAACGTAATAAGAAAAGCGAACAGAACCTTAATGAAACAAGAAATGAGACCACAGGAAAAAGAAGCACAAAGCGAACTCTAGAAAAAGCTGTAACAGGAGGTAAGTAATCAAAGATGTACGTTGCCAATTAGATTAGGAAATTTAATTAGTATAAGCACTTCATCCATGAAAGGACAGGAGATATTATTGTAAGTAGGAGGAAAATCTGCAGATGTCTTTAATGGCAACATTTCCTAAGACCCCATTTTGCAAACGTTGCTCAATGTTGACTGGTTAATAAAGTGAATGATAGACTTAAATGGTAAGTATTGAACAAATGTGACCACAGCCAAGTCTCTGGTTTAAAGAAGGTAAGTCAGCCATCATCTCATCCAGCCAGCAACAGGTTAATCTTCCTTGGTCATAATGAGACCAAAACTCCACTAATTCTGAGGGCAGGCAGCCAAAATCTTGTCTCTATTTTCTGTAGAGCAGTGACTTCAAGCCTACCTGAAAAGTCTCTTTTAAACAGGGCACCACCACTTGCCCAACTAGTATTTTCATGGAATGTGTCTGGTTTCCCTAGGAAATTTTCTGGTTTTCATCAGACAGTAAAAGTGGAATTTAGAATTCCTTATGTAATTTAATTTTAATACCAATTTTAATTTTTATTTTTTAAAATTTTAATATTCATTTTAATTTAAACTTTAGTATCATTTAATGTTATATCAATATCTTCCATCAGAGCTTGAGAAGAGCCACTTGGAGCTATCAGATCAGATACAGGATGTCGACAGCACCCACTGTATGTCATAACACCACAAGTAGTGTCTCATCCCAGAAAAATTGCTACAGGATTTGGACTTGAAGCTATAATCCCATCACTGCGGGCAAACTCCTCACAATTGTATTTAAAAGATGTGTGGATACTGCACTTGGTCACGGCTTAGTGGTGGGCTTGGCAGCTCTGGGTTAATGGATGGACTCCATGATCTCAGAGGGCTTTTCCAACCTTAGTGATTCTGTGATTCCATGAAAACAAAACGAAAACTATGAAGCAGTCACCGAGGTCATTCTCATCCTTAAAAAAACCCCACCACATTAATCAAATGCTGATGTTCATCAGATGTACAGTACTCGCTCAGCATTTTCCAAAGACAAGCACAACTTTCTAACCACCCTCCAGGAAAAGACAAGAGGAAACCAACACCAAGGTCTCTGTGCTGAGAACCATTTGCATGTGGGGAGTGCTGTCAATGGGGAGCTACAAAGACTTATTTCGGGGGCTGGAGTTGCCCTACCAATGATGATGCTGTTCATCTTGCCACGCTCCTTCACTGCCTCGCTCTGCAGCACACTCTGAATCTGATGTGCTGCTAAGTCGAACAGATCAAGGTAATCTTCCACCGGGTAGCGGTCGCGGAATCCATCCCTCAGACGGATGATTCCTAAAAACGGCAAAAAAAAAGGAAGAATTAAAACCAACAATAATGACAACAGCAGGGCAAGGTTAACCACTGGTGCAAACCAAAACAGCTTCATCGACGTGGCTGGCCCCACGCCAGCCAACATCAGCACAAAATTAGACCGATGAAGTGCAAGCCTCAGATGAAAGTGCCAATAATGGAGTAGCTGAGATTTGAGATACTCTCTGATTACTTCATAAATTCACAGTGGTAGGAAATATTTTAAGTGTTCTGTTTTATAGTTCCTGCATGAATAGCTTGCATTTATTTTCTTCTAAATTTAGCTTTTAGAATGAATATAAGAGTCTACTTTCATTTGCACCAGTATAAATTGAAGTAATATTGGACTCCCACTAGATTTACTGTTTTGAGTTCAAGAACAGGCTCTGATGCCAAATATGCAAATCAACACACATTGGGAAATCATTCATGTTTTTTTCCTTCACAGGTACGAAAATAAAAGCTCTGGGTTAGTGTCTTATTTTTCTCCTCTCCTTCTCTACACTCCAGGGAGTGTTCAGTATCACCTTCCCTCTGCATTTCTCAGCATCTTGAGACACATCTGTGATTTTTATACTCCTTTTCCCACTCCTCTTTCCACATCTAGTCTCACTTTTCCACTTGCTGTACGTGTTCCCTGTGCAGGACTTCTCAGATCTCCCTTTCTTGTTCCCACAAGGCCAATAATTATCAATTATGTGAAAGGAAAGCTCAGCAAGGGAGTTCTTTTGTCCATTCCCTCTGATTTTCCTGGTTGGGAAAGTGGGATTTAATGAGGGTAGAAGAAAGTTCAACAGCGTATTTTGACTTGTTTTGAAGGGGAAAAAAGTGCAAACGTGGTGCTACAGACAGCCTCAGTTTGTTGCCACCCCACTCCTGGGAATAGAAACAGTGGCAAGGAGCCAGGAAAGAGAGACAGTCAAGCTGGGACAAAGTCCTGTGGAGCATCAACCAACCCAGCAGAAGGGGAAAGCAGTGATTTGTGAAATGGGGCTTCCCTGGAGGGCTGTTTAACTTCAGCTGAAATTAGTCAGTCTCATAAAAATCCACTGAATCAGAGGATGCCATTGAACAAAGAGACTTTCTTGTCCAGATTAAGTGTTAGAAACCAAACCAAGTTAATAGCCAGGAGCATAGGAGTCGTACCCACCAACTGACTTACGAAGGTAGCTGCCTCAGTTTCACTTGTTAGTGTATTTGTAATTTTATTTTTAAATAGTAACCATTAGGTAATGTACTTTTGAGGCAGAATGAAAGGACCGATCCACTAGGCACAAACTTAACCTTTCATTCTCACTGGCACAGAGTCTGAGATGATCAGAAGTTCATCTCCGCAGATCCCTCTCCCATGAGACCACAAGCTCTGCAATCTTTCCTCATTCTCCAAATGAGCTTTACAAAACAACTTCAAAAAATTTAATTATGCAAAGAATGTTCTCTTCAAGGATCAGCACTTGGTCCCCAGTGGTTGACCACAAGACCATGCGAGTGGAGTGTTTGTGAATGCCAGCACAGAGATAGGAATTCACCCTTGCCCTCAAATTATATGCACTCCAGCCTGTTCTGTTACATTCTTCTGCCTGTTTGGTAGGTCAAGTTCTAAGCTTTAGTAAGCTCAGCCTTCCTTTAGGTAGGTTGGACGTATGACCTCCTTCAACATTCATTCCAAACATTTATGTTGAGGTTAATATAAGTGGAAGAAACTATTTAGGATAAAACATTTTAGCCCAATATATGGGTTTAGTTCAGCATTTTGTGCCAACACTCTCGTGGAACACAAAATCCTCCACAGTTGGTTTTGCTGACAGTATAAAACTCTGCACCTACAAACCCAGAAACAAGCAGCACAGCATCTACACTGGAAGATGTCCAAGTCACCTTCCATCACTGGTCTGACTTAACACCTTCAGACTAGGAGGCAATTCTTATCATTTGCAATCAGCTCTGGGGCCTCAACATAAGGAGGACCTGGACCTGTCGGAGCAAGTACAGAGGAGGCCATGAAGATACTGCAAGGGCTGAAGCCCCTCTGCTCTGGAGAGAGAGGTTGGGAGAGCCAGGCTGTTCAACCTGGAGAAGAGAAGGCTCCAGGGAGATCCTAGAGCACCTTCTAGTACCTAAAGGGTCTCCAGGAGAGCTGGAAAGGGACTTTGGACAAGGGCATAGAGTGACAGGACAAGGGGAATGGCTTCCCACTGCCAGAGGGCAGGGATAGATGGGATATTGGAAAGAAATTCTTGGTTGTGAAGGTAGTGAGGCCCTGGCACAGGCTGCTCAGAGAAGCTGTGGATCCCTGAAAATGTCCAAGGCCTTGTTGGACAGTGCCTGGAGCAACCTGATCTAGTGGAAGGTGCCCCGGCCCATATTTAAGATCTCTTCCAACTTGAATTCTTTTATGCTCCCATGTTTTGTCTTCAGTCAGCTGCTGACTGTGATGAACAAGTACCTTCTCGTGGGTCTTCAAGGAGCACCACAATGCTTGTCCTGTCTGACTTGTTTCCATTCCTCAATTCACACTGGTACCTCCAGTGTCTCTCGAATTGGACCAAATTATCTCAAAAGCAAAACTGTATTTTCTTCATATTGCTTTAAATCTTAGTTTACAAAAACACATTTAGAAAATGTCTAAAACATTTATTTTAGCGACTTTCTTATGGCATTGGCAAAGGAAGAAAATAAAAAATCTAAGAACACAGCAAAACCATGACATCCCACTTCTGTGGCTAAGAGCTCCTCCTCACAAAGCAATGAGCAACAAACTCCCATCTGCAGGAGCTCAAAGGTTCTTCTGAGATTCAAGGCGAGGGAAAGAAAGATGGAATGACAAGACCACATGCAGGAGAAATAAAGAATTTAAGGAATGACCCCAAAATAAAGAACAGAAGTAGCACTGCAAGTGTCCCAATGGCTCAGAAAGTATCCTTGCTTGCCTTCAGCCACAGCAGTTCATTAGAAGAGATACTTTCCCAAGGAAGCTTAGGAAAGCACCAAAGGAAACCAGTGATCAAAGTCCTCATCAAGTGATCTTCCCCACAGTGCAAGGTTTGTCCTTGTTCCAAAGGCACTGTCTGCTGCAAAGCAACAGCAATTGAGAAACAGAAACGAAGATATCACTAAAATAACAAGTATCTTCATCTTGGAAACAGTAAAAATCACTGAAAAGCCTGTGACCCTTGACCCCAAAGTCATACAAAGTGAGAGCACTTAAGAGCTAGACTCAACACTGGGGAAATCCAGTGTATGGGTGGAATACAAAAGGGATGATACTCATCCAATTTAGAGTGAGGCACTAAGCACACAGCAGGCAGGAATTGCAAATGGGTCTTCCGTGGCTCATCTAGTCTCTAACCACATGATTGACCTTCCTTGGCATCCAGGGAAGAGAGAATAAGGAGGAGATAAACACTTCAGACAGATGAAATGATGTGCTCCGTCCCACTGCCCCGAGACAGCCTTTGAAGGTGCACTACGAGGGGTGGATGCATTTTGCTCCAGCTGGTCATAGCCTCAACTTTTCAAGTTTGCCTTCAGAGATGGAAGGTCACCTCATGAAATACTCATGTCACCCAGGAAAAAAAACACATCAAAAAATATGTGGAGGTTCGTCAGTGTGAGAGAGATTTCTCATGCAGAGCATCTCGACTGTTCAGTGTCGACTACAGCTGTGACACTAATGAAGCTCCTACCACAGCTGAATATATTGAACCATAAAGACTGAAGCCACCCACATTTTAAATACTGGTCCAACATTTATTCGTGTAAGAAAGGCTTTACAGAATTTTGTAATGCAAAGCTATTACTGCTGTTCTTCAAGTCCCCCTGTAACAATCTAATAGTTCCTCTTCTTGCCTTTGCAAATTCACGGGGTTGGTTTTATCTGGTGTTTTTAAATTTTTTCTTACATTTTCCAAACTGCAAATAGATAAAATGAAATGTGCATGATTTCAAAAGGTTTAACCCTTAAAAGGCATCATTAAAGCAAAGCAAGTTGAAGCCTCCACCACCTGGATTTCTCGAAACTATCAACTCCAGTGGTTTCTAGGTGAGCCAACATGGAGCAAATCTATAAACTTCATGCCAAATAAGTACAGAAACTTAAGAAGGACAACTTGTCTGGATACCAGAGGACATGTTTACTCACCAAAGCGTTTCCTTGTCCACCAGTGGGGCTCTTTGCTTGCTGAGAACCGGATTTCGGGGTGCAGCCTGAGCCGGTCGTACAGGTCTGTGGTCCCACACTTGGGTTGGCCAATGATGTAGAAATAGGGGAGGCAGCGCAGGCGATAGTGTTTGTCCTTAAAATGATACAAGTGGTTCCAAAATACCTTCCTGAGGTACTCAAATATGATTTGAAAGCGTTTTGAATACAGTGCATAGGAGTTTGTTGCATAAGGATCTGTGGTTGTGTTTCCTCTGTACTCTTCATACCAACAAGGATTCTTGCTATTTGGAAGGAATTTATTAGGAATTACTGAAAACATCTGCAACATAAAGAACAACAATTTCAGTCAAGGCAGAAAACAATCAACAGTTTTCTTCTTACTTATCACAGTAAGAGAATAGAAACGCTAAGTGGACATTTTTAACACATGTTTTTTGACTATAAACTTGACCCCTCTTATTTCTTGTGATGAGACTGGAACCAAATCCTCTACAAATCGTTGTACTAGGAGAGGGGCATTTAGAAATTCTTTTATTTTAAGGCCAGGAAGAGCAACTCCAGGAGCTGATTTTTAAAAGTCAAACATGTAATACTCAAATCAAATTACCTTCCAGTTTTAAACTCTGAAATACAAGGTTTGCAGTGACCGGATTTTCAGGAAGGTACACTGGCAAGCAGTTATTAGAGAGGGTTCTTATTTATCATTCAAGGTGACAGGTCAATCTAAGCCCCAGTGATTTTGCATGAGACAAGGTAAAAATTCAATGAGGCTACTTAGCTATCAGAAGACTGCCTGATTTTTTGCTTCAGGTGTCAAAACCACTTATATGACCCATCCATTCTGCCCATGACTCAGAAGGACGTGATCTACAACATCAAGTTTCCAGCTGCCGTAAATCAGGGGACTTTAGATGGTGTAAATCACCATATAAACACCTAAGCAGTTGCACTTTTCGATAGCCAGGTAAAAGATTGATCCAAAATCTTAAAAAAGGAAGTATAAAGCAGTTTCAGACGCACTTAAATTCATACTTACATGTGGCTCTTGTTCCCTCAGTTCTTCTAAATCAGGGCGCTGTCTCGTGGTAAACTCTACCTTTGAAGTAATGGTGTCAATAATTAATTTAATGCTTGGATAATCCTTTACATATGAAATATTAATTTTTGAAGGCTGGTAATGGTCTTTCATGTCACTAAGGCTTTCATTGTCCATTAAGCTTGGATTGCTCGCAAAAGCTCCGTAATGGAAGGGAGATGGTATCAACAAGAGGCCATGCTTGGCTCCAGTCAGCATGTAGGATACCATCACTAGAGTCATTATAATCAACCCAAACATCAAGCTGCATAGCTTCCCCTTCCTCAAGCAGAAAAATCCATTCCAGCTCTCACAGTGATCAGTCCTCACTTCCAAAACCGCGAGCCACTTCATCTGCTTGCTATCGGCGTACAAAGGGATCTTATTGTCCCCTTTGCAAACAGGACACTTCTGGTTATTATGATCAGGTCCACGGCATCTGAAACACTGTCTGTGCAAGTCATTTGGTAATAAATGTATGCAACAATTAATGCAATACCTCATATTACTACCGTTAAACTCCTATATTAATGAGCCAAGCACAGCCATAAAAATATTTCTGAAGCATGTGAGTCATCTTCTGTGAGTCCGAAATTATTTAATTCCTTGAGTGATTCTCTATGGCTGCTCAGCAATGCAAAAGGACAGGTTCAAAACAGAACAAAAAGTAACATATGTCACATAAAGAAAAAACAACAACAACAACGAACACACAAAAATAGATGTGCTCTGGGATGTGGTTTCCAAAAATTTGGCTCAGTAGGAGGAATGTGGCGAAGTAAGAATCAGCTGCAAAACTGGCTCAAGTTTTTCCCATTGAACAAAATGAGAAGGAAGAAAAATTGTTACGTAGAGTGAAAATATGCAAAAAATAAAAATAACTCATTGTCCTCTGATTTATGCTGGAATAGGCAAATATGGGTAGAAGTTTCCAGGTTTTCTTAAAATAAGGAGGCTCCAAACCGGACTACTGCTACTGGAAGCTTCATCTTCCCAGAGATGGTTGCAAAGATTTGCATTGTACAACCTGAAGAGAAAAGAACAGATATATAGATACACAGAGAACAGCAGATATAATATTTACACTCCCCTTCATCCAAAGCCACGGCAAAGCACTACCATAAGTAATTTCACAATTCTATTTGAAAGATGTCTTCTCTTTGCCAAGTATATTAATTACAGCACTCATAATATTAAACCCAGGAAACATTTGGCTACGAGTTCACAGGGAGCTGCCCTTGCTCTTTCATCACCCATCTGCTCACGTCAAGGAGTGGTTGCTGCCACAGGTAACACTTCACTACTTCCCACATCTGCTCACTAATTTATCTAACAGATCTTAATCTGCTCCTGAAATATAGGAGCATTTTTGGACAGCGTCCAGTAACACAGGTTTAAATGATTACACTTTATCTTTCCTAAAGTGGGGTATTTAAGAGAACAAGGCAGGGATAAGATAATGGTCTCCTTTCAAATGTATGACATAAAAAGTCAAATGAAAAATCCAAAAGCTATGACTAAAGCACTCAGTAAATTGAAGGGATTAAAAAACAGACACAAGGAAAGGCTCGTGACAGGATCTCAGGCTTCTGGACCAAACGATGGGTCCTCTTATTACTCCCGTAACACACCAAGTCAGAGAAGAATATTCATTACTATTATGTGCCCCACAAATAGATTACTTTGCCTTTATCTCTATCAACACCTATTTTTAGTGCTTAAGAAACTTTAATGCTTAAGAAACTTTAATACTCTTATTCTAGATAATAACTCCTGTTTCATTCCTTCAAAAGTGTCCTGATAAATGGGGCAATCTCTTCAGATCCTGCATTAATCATCACCTTCCTAGCTGCATTTTTCATGAGACAAAGTGCTTTTTTAAAAATTATTTGTATTCTTGGTGTTTCTTCCACGTAACACTGCCATGTATTAGAGGCTTTCTGCAATCAGAGCAAGTAGATTGTGTCTCAGGGGCTCGAGAATAATTAGATAAATATTGAACAAAAGTATTTGCAAAACACTTTCCTACCAAAAAAAAAAAAAAAAAAGTTCATTTCCGTAATGAGTTTATTCTCTAAGTCAGATAGGGCAGAGAAGAATCAAAGCATAATCATTCCTGACTATATTTAAACCAAATGGAAAGAAATCAGTGAAAACTTCTCAATTAAACTAGTCTTAAAAAGGTCTGCAGAGGAACAGAGCTGAGATGATTTTGACAGAATTTTGAATGACTAGAGAGACTAAATTAGATTCATATGTGTAATATTAAACCTTGAAAGATTATGTTTTCCTGTATATAAACTATCCTCACAATAAATGTTCAAAAGAAAGACCTTGATGGTTGTCCAAACACCACTAATGGTCCCAAAGGCTGACTAGAAGGAGGACAAGAAAGAGATGCTCTGACAAGAAGTAGAAAGTTCCCACTTCACAAGTAAATATTTCAGGCAGCAATAAGACACCTGAACAATGATTTTCAAAGATGATGCAAAGGAGACAGGAGACACAAGTGTTGTCAAGGCAGGTTTGGGCACCATTCACTGGGGTAAATAGAGGAAATAATGAAAACAAAGATAGTTCCTAAAAAAAAAAAGTACTTTAAAAAAGAGATGATGGAGATGAGGGTCTTCCATCACAGAAGACAAGAAAAGGGAGGGGGAAAAAGCCTCTCTTAAAAAAGATGCACAGAGAAGAGCCTACAGGTTATAGCAGTGCCTATAAAAGATTTGGTAACAAGAAGATGCCCTACAGCATCTCTCCAATTAAATTTATCATGTGCTACATATTTCGTTTTAAGGGTTTTTTTCTCCCTAATCCTTCTACCCTGAACTCCTCCCCTCTGACCCACGGTGAGCATCTCAATATTCTCCCAGACCTCTGCTCTCCTGCTCCTTGCTGTTTATTTTCAGAGAGACCAGTAACTATCCACTCTCTATTTAGAATAGAGAAAAAATGTAATTTAACAGGGATCTGAAACCTGCTCAGTGATACTGATTGAATGGATTTGTCTGAGACAGTCTTATGGAGTCAATTCCAGATTTGTGTATTTGATACTAACTCTCAATTTTTTAGAAAGGCCAATCAGAGACACATTAATGAATACAGAGCATAGGATCTTAGAAAAAACAACACATAACCTTCTCTGTGCTGTCTTTTGTTTATTTGTGTGTTAATAAAATGGACTGGAATTCATTGAACTCTTCCCAGGTGCAGACACTTCTCATGAAAATTTGCTAAAAATAAACACTCAAGGAAAAATTATGTTAAAGAGTTGAAGAAGATGGTTTACCAGGAAGCTGATACAAGGGAAAAAATAAAAATATGTTTAGGCTACAGAAAAACTGAGATCTTAATCACACCAGTCATGAGAGGAAATTTAAAGTTCCACCAGCAACCATAATTCATGTATACACACTACAACAGGCTGCTTAATTAGATGATCAGTTTGATGACCTATCACAGGGCAATATGACAGATTACTCAGCTAATAGAATAGACATTGATCTCATTTTTTAAAATAATTGCTAGTTGCCAACATACCACTTGGCATAATTTTCCACTGTCACGTTTATGAATAAAAAACCCCCAATTGTAAAAAAGTCAGGATAAAAGTCCCCTACTGCCACTCCCTTTTCCAAGAAGTTTTTTAACAGAATTTTATTCCCCAGCATTTCACCAAGCCATGAAGGGCAGGATCTTCCCCCAGCCCTCATTTTTCTCATTCACCCCATAAAATCAAGATATCTACAGTATCCTTTTTTTGTTTCTTTCTTTCTTCCATTCAACATTCCCAGCAGTTGTAACCACAGCCACCAATATACATCATCTTTTGAGTATGTCACTGCCGAGAGCAGAAGGACATGGACTGCAGGCAAGAAGGAAGGCTATGAGACTTGAGCTGGTAACAAACCATGTGTGCCCTTTTATATTTTAGTTGCAAAACTGCTGTCAGTTCACTGGCAGAATATTACCCTCTTTACACAACCAGCAGTGTCTTTGCATATTGAATAATGTAGCACATAATTTCCTCTTGTTGAAGTGAATGGTGAATTATTTATGATAGTGTTTGTCTGCTATACATTAACCTGGGCCAGCCCTAACCACAAAGCAGAAATCAGCATCAACCTTTGTAAACTCCTTGGCCAGAAGCAATCCTCCTCATAAAAATAGGGATCTTTGGGAATATCCTATGCAGGAAACACAGGCATACAAGATGATACACAGTGGAATGGTAAAAAAAGGAATAACTCTATTAGATTTCAACATGCTCCCACTGGAGCCAAGGGATCTGCATCACTGTTGCAAACTGAAGGAGGCTCAAGCTAACAAAAGTATTTACATGAACAGAGAGCTTAACAGCAAGCAGGTGAGACTTTTTCTTTGCTAGTTTCCCTGTGCAATTCCTTCATTCTGTAAGAGGAGGAGCCACTGGGTGCTCAGGATGCAGAAGAAAAGCCTGGTTACACTTGCAGATACCACAAAAGCAAACAGCAAGAGGCTGAGCACCCTGCTAGAGCCTTTCACCACATCACTGAAAATATAGTACCCACCATATCCTACACCTTGACACATGAGAAGGTAAAGAGGGTAAAAAGAGAAAGTTCCCCCAAAATAAAACACGTGAGATTTTTCATCATCGACTATAAAAAAGTATTTGAAATTCTATTTTAGTTCTATTAAATAAGTATTTAATAAATTTCCTCCTCTTTCTCTTAAAGCACTGTAAGGGATGACTATAGAATCACAGAATCATGGAATGCTAAATGTTGGAAAAGCCCTCTAAGATTATCAATCCAGCCATTAACCCAGAACTGCCAAACCCATCACTAAACTATGTCCCCAAATGCCACATCTACATGGCTTTTAAATCTCTCCAGGGATGGGGAACTCCACCATTACCCTGGACAGCTGTGCCAGGGCTGGACAACCCTTTGAATGAAGAATTTTTCTCTAATATCCAACCTGAACCTCCCCTGTTGCAACTTGAGGCCATTTCCTCTTGTCCTAAGACTTGTCCCTTGGTAGAAGAGACCAACAGGCTATAAAAAGGAATTGCTTTCATATGCTCAGTCATATAACTAAAATTCTCCTCCTCTATGAATAAAACAAAACAGATGGAACAGATTTTACATGCACATACATCTTCTGGCCATCTAAGTATACAACCTGTTTTTCAGGTCACCAGCCTTAATATTTAATATACTTTCCTTTCTTTCATATTTCTTTAAAATAAAAAAAAACAAACTTTTTCTAGCATTCTTAAGGGTAAATGTTGTACTAGCCTTGCTACTTTTAATCATATTCAGCTTCTCCTACCACCACATGAAAGGGTGGAATGCTGTTAACCTATTATAAACAATTTTCAAGTGCACCAGTAACACATTTCTCAGCTTGGGGTTTAACTGCTTCTCTGGCTTATCTCAGGTAGAGCTACAGCACTTTGTTTTCTCTTTTCACACAATACAATTAAAACATGGAACTCATTGAGGTCAATAGTATGAGTGCATTTGAAAGACATTAAACAATTAATGGAGGATAACTATCAATTGTTGCTACCCTCAGTTCCCAGGAGCTAGAAAGGGATGGGGATCTGAGAAATCTATTAATACCTGTTATTTTACACTCCATTACTGACATTTTTTACTGGCCAGAGGCAGGAGAGAGGGGCAGAAGTGTCTGTGCCAGTTTAAGATTTCAGGTAAGATAGTCCTGTTGCATCAGAAGATACTTCTAAGTATCTTACTACTGAAGCATCACCCGATGCAGGCACATGGAACTTGTCCTCTGCAGCAGGTAGCCGTTGCCCCCTTCTTTTTTATTTTTAATTGGAAGCTTCAGATGTTAAAAAAACAAGTATAAATACCTTTGGCAAAAAACAAACAAAATATTAGTCAAAAGATAATACTGCTGCATCTCATCTGGTCAGTAACTTCTGAAGGAACACATGGCTTCTAATTTAATATATCTCATGCCATTCTTCAAGCAATAGCTTTGTTGTTTTATCCATAGTCTCCTAATTGTTTCCACTAATCTGGACAAATATTGCCAAAGTGCCTTCCCTGGCAAATCAGGAAGGTTTGTTTAATTCTAGTTCTCAGTTTGCACGGCTGCTGTTTTTTGAAATCTCAGAGCAAAGCTGATCCCACACCCTCCATGAACACTCCAGAAATGAACTTCCCTTTGGAAATATTTCACTCTCAAAAGCTCCTGTGAAGACAAGGCTGTCATTAGTCACAAAAAGATGTAGGTCTGTAAGTGAAAGGCTGCCCACAGTTGTACGACGATAAACTTTCCATGACTCACAGCGAGAGGAATGGGAACACGAAAGGGCAAAGTGAGGCTGGTAGAGTAAAATCCTCATAACGTTTTCATATGGAAAAAAAAAAAAGATCCCAATAATATTTAGTAGCAATGGGACACAACCCTGTAATTCCTTTTCCATTCCTCCACCACCCATTGCAACATCGTCCATGGCCGCAGGGACCAGACTTGTCCCTGTGCAACAGCAATTCTTCAGCCAACCCAGGGTAAGTTTATGACCTCTACACACAAAAAAACCTGCAAAACTTTACAATTATGGACTCTTTTCAGTTATCAAGCTTACTGGAAATTACTTGAGCTGAACCAGAATACAGGCAGCACAAGGATGTTTGCTCGTAAGCACCATCTGTTCAGAACAAGCCAAAGTATTTGTACAAGTGTAGTGAAGTATTTGTACAGTGGAAGGAAGTTCATCCTGTTAGTGGGCAGGTTGTACCATTTAAATAAAAAAAAAAACAACTCAAAACACTAAAAGTAATAAATCCTGATCAAGAAAAACAAAAAAAAAGAAAAGGAGAGAAAGGAAGGAGATAAATAATCATAGATTTTCTCTGTTCTGCTTGTTGGACATATTTGGCTCCTCAAGTCAATATTTTTGGAAATAAACTTTGCCTGAACTCACGTCTATTTACCACAGAGAAATCAGCAAGCTGCCAGAAAGAAGATACATCAATAAAATGAGGATCATGAATCACTGACCTCTGCAAACTTCTGG
>VXBA01002510.1:26161-194943 GCA_013399895.1 Serilophus lunatus
CATAATGATGAATGTACCAAGAGAAATTTGGCATGCACTACCTCACACCCTGCCTCTTCTGCAACATTTTCTGCAATATAAAGACAACATTTAGCCTAGCAAACTAGATGATCTTTATTTGTGGGCAGAGGCAATCTGAGGCAAGCGCTCCAAGAGACTTTCTTTTTCCCAATGGAAATGCTAATTACTTAACTTCTCTTGTAGAGAAACTGTCCCAAACTAACCTTCCACTCTCCCTCTGCTTAAACTGCAGAGGGGTCAAAATTCACTTTTTAATGTCTTGCAGTGACAAATTGAAAGGGAAAAAAAAACCAAACCAAACACAAAAATCAACAAAACGACTCTTGGTGGAGCTCTGAGGTGCCACGTGGTGATCCTTATTGATCCCTACCTGAACACTGCTTGGATGTTTCACAGGGATGCCTGGGGTCAGTGTGCTCCATCGCTTGCTCTGCAGGACAGAGCATCTCCTGAGACAGCCCAGAGCACACAGTTTGAAGGAGAAAGTGAGAACAGCTGTTCTCAAATGCTCTGCTCCAGCCAGAAAACTCTTCTCCCAATGAAAAATCCCTGTGTCCCTAGGGGTAGCAGGGCACAACTCAAAAGTGAACAGTGGGAGGCAAAATGAGGTTTTATTTTTAAACAGTGGTGCTTGTTGATATATTTAGTTCCAGACAAATAGAGGAGGACAAAGACTCGCTACAGGACGTAGTAGCTGAAATCGTGTCGAGCTCTGAGCTCAGGTTCCCCTTCTTGAAATAAACCATTTACTGAAGCAATTCACAGAAGAAATCTGAAGTGACACAAATTTGATCAACTGCAGTTGGCAGCCAGCTTTTCAAGAACAGATGCATGGCTGTTAATGATAACCCCAAAAGCTTAGTTTCTACTGCAGAAAAATTGAAATGGAGTGTTAACATTACAAAACTCTGCAGAGAACTTGAGGCATCTGTAGAATACACCCCACAAAATAATTTGCAAGAACTTATCAACACCAGCTTTAGCAGAATTAACATATCTAACCAAAAACCATCTCCAGCAAAAATGCCTCCCAAGTTTGGAAATGCTCTTCCATCTGTTAAATTTCTCTGTTCCCAATACTTTACCTTGAGCCAAAGATATGAATCTTTGACTTCATGAGATTAATGTAATAACTTGGTTTAGGCTGTTAATGCATTCAAAGCTCTCAGACACACAGGAGACTAAGATGGCACCAAGAGCATACAGATATATTTGGAAGGGATGTTTTTAATGTGAAATAAACTAGAAATTCCTTAATATATGTCTGCAGCAGGGACTACACTGAAATAAAAGCTTTCTAGGGTGTTTTAGGCTGGAAGAGATGGCTCCCCAGCCCATTTATTCTTTCTAAGCACTACTGTGTAACATTAATAACACTAAGGAAAACCCCTAAAGCCCTATCAAATAAGTGATAACACAAGCATTCTAGGAAAGCAGTGCCCATTTCTCAAAAGTGACACTTAGCCACTATAAAACAATGAGAAATAAAATATGTATATTATATGCAGTTAACTGTATAGAAATAGACTGTATTTGTCAGCAGAAAAACTTGATCCAGATGATGCATCAAACTGCAGCTCCAAAGGCAATGATTCTGTTAGTGCACCATATCTAGAGAAATGGGGGAAATACTGAGCTGTTCTATCAATAATGCTGTTGAGTTACAGGTGGGGTTTTTTTAGTGGACACCAAAAGGAGCTGTTTTATTTTGGAAATAGGGCACTGTAGAAGCTGGCCCAGGATCAGCTTCCTTTTAACACTTTCCACCATTTAAGAACAGCGTTAAGAAAACACAGCAGGTGCCACCAAAAGCTGTATCAGCCACTGTCTTCCACAAAGACCACTCCACGCCCACAGCTAAATGCAACAAAACGCCAAGAAATGCCACAGTTTCCATCAAAGCTTTGGGAATGTGACCCAGCAGCAGTTTTGGACATTACAACCCCTGCATTTCTACAGCAGATGTCCCGCAGGAGCTGCCCACACCCCCCCAGCTATGGCTTGTCTTGGCTTCAGCAGGACAGGCTCCAGCACTGGGTCAGCACCCTTATCACTGAACCTTGTTAAGGTTGGAAAACCCTTCTAAGGTCACCAAGTCCAACTGTCAACCACTGCCACCTTCACCACTAAACCATGACCAGCACTTTCATCCAGATGTGAAAGCCCTCACATGGGCAAGGAGTCTGCCAGCCAAACTGGTTGGTTTTGGTTGAGTTTTTTTGGTCATGAATTGCTGTGGTGCTCTCCTCATGAAAAATAATGGCAAAATAGTTTTTCTGGGAGCTCATCTCTTTGCTTCTGCTCTCGAGGAGGAGTTGGCATCTTGAGTGTGATGATCCCCTTCTGCCTCTCCAATGTGCTTCAGGAGAGCAGGTCCTGATCTGTAGAGCTCCAAACCAGAGCCAACAAGGGAAGGCACCCAGGGATCAGCTCTCTGGTCCTGATGGTCAAAAACAAAAGGACAGGTTGGACAGGGCTTGGAGCAACCTGGGATAGTGGAAGGTGTCCCTGCCCATGGCAGGGGGTTGGAATAAGATGAGATTTAAGGTCTCTTCTGACCCAAACCATTCTGTGATTCTGTGATTCTACTACATGAATAACTCAGTCAGTCCTGCTCCTTTAACAGCAGTTACTGCACCAGTATGTGGAGAAATTAGGTATTCTAGAACACCATCCATCCTTGGTGTATAAGAGAAATGATAAGTCTCACCACTGACTATTTGATTTAATTTACAATTTTCCTGCATGTTTAAATTCTGAAAAGTGCCTTCAGCATCCAAACCATTTATAATCAAAGTAAGTGACTTCAGAAGTTCAGAGTAATCTATAAACTCATAAAATTTCACTGTTCTTCTCAGGAAGTGAAAAAATAAATGACATGCTGATAACATACCTCAGTTTCTTTATTGCCTGGCTCAGTATTATAAATTACACTTTGATAATAGTAGCAAATCAGAACAAAACCTTGCAATTGCATGGGTTTCCTTCCTTTATATTTAAAAACTTGCACTTGAAGTTATTCTTACTTTTCCTCTTAAAGATTACTTGTACAGGACTAAGCTATGCCAACAAAATTGTTCTGGAACAGACAAAATGTATCCTCCAAACATGAACATTGAAATACAACATATGCAATATTTCACTAATCTTTTTACACCTTCTGTTCAACCTGAAAGCTAATTAAATGAGTAAATGCAGCAGTTTCATTGTACCCACTCATGCCATGCACAGAAGACTCAGGGGGATGCCAGAGTGCCCTCAAAAGCACCTTGGGGTTTGGTTACAGTCCATGGGCATGAGACCTTTGGGGCATGGAGGGTGTGTCAGAATGCTTTTCAGAGGTGCTTCTCAATTTGTGGGTGACAAAACGGCACAGTACTGACGTGTGTTACCTTTACTACCACATGGCATAAAATGGGAGAAGCCCAAGAAAAATCTACATCCCCTAACTCACCACCCAGAATTCCATTACATGGGAGCTGAGGGATTCTGAATGAAATTCAGATGTGTATTATACAAGATAGAAAGTCACCAGCAATGCAATTTCTAAATAAACCATCTAAGGCAGACAGCGTTGAATCTGACTTTCTCCCTGTAACCATATTAAACAGAGTGAATTTCATTCTTTTCATAAGCTCAACAAACAGGGAAAGTAAATTTTCCCAGCTTGCCAAGCTGCAATCGTGCTCCCCATCCCAGAGCTGCGCTAGAATCTCACTGCATGATTGGCAGTGAGCACTTTTTGGGGCCAAAGCTGGCAGATGACACTTTCAGGAGTAATGGTGCAAAACCTGCAGAGAGGAAATGAAACCCACAGTCTCATAAACAACTCTCAGCTAAGAACTGGAGCCCTCATTAATAAAACTGGTTTCTTATGAGGTGGTAAAACACTAATTGAGTGCATTTAGAAGCCAACACCTTTTCTGTTAGTTAAGGAGTGTTTTGCTCACCACTATTTTCGCTCAAGCACAGAAGAAAACAGGAGGGGCACAGTGTGTCGTATACTCTGCCTCCAGCTAGTGAATGCCATGCTAAAGTACATTTTTCACCTCAGATGAAAAATGAAGGTAGGTAGCCTTTGAGCACAGCTGCTCCCAAGGACTCAAATGGAAAATAATTTGGAGAGCAACCCTGACATAATTCACACAGAGCAATGGATTTATGCCCTCCAACCTGCACGAGATCCACAGAGCGAGCATGACTCCATCCCAAACAGGGAACTGAGGGTGAAGACACATTTAAAATATAAAAGCAAACCACAGTACTGCCACTGGGAAAAAAACCAAAAACATCTCAAAACAAGCCACTGATCATTACCATTCAGGAAATCACTCCATTTTCAGTCCTTCTGCTTCAAGTCTAGAAAATTAAATTTCCCCTTTCTAATGGTGCTCCTGTTGAGGTCAGGGCAGAAAATAAATAAGCAGGAGGCTTATGGGACCACGGAGCAGGATGCCACCTCTCAATGTGGCATCTCTGGTAATGGGAGGAAAAATCCACCATGGAACACCAGGACCCACTTGTGAGCAATTAGTCACCTCACCTACCTTTGCTTCCACTTCTCTTCAAAGCCTTTAAACACTGAGGATGAGCTGCACCACTCTCTAAGTGGACATTGTTCTCTGATTTCAGTATTCCTTCCCCTCTTTACATGTACTTCCACACTGCTTTCAGTTCTTCATGACTTTAAAACTCCTCTCACTGCTTTTACCTTGGCTGAAGATGAATATCTGTGCAAGCCATTGGCTAAAACGCCTTCAGTGATAAAACAGTTCATAATAATAAAACTGTCCTTTCCATAATATGTACTTTCCTGCTTTTGAAAATGGAGTAAGCCTATTAATTATTTTCTTAGAGACTGAATGTCAAAGTGGCACTGCTGACATTTAGGGCTCTTAAAAAATGCAAGCCTGTCTTATCTGTGAGAAATTAGTTTATAAGATGTATTTTAATAGGAAAATATTTATCAAGGAAGACAGTTGCCAATTAGGAACACAAACAGAAATAAAGCCACTTACAACAAGTTGCCTTTTTTGTTTTTTTAATCTTTTCCATGCCAAGGGCATGTTTCTCCCCAGCACAGTGGTGCACAAAATAAGTGACATCTGGTGGCTTTATGCTGTAATAGAATGAGGCACCCAATTTCAATCAATTTTTAAGTTTACTGCTTCTAAGCAAAGCCTTTTAGATGTTTCATTTACTTATTTTCATACAGATACTTCTGACATCCCTGGGCATCACAGTCCCTTTGCATGGTAACAACTGCTGTAATCTAATTAAAGTGGGATTGTCATATTTACATCAGGAAAAACACAACTCCAGAAGAATTAAGAAGGCATAGGAAAAGAGTACTGAGATTTAGCCCAGCAACACCAGTGAGAATCAAACAGAGCCAGTTTGTAAGAAAAGGCTGTGCAGAATTTTGTAAGGGAAATACTTCACGGGCTCCAAGAATTCACATGCTTGAAGTAATTAATATCAACTCAGGTCTCTCTGGATTGTTTTTCATTAGGTTTTAATTAAACACAAAAGAAACAGCTGCAGTTTTCATTCTGAGTTTAGCAGCAAACCTTCCAATAAAACTTTTATAAATTGGAAACAGCCTTTTCGCTTTTTATACCTTATTGATCCTCAGCAATGGCCACATCTAATCCAGCCAAGCCTCCAGCACCTCAACCTGCACTCCAGACATAAAGCAATTACAACTCCCTTTCAAACTCCTACAGCCAGAAACACACTTCTCTTTCAGAAAGCTATAAGCCTCTCTTGGATAATTAATAAATAAACTGTCAGTCAGCTACAGTTAAAATTACAAAATTGCTGGCACTGCAATTTCAAGGCTTGCAACACCAATTTCTGCAGTAATAAGTAGTTATGGGGGAAAAAATCTGTAAGCACTAACAGAAATGAGATGAAATATAAACAGACTCTAAATATTTATCAGCAGAGGAAGTTCAAAAATATCCCAGCAAAGATGAAGCGGATGGCAGACTAAATCCAGCCCATTGAGGGTTCCTCGAAGGATGTGCTTGGAGGAACTTCATTTTCAGCTTGACATCGCTAAATCAAATTAATTCCTTCCTCCTATTCAATTGCTCCATAAAAATCCTTGATGCCAAAAGGATGAAGCTAAAAATGTCCCTGAAACCATGGCTGGATGCTGCACTCGATGCAAAAGGCTGCCCAAATCCCATCCACTCGCTGCAGCAATGCAATGCTTTATATAAAGAGCTGGACTTCGGGGCTTTCCATCACTTTTAAAGCCTAAATATCCTTAATAGGAAAGTCCACCTGCACAGTTGGCTTCCCTTGGCACTGAAATGGGGATCTCTGGGGTAACACAGCTACTACTGAGAGATTATTTCAAACAGAAATATTATTTCCTCTTCACATTCTCTCATCCCCAACAGACTTTACCCTCACCTTACGACCTCCTCGCTGAGCTAAATAACATATGCACAGAAAAGTACAGCAGAATGACTTCAGCTCCAGCCAGTCATCAAGAAGAAAACTTTTTAAGAGCCCATTTCAATTTATTTTTTGAAATCTGGCATGCTAAAGTCAGCAGGAAGACATTTCATTGACTTTAATGAAGCCAGAGGTTCATCCTAAGAATTGCCATTTGGAATGAACACTGCATTTATATTAACTCATTTGTAACCTTCCAATTTTTTTGTTCCTACCTTGTCCCCCAGATTTGCTATTTCAGAATTATTTGCTATCTTTGAAAATACAGAGAAAAGGTTATTAAAGTACTGCATTGTAAAATGCCTTGTGATTATGGATGGGACGTTCTTGTTTCAGTAACATGCAAGTATTTGAAACACAGGAATATTAGTTGTCATAAAGTTTCTGTTCATTTTGCAATTCTGAAAGCCTTAGAATTTGGGAATTGAAACAGTGCAACAAAAATCACTGTTGATATTTATATGTTTATATGTAATTTCACAGTACATTTTAGTGATTTTTTTTTAATTTATTATGCAATGTACCAGCACAGCAAGACAAAAAGCTGGAACACTGGATAGATGACTACACCCACTTAATGGGTATCATTAAAAGAAAATGCTATCAAAACACAGCAGAGGCTTTTTATGCATTCCCCTGTATTACACCAAAATGAGTTATTGCAACATTCTAACTCTGATACCAAACCACAAGAATACTCAATTTTTAAAGCTGGATGCAGAAATGAGCAGCAGGTGACTCGAAAATATCTAATAGCTATTGATTTAAGCAAAAAGCTACTCCCTGTCAAGCTCTGGAGTGTTCCAGCCAACCACTGCTCAGGTTTTCCAGCCTTACCACTGCAGCCAAACGCTCTGGTGAGCAGAGGGCTCCAAATTTCTCCAGAACAAGTGGAAAACATTTTCAGTGCTCCTAATTTGGAGCAGTCAGATTCTGATCCCCTCACACCAGTGAAAATCAAGAGCTGAATTACTCCAGATCTAACCTAGTGCAAGATACATTCACATGGGATTTCCATGGATACCAACATATACTCTGTTTACTACGCTGTATATTTTTATTTTTGCTAATCTCCTTAGCAATGTTCAAAAATCTGCTCTGAAAAGTTAAAAACTTTAGTATTTAACATCGCCTGATGTCAGAAAAATTACTGCTTCCTCTTTCCTTAATGAGGGGATGAGCTTAGGTTCCACTCTTCCCTTCTGTTCACCTCTCACATCTCATGTCTTGTTGGAACTATTTTAAAGACATTATAAATAGCTTTGCAAAGTAATTTTAATGCTAAATGTCAAGTGCAATAGTGGTTTCATTCTGATTTATCCTTATCTCAGGCAAGTTAATCCTCAACCTGAGAAACTGTTTTCAGAGCTTTATAATTTATGAAACTTTTCATTTAAATTATTTACTTTATGAATGGTTCTGATGAGTTGCTTAGGGCGTACAGCTGTGGCACTCACTGCTGAAGTGCTCAAGAACACGGGGTTTGTCTTTTTTAATTAAGAGCCCACTGTTATGTCTCATGCTGTAATTTCTATGGGTTGTCTTTAATGCACAGCTGTGGTTTTACCTGATTTTTATCACTTGCAATAGATGCAGTTACAACCCAGATGTCACGGTGTTATCTCAGCCCAGAGCTCCAGGAAGACATGAAGCAAGCAGAGAGTCCCTGATCCTGAAGCACAACCTCACAGTGGGAACCCACATTCCTTCAGGGAGCTGAACTGGAGTCAGCACTGCATGGGCTCAAAACATGATCATTTAGGCTGGAAAAAACCTCTGGATTCATTCGAGTCCAACCTGTGACTGATCCCTACCTTGTCCCCCAGCCCAGAGCCCTGAGTGCCACATCCAGTCCTTCCTTGGACGACTTCCAGGATGGGGACTCCAAACCTCCCTGGGCATCCCCTTCCAATGCCCAACAACCCTTTCCATGAAAACATTTCTCCTGATTTTCCAATTCCTGACGTCCAATCTGAACCTCCCCTGGTGCAGCTTGAGGCTTGTTCTGTTCTCTTGTTCTGTCACTAATGGCCTGGGAGAAGCGACCGACTCCCACCTTGCTACAGTAAGGAGTTGTATCCATCACCTCGTTGATGGACACATTCAACCTCCCCCTCTTTCATTCCAACAGCAACATCCAAAATCCTTTCCAGAAATGGCCCCAGGAAAATTTCTCAGGCTTCAGCAATCAATCCAGAAGGATGAGCTGTACAGTAGCAGTTGTACAGACTAACTGGTGATGGGAGACAAGAAGAGGCTCCACAATCACCAGCCTAACGCTGTGAAATATATAAAAACCTGAACTTCCAGAGAGTTCTTTGAAAATCTGAAAAATCTTAGATTCATTATCCATTTAACTTACTTAGCATTAACGATATCTATTTAGCATAATCTAATATCTACATAGCTCAGTCATAAAACAAATTACAACTAAAAAGGACACAAAAATCAAAGAGGCTGAGAAGGAATATTAGATAAGGCATTTGACAGACTTGCAAAAAAGTGTTGGTTTGAAGACCTGCTAAAGAATTTCCAGGAGATGAAGCTCCCCTGTGAGGAGCTGGCCCTGCAGGGAAACCCATCTCATTACATGATATTCTCCTAATAAACTATTAAACCATCCTCTCCATTTCCTCCTATTTCTAGATTTACACAGACAAACACCCTGGCTGCACCAGTCAAAAAGTCCTTCTTCTTTGGATTAATAAATTCTGGCACTCATAGACAATTATATCCTCACTTAGGCACAGCAAGGTTAACACTGGGCTCTTATATTTTCTTCAAATTATGGGCAAAACCTTCCAGAATCCTGAATTCTATTCCTTTTTTTTTTCCCTGAGTACTTTACTTGTTGGTATCTTACCACTAATTTGGGGCCAGTTCTAAATCACTTTAATTATGTGCTTTTTTCTCCACTCTGTTCCAAGATCTGAACTTCAACTGGACAGGTGGAGTATTTAAAGACATTCTCATCTTCAATCACCTGAAATCATCCAATACTACAAAGTCACATCCAACATGCTGCCCACCTTCAGAGCACTCTTTCAACACTACCATTTACCAGGCTTCTTCCATCTCCTAAGTACACATGTTACAGATAAATCTTTATTATTTTTCCTATGTGTCTTACAGAGATTATTTTCTAAAGCAGTCTTATCTTGTTTCCTCTGCACAACTTTGAACTTTACATTTTATCTTCACTTTTGTTTGATCTCAGAGTTGTTCCCACTTAAAACTCACCTGTAGGACTGCCATTATTTGAAAGAAATGTCCTTCCCCATATTCCATGTAATCCTGACAAGTTACCAGTACAACTTAAACTTTACAGACTTAAGCCAAGCACCAATATATGCCAAAAAAAATAAATTAATAATACAAAATTCCTTTTCAATCACATCAGGTTTTCCAAATTTATGGTAAGATAGCAGAGTACATTCACCCACACTGAACATCAAGGTTTTTTACAGGAAAAAAATATCTCCTTGTGAATCTTTTTTTTTTCCTACTAGGAGTCATGAAGCAAATAAAAAAATGCCAGTTTCAGTAGTTTGCTATTTAGATGAAGATCTGCACCTTGTACAGTGAGGAACGACCTACCTTAGATACGGAGCTGACATAAAACCCCACACTTATTTATGGAATGGTGTGCATACTTGATGAGTCCAAATGATGGCACATTTAAGTTTAGAATAAAAAGTGTATATTTAGTACTGCTTGGTAAATATGCAGAAAAAATAAAAGGCTTTTTCATTCCCTACCTCTCCATCACACCATTTCTCCACAGGACTGTGTTCATTTCCAGGGAGGCCCATGACACAGAAGGCAGCCACCTTGGGAGCCACGTGCCTCATGCCATCCTTAACACTGCATGGGCTTTCAGCAACCTAAGGAGGGGAAGGATCACTGCACCTGGAGCTCCAAAAAATATTCCTGGAGCTTACATGTACTACCTCATTTTTGGCAAGTTCATAAGGAAATCAGCAGTCAGATTCTGAAATTTGGAAAACAAGTGTTTTAGCCACTTCAAGCTATAGTGGGAATTTTAAGCAGCTGAAACTAGGAATGACAAGAGGCAAAGCAATGTTTTAGGGTTGGAGAGTCCAGGTGGGAAAGGTGCTCCAGTCCAAAGATAATCAGAGAGCTGCAGAATCAATCCTGTGAGGAAATGCTGAGAGAGTTGGGGTTGTTCATCCTGAAGAGAAGGCTTTGGGGTGACCTTATACCATCTTCCACCACCTAAACAGGCTCCAAGAGAGACGGAAAGGGGTTTTTGACAAGCAGGAATGGCTTCACACTGGCAGAGGGCAGGGTCAGACTGGATACTGGGAAGAAGTTCTTCCCTGAGAGGGTGGGCAGGCCCTGGCGCAGGTTGCCCAGAGAAGCTGTGGCTGCCCCATCCCTGGAAAGTGTCCAAGGCCAGGTTGGACAGGGCTTGGAGCAGCCTGGGATCCTGGAAGTTGTCCCTGCCCATGGCAGGAGGTGGAATGAGATGATCTTTGAGGTCCCTCCCGACCCAAACCGTTCTGCCAATCTCTCTTGTGACCTCTGGAGTGCTGCCACCAGAGACAGAGCATTGGGACAGAGCGTGCCAAGGACCACTCACTCCTACTCACACTCCCCAACACATCAGGTCTCTCATCCCCATCACAGCTGCCTTGTCATTGCCATCAGCCACTGGTACCCAACAGGACAACCTTCTTCCCTCTGTCTCTTCTCACAAGGTGTCATTCACACCGCCTGGTTCTCTCTTCTCAGAGGACACCACGCTCTTTAAAACTAATGCTTGCAAGCCACGTTCAACAGCTGCTGGAAACCAGGTGGAACATAAATTAATAAATATTCCGTGAAAAAGCTGCATGAACTGCTCGCCCCTCAAGTGCTGTTTCGTGGCATGTCAGGCACAGCTGTGTAACCAAAGGATTACAGTGCTCCCATTGCACGGCGCCTGCCGCACTCCCCCTCCTCGGGAGCTTTCCTGTCTCCCCCACATGTCAAAACCCAACCCAGGAACCAGGACAGAACTGTAGTCATGTTTTTCAGCCCGGGAAACACGAATGAACAGGCTGCAGGGACAAACAGGCAGCGTGGCTGTACAATGTATTTTCTGTCAGATATATGGGTAGCATGTATTTGTAAGAGATGGGTCAACAGTGCTGCAGATAAAGAGTGAATTTTAGTGAAGTTGCAGTGTAAGTGGAGAGATGGGGGTCACTCAGGCTGTTTTTGGATAAGAACTCTGGAGCAGAAGCTCACAGATTCCTTCCCCTCTCGTGAATAGCTGTATTTAGACTCCAGATCTGGCACCACGCTTGGTCAGTAAGCAAAACAGGGCACTTCACTAAAAAGCATGAATAAATAAGACATATTAATTTGTGGGGAAAAGCAGTGAAAAAAAAGTCTCTCTTATTGGAAATCTACCTTGTTTTTCCACAGCACTTCAGATTCTTCCAGCTGAGCAATATAACTCCAGCCAAGGAGTTTGATGGGAATTTAGAATTACCCCTCACTGTGTGAGGTATGGAGGAAAATAGGAGGGCTAAGGGTGGAATGGAAGCCTTAAGCCAGTGATTAAGGAGCCCAGTTCAGACCAGGGTACAGCTTCTGTTCCACATCAAGCAAGTATCCAGAGTAGCACTGAATGATTTAACAGCACATTTCCTCGGAGTTTATGATTGTGGGATATACAGTAACTGTAAGAGTAATTAGGAAGGAGAGAGAGTATATTGGCACCTGTTTGTGTCATGGCTTTCTTCACTGAGTGATGTATCTACACTGAAAAAGAAATACAGTCGGGTGTTTTAACTTCATGCCATGTAATATGTCATTTAGGTGAGATCAGGCCGCTGCTGGCTCATCTCTGGAGAAAGCACATCAGCACATCATGGTAACACAACACTGAGTTAAAACTTCTTGAGCTTTCGCTCCATGAACATATGAAGAAGCATTCAGAGTAGGAAAAGCAGTTAATAACGATTCCTTTCTTAGTCAGCAGAGAATCTGATAACAAATCCTCATTGAGGGATGAAGGGATTGTAGGAGCACAGACAACAGCTCATGACCTTGGCAGAGTTTGCTGTCATTCCCCAAACAACTTGATCTTAAATATGCACTGATACTTTGAGAGATTCTTTAGTGCTGGGCCACAGTCCATCTTTAAATCATGAAATCACCTGGGATACCAACATAAGCTTTTACCACTGAAACTCCCCATTCTCACAGAGCTCCTGCTGTAGGTTGCTTAAAATAATGTTAAAGTAGAATATAAGCAATATCTTATTTGCATTTCTATGATTATGCCCATATAATCCTAACCTTGTTAATGCAGCTAGTGGATTACATACCTTCAGCCTTTCACTTCAACCACATAAAATAATCCAAATATGAGGGTCTGCTTCAACTTTCTCATTTATACAGTTTTCAGGTGCCTACTTTTAGTTTAGCAATGAAGATAAAATCCATTACTGTGTTTCATTGCATTAGAAGAATAAAGGGTTTTGCCATATCTCTGTTACAAACCACCAAATAAAACACTCTAAATTTGAGATTAGTCCTCCTGTCACACAATCTGAATCGTAAAACTATTTTGTTATTGATTTCACGACTGCACAATGATTGCACCCACAGACACAGGATCTAACTGCTATTTAAAAAAAAAAAAAAAGGAAAGAAAGTAGTTTCATTGCTATATGTTCATACAAGTAGTTTCCTCTTTTCTGCATTCAAATTGATTTTCTTTTTTTTTGGCATGTGAAGAGCCAGATGAATCTTTTGACTCAATGCCCAAGAGTGAAATGGCACTAGCAGCAGCAGCAGAGAAGCTCTCAGGGCAAGAGACATGTGACAACATTTTAATCACTGACAAAAAAAGGCTTCAAGACAATTATTCCATTAGTGTTTACTCTTTATAAGTTATATTTATCATTTATAAGTGAGTGTACATATATATATGTGTGTGTGTGTCTTTGTATATAAAACACATATATCAATGTATATAAACAGCATAGATATAAATATATATATATAGTTCATATAAATATTGGAACTTTTTATTAATGGAAATTTCCCTTTTTGCCAGAGATCAAGAAGTCCCCAGTTAGTATCAAGTGCAATGCTGTTCAATCAGGTGTTTGTTTATCCAAATGAGTGCATAAGCTTTTCAGTTAAACCTTAAAAATATTTACTCTTCACGAACAGCTCCAGCAAACTTTGAGATTTAATCCGTGATGTGCTCAGCTGGCTAATCTGCTTTTTCAGTCGCAAAATATGAAAGGCACGTGTTTGCTGTACAGGAGAGGAAGGTGATGGCTTTTTGGGCTGACTGACAATTCAAGAAGTGAAACCATTCTGATGTCATACGCAAGGAAGCAAACGTGAAGGGAACTTCAGGCCATAGAACAAAATAATAAATGTGAAAAAAGTACATTTCCATATCTGAAAGTTTGTAGGTGTAAGATGCAATACTGTCATCCATCCTATTAACCTACAAACCTGTGTCTAAGAAAGCCAAATCACTGCAGAGAACAGCTGTAGTATTACAATGAAGCAGTATAGGAAATTAAAAAAAAAAAAAAAAAAAAAAAAAAAAAAAAAAAAAAAAAAAAAAAAAAAGAACGAAAAAGAAGAAAAAACAGATCATATATGGCACGGCCAAAGTTCAGCTGGTAAATTGTTGCTTAACAGACTGACCATAATAACCCATCACCGAACCTTTCCTGTATTCTCAGCAGCTGTGAAGCTATTTTTAACACCCAACAGCTTGTATTTAAGAAATACCCCTCTTCACCTAAAAATATGCATCAGTGAGTGGCAACATCCATCCCCGGCTCGAGCCTTAGGTAGGACGCACTGCCGGAATTGAATGGGTATTTCGGAAAATCCCCTTTACAAGCGTCTTCTCTCCCAAAGCCCCCAAAGCCAGCGCCATCAGCGGCAGCAGGGACCTGCCCGTCGCGGGCAGCCCGGCGAGGTGGCACAGCCGCGGTACCTTTGTCCGCGCTCCGTCGCCCGGAGCACGAACCTGCTCCGGGGCGCGTTCCCGCAGCCGTGCCCCCTCTCCTGCCGGGGCACCGGGGGATGCTGAGCCCGAGGAGCGCCCAAAGGTGGCTCTGCCCGCTGCGAACGGGAACACTCCTGTCTCCCCCCCAGGTTTCACCCCGCGGGCATCCCCGCACCCCCAGAGCCCGATGCAGCGGCGGCAGCACCGCGCTCCCGGAGCTCCGCTCCCCGCGCCCCGCGGGGGCCCCGGGGCTGGCTGCCCAACCTCCCGCCAAGGCCCCCCNCCCAACTCCCCGCAAAGCCCCACCGCCTCCAAACTTGGGGAGCAGCGGCCTGGGGAGCCCCCCGCCCCTTCCCGCAGCGCTCATCCCCGCGGCGCCCGCCCGGCGCTCCCACCTCCGCCGGCTCGGCTCGGCTCGGCTCGGCTCGGCTCGGCTCCGCTGCGCTCTGCCCCGCGCCCGCCGCCTCCTCCTCCGGCTCTGCCCTGCGGGAGGGGGGCGGAGGACGACGAGGAGGAGGAGGAGGAGGGAAGAGGAAGAAGGGGGAGGGAGAGGGAGGGAGGGAGCCACTCCGCCGCTCCCCGGCCGCGCTGCGCAGCNCCGGGCGGGGCGGGATGCGGGGGTTCCCCCGGGCATCGCCCCCGCGTTATCCCGGTCCCACAGCACCGCCAGCAGCGGCAGCGCCGGCTAGGATGGCTCGAGAGCTTCGGGACGGGGACGGGCATCTCCTGATGCATCCGAAAGGAATGCGGGCTGTCCCGGCGTGTAGGTGGCACCGGCATCCCGAGTGCGGGCGTGCAGGCAGAGGTCAGGCCGAGGAGACTCACGGCTCAGACGCTGCCAAGGCTCCCCGGCTGGAGCGAGGCAGCCCTTCCTGCCGCACACCTTGCAGACCGCAGGCAGCAGCTGCTGCCCTGGGCCAGCCTTGAAATGGCAACAGCACAGACATGGGCTAAGAAGCCAAAATCTACTCAGTATGTGTGAGGCTTGTTCTTAACTAAGAGGATCCTACAACGTATACATCAATATATGTATATATAAACTGAATATACACATAAACTGTTAAACTGACAGAGGTTTAGATTAAATAGTAGAAAGAAATTCTTACCTGTGAGGATGTTTAGGCCCTGGCACAGGCTGCCCAGAGAAGCTGTGGCTGCCCCATCCTTGGAAGTGTCCAAGGCCAGGTCGGATGGGGTTTTGAGCAGCCTGGTCTAGTGGAAGGTGTCCCTGCCCATGGCAGGGGGTTGGGATTAGACGTCTTTAAGGTCACTTCCAATCCAAACTGTTCTATGATTCTGTGATGATAAATGCAGATTTAAATATATAATCTGCTTATTAAGTCTTCCACGTGATGTGTACATATCCGTTCTGTGAGATGTAATGGCTTTACTAACAAAATTTTGCTTTTGCTAATAGGTAGAATTTATATTCTAGTGTTCAAATGTATTAATAGTGTAATTTGGAGTAAGGTTTTGTTTTAAATATATGGTTAAGTTTAACAAACTGCTTTTACTAAATGTATGGTTCTGCCTTTCTGATAAAAGTTGCTGTTTGTGAAAATTAGGATAAGCTTTACAGGAGCTGTAGCTAGCCCTTGCAAGAGTTTTTTTGGGGTAGGCTACAACTTGTGGTTAAGCTTCCTATAACCGATATTGGACAGTCAAGAAAGAGACTGGGACAACATGATAAGTAACAAGAACTACAAACCAGCTTGAACGAGTCCTGCAGTAAAGGTGAAAAGTTCATGGTGATGATGGACCTTTACTTCATTCCAAAGACCCCCTGAACGACCACTTGAAGTGACCCCAAAATTAACTACGTGCGCCCAGTGGGGTGGGGAAAAGGGCGGACTTATGTAAACGAATTAATTGTAATGTCCCCTCCCTTTTTCACAGGCTCTACAAAAGCCCTATTTGACAGGTGCCACATTGTGTCTGACTTCGGTCAGGTTTTTTTGACTTTGTCTCAGAAAAAAACTTATATATGATAAGCAGAGGAGTGGCCTCTGTTTATTACACTTCAGTGAGGCAGTACACACCATTTCACACAAAGGTTCAATGCACTGCTTGAAAAGCCAGTGGTATCAGAAGGAGGAAAACTTCCTATTTCCCTCCTTACACTGTTAGGCTTAAATCCGTGTGTTTAACACTCAGCAATATTATTTCTAACTCTGAGGTGATGAAACATGAGCTAAACATAAAAGAACAGTGAGTTGTCTATTTTAGTACTTCCTTTTGTGATCAAGCCCATCTTTGGTTTTAACTTTCAGAAGCATCTAAAACGTACATGGATTTGTGGGAATGTGTTTTGAAGTGAAACCATATGTAACTTAATAGTAAAATGCAAAGCAGAAGCTTACAAATTACACAGCTATGATCAGGAGCCAGACAGATTAAAGGTGGGTGATTGTACACCTGTAAGACCATGTATAAATAACTAAAAGACAGACTTTAAAAGTCACACATGCACACATTTCCTACAGCACAGTGAGTGTATCTCAGTTCAGATCACATCTGGTTGTCACCTAGTTTTTTTGGTAAAAAAACCCACGCAGAAAAAAGCCCCTGACCAGGTGAAATCTATGATTTATAAAATACTCACACATACTCAGTGTTTCTGCTCTGGGTTAAATATGCTGCCCTCCAAGGCCTTTTTTGGCCTTCTGGGATGCTCTTAATAGCAATTATCCTTAGCCAGATTTCTTTGTAACTATACTCCCTTTTTCTGTGTTTTTACATTAAGAAGATCAGAGAAGCTGTCATGAAAACAAGATCTTCATTCCCTGGGGAAGTCTCTGTTTACATTATTCCTATCCACATGTGGTAGCTCAAACTTGCAGACACTCCATAAAGGTTTTTTCTACTTATCTCACAAACACAAACTATCTTCAACATTACCTGATGAGATGGGGACGAAAACACAAACCTTCACAGCATCATGAATCCCTGTCCAGGAATTAACTGTGTTACCATGAACAACCATAGAGTCACAGAATGGTTTGGGTTGGAAGGGACCTTAAAGATCACCCAATTCCGTGCCCTTGCCGTGGGCAGGGACACCTTCCATTATGTCAGGTTGCTCAGACCTCCATCCAAACCATCCTTAAACATTTTCAGGGATGGGCCATCCACAGCTTCTCTGGGCAAACTATCAGAGCCTCACCACCTTCACAGGGAAGAATTTTTTCAAATTTCTTATCTAACCCTGCCTTATGTCAGTTTGAAGCCATTCCTCCTTGTCCTGTCACTACATGCTCTTGTAATGATAGCCAGAGGAATTAAGATCAGAATAAATAGCCTAGAAATCTAATTAATTCTCATGATTCAAGGAATTCAAAGAGGGAGGAAATATAGATGTTATAGCAGAACTATCTCTGACTAGATTGGTTTTCATAAAAAAGAAAGCTCCTGACCTCCACCTCTGTAAATACAATTTCTGCTGGTTGCCATGCTTACTCTGCAACATACAAAGGATCGTCTCACTTCTAAAACAAGTTTGGACATACTTCTTAGCTCTGAGCAGGCTTATCCAGTAAAAAAAGGTGGGAGAGCCCTTTAGTAGTCTTGAAAAGCAGGCACACAACTAGTAATGCAAAAGCATGAGAATGTCAAAGGTGCTTTTTTTAAGCAGGGGAGTTCTTCCTCTTTAGGACTGACTATGGTTTGGGGCATAAATCTGGTGGAGAGCTCCAGGGCTGGGTTTGACAGCAGCAGAGCTGTGCATTTGGAGCCAGGTTTAACTCTGGGACAAATGAATCAGATTGTGTCCTCAGAGCACCGCTGTAATGGGATGCTAATCCCAGGACTGCTTTTCTTCCACGTGCCTGTTACAGGCTCAGCATCTCTAGGTTATTCTCACAAAGAGGGGTTAGAAATGCAGATGGTTCTGCTTTGTACTTCCTCTCTCCCAGACTCAAAAACTAAAGGAAGAAGTTCATTGCCCAAAAAGACTCAGGAGGCTTTTGCTTCCCACTCTGGCTGCTTTTGGGGAAAGCTTTTCCCATGACCTCCCATCACCAGGCAGTACTTTCCAAAGCTTTCTCAAGGGATGTTGCTGCATGGTACAAGCATAAACTAATATCCTTTTGTCAAATCCTAATTCCACTAGAAACGGATGTGGGTTGCGACAGAAAAAGAAAAAAACTTCCCCAAAACCTCCCTGTCCCCCTCTGCCAGGAGCTGTGAGAAGCAAAGGGACAAGGGACGTGCCAAGCTCCCGAAAGGAGCTGCCTGAGCAGGCAGGTTCAGGATTCCCCCATTGCCCAGCAAATCAGAAGGGCAGCTGGAGCTGGAAGCAAATCATTTTCTGGGTGGAGACCTCTAAATGCAGCCGGGGAGTTTCCATGCAGTGAGGCTGGAAAACCACAAGGTGATACATATGTTGTACTTAACAGCTTTAGGAGTTAGAGTTCTGTGCCACTGAGCCGCTGTGCTGAGTAGAGCCACAGCACAGCCCAATCCCACACAGACTGTTGGATGCACAGTTGCTGCTTTAGGCTGGGCTTAGGATGTGCAGCCACAGACCCCCCAATACCAGCAGAGACTATTTCAGCTCTTCTTCCAACGCTGAGGCTTTGCTCTGGGCTGTGAGTTGGTGCTACGAGAAAATTGCAGGAAGATTTGCTATTCTCAGTTATCTATTCTCCCATTAAAATATTGGTATAATTCTCATCGGAATTAATGGAATGTGTATATTTTAAAGAAATGTATTATTACTGTCATTTTGCCCCTGGTATCCTGGCAACAGACACATTCCTAAAATGCAGATCACTAATTTCATATCTTATACATCCTTCAGCTCTCAGTAAAGGATATACCCAACCTTCAAATACTCAGAATGCTTTTTTCCTGTTTTCCCAACTTGGATTGGGAATTATTCTTCTTGGCATGCACATCCCTGGAGTGCATCTGGGAATTCTTGCTCAGTCTTTAATTGAAGACAATGCCTTTGTCCCTGGAACCAGCAATAATTAATACTGAAACTTGATTAGATAAATGTGCCAGAATTTGATTTCCCAGCAACGGTCTGTTAGATTTTAATGATGAAAGTCGAGGACCAGTTTCCTTTTTCCTAATGCCATCCTTTTATCCTGAGCTGTGTGTCCTTCAGCACCCTAAAGAGTTCTCTTTCATTTGTGATCTTTACGCCCTTTATGTACTTGTTGAAGGGTATCATTCTCCTCTTAGTCATCATTTAGCCAAGTGATGCATATTAAGTTCCTTTAATCTTCACTCATAATTCAGTCTCTTCAGACCTTTAATCATTTTTATTGCTCTTCTTATGAATTCCTTCCAATTTGTCTGCATCTCTCTGGCAATGAGGTACCCAGAATTTATTGCCTTATTTTAGATGTGATCTCCCTGCAGCAACACAAAAGATGTTACCTCCTGCTACTTTTATCTACCACTGATTTAACAATATGCTGGAATTGTGAGGTAGCCGGGAATCAATTAAAATAGATTTTAAATGGTTCAGCGCTCAGAATTACCATAATGCTTTCGTGGCACTGCACACGAGAAGGCTCGAAGCCAGTGGAAACCTGCTGCTTTTGGAAATACATGTGTGTGACTTCTAGGGCAGGAGAGGCTTTTAAACCTGCTGCATGCACAGCTCTGCAAGTCTCCAAAGGAATATGAATGAGGAGTTATGGTTTAGAAGACAAATGGAGAACGGGTTCAAATTGGCACCAGAAATAGCTCACGTGTGCTGGCGGCCTGAGGGTTTCACACTACTCCTCCCAGAACTCTGAGATATGTGACAGCACCCAAGGGCTCATCATAGTGATGGTGAAACAAGGTGAGGCAGCAGCCAATGGCTTGACATTAGGTTGGTTCAGGCTCTATTTAAATTGTTTGCTTTGATAAAAGATAAAAGAAAGCCTTTTGAAATCTGTATTATGAGCTTTGATTAATAAAGAGCTTAAGATAGCTAAGCAGCAGACTAAGTGGAGAAAGATGCTCTCAGACCTCTCAGATCTCTGCTAAAACGATCTCTGTCCCTGTCAAGTGTGTTCCTGATTCAAGGCAAACATCACTGCCACTCAAATCAACAGCAGCTCTGCTCCTGGTTCCTCCTTTCCCATGTCAACAGCCCTGTGATTTCATATTGCTCTCCTGAATAGGAGGCAGGGATGTTATTCTTGGAGGTGTTTAGTTTCTGTTACAGAACAATCTCCTCCCCTCTGTGTCACATATATAAACTGTTGCTCTCCATATTTATTTTGTATGTTACTGCGTTGGTCTCTGACCCACTGGTAGGGAACTGTAGGTCACTGGACCCTTTCATACACACTCCAGTGCCCTGATTTTTTCACTTTCATGTCATTTATTGCTCCTCCTCTAGCTCCTGAATTCAAACTGAAGTGTTTAAAATTTGATCAGGCATGTATTCTAATAAGTGCTTGGATTATATGTGTGTCTTGTTTCCTAAAATGATTTTTACCATTCTATCTACCTCAAGAAAAATCTGATTAACCGCATTTTATAAGCTCTTTTTCTGTGCATACTCTTGTCTTTCCTCTCTCCCATCTGTTGCACTTCATTCATGCCGAAGCCTGAAGTTCCTTGCAAATCCCAGCCTTCAGCAGGGGCTCCTGAGTTATAAAAATAGATTGTGGTATGAAGCACATGGGCATACAAGATGTGTCCATGTACATATTAATATTTGCTTAAAAATTTCTTGCATTCTGGATAAACATCTCGTATTGCTGGACAAAAAAAAAAAAAAAAGGTCTGTTTCTTTTAGCCATAATTTATAATATTTCAGGTGCCAAGGCAGATTTGTCAATGCTGAAATTGTGGGATGAGCACTCACTGTATGAGATTTGTTGCAAGAGAAGCTCTTGTATGAAGACCAAACCCTGTAACTGTGTAAGAAGGGATCCAAGGGAGACTCTGGACATTCCTCCCACCTGATGAGAAGTTACCACTTGTCCAATATCAGAGGAGGGAGGTCCAGAATCTGGAGCCCAGCTTTAAGGTCCCTCCCTGTCATGGTGTGATTTTTGGGGTGTCCTTTGGGTGCAGGGTCAGGAGTGATCCTTGTGAATGCCTCGCAACTCAGGATATGCTATGATTGTCTGATTCTGCACTTTTCCAAGCTCCATTTGAGACCGAAGGGTATCTTTTCCAGGAAAAATGTGGTCAGACACTGTTCCTGTAGGCATGACATCATCAAGGAGGTCACTGCATGAGATCAACCTGCTTTTCAAAGAGTGTTACTGGTAGAGGTGGCCCATGACATCCTGCTTCCCTTGAGGAGCAGAAGATGGGCCCTGGCTCTCTACAGCTGCAAAGAGATGAATTTCCAAGCAGGCTTTTGCTGGATTAGCCTTCAGGTTAGATACACAAATAAAGTCATTTTACTTGCTTGATGTTGTATGAAAAATACAAGATAGATCAACTGTCTTTACTTCAAAGTTATGAAACCTATTATTACAAAGATCAATCACATACTTCCTTGCTGACATAATGATAAATGTTTTCTCCTCGTGTTATTCTATTTTCTAATTTCATAAAAATTAAAATACCATTCTTCTGCTTTTTTCTTCTGCTTTTTTTGCTAACTCAGGCCCTATTACAAAGTCATTTTAATTTGCAATCATTCTCCCAGTGCACCTGCAATGATAGAACTGATAAACACTTTCTTACATGATAATTTTTAATGACTACCACAGTTGCAACAAAATTCTGACGTTAGAAAAATTACCAGAGAGGGTAGAAAACAGAGAGATAAAATTCAGCCTCCACCATACAAGCAGAAGAAATAACATGGGAGGGATAAATTTTGTACATATATTCTGTAGAGTAAGCTGGTCTAGTGGGAGGTGTCCCTGCCTATGGCAGGGGATTGGGATGAAACGGTCTTTAAAGTCCCTTTCAATCAAAACCATTCTGTGATTCAATGATTATTTATTCTTATTTGGAGGGGGAGGGTGTTATAAGTTTCTACTCAGTTTAAAACACAGTTACATTTGAATCCATCAGCAAGCTCTTAATTCTCCTTGTCTTCTCCCAGTGCCTAAAGCTGAAACATAAGAGCAGACTTTCTGCACACTGCTAATATCTTGCTGAATCAGACAGTTTGGTGCAAAGCCAACTCCTGTGACTCCTGTGGTCTCACAAGAGAAATTACTTCTGTTGAAGAAGCGTTGACCATTTAATATACAGTGCTCATGACTCACCGTATATTCCGAGAGCACTCTGAGATATTTCGATGCTGTCTCTGTATTTTTACAACCTAAACATATTCCCTGGAGATTTATTCAGCTTTACATTCTTTTTTTTTTTTCTCGTACACATTTCCAGGAGTTTTATGGGGGAGCAAAGAAGGAGCCTAAGCAGTGCAGGCAGCTCGCTTAATTTAGCACAGTCCTGTCCTTTCCAGTTCACCCACCTGCAAAATGGGAATAATAATAAGCACTTAAGGGAGAATATTCACATGTCTAGCTTGAGATCTCTAATGTTCATCTCTCCAGAGGCTCAGCAGAGGGAAATAGCTTCTAATTCACATGATTTGAATGGGCTTCTAATGGAGCTTGCTTCTCTTCTGTCAGTAAGGGAGACCAAGTTCTCAGCTCAAGCACTCCTGCATCAGGCAGTCCAGTGACATGCCAACAGCCAGACACTCTGATCATCCTCTTTCATGCCTCATCCTGCAACCATTTCCATGCCCAGCTTCCTGCTGTGAAGCAATATCTGATTAACTCAGTGGTTTTCCACATTTGCAAAGTACAGGGGGTTGCAGGAAGAAGACCATGATTAGCTCCAGTGATTAAAAAGGGTGAACAAATGAGTATTCCAACACCACTTAAAGTGTATTAAGCTCAGTAAAAGCATTATCAATTATCAATATAGCCAGTCGTTATTATTCATTAGTGGTTAGAGCAAACTAACAAGACTCTAATCTGTGTTTCAGTCTCAGGGTTGCAACTGTGTGATATTGAGCAAGTCACTTCTCTTTTCCAGTCCTCATTTTTCCTGTCATTAGGATATCTGCATCATGTGTGATGTGATCCTTAATAAGGCTTGAAAAGAGCTTTGAGAACTTCTGCTGAAAAGTGAAATATTAACGTCAAGCTTTACTACACAGCAGAGGAGACAGAGAGACTCTCATCCCTATTCAAGGAGCTCGGAGTGGTGCCATGGAGCCCTTCAATGGCTTGTGGATTCTACCCAGAACACTGAGGACAGAGAAGCACACCGAGCCAGTTCTCCTCAAAGTGAGAGCCAAGAAGCACCACCAGGGAGTTCAGATTTGGAAAACCCATCCCTCTATTGCTTCTGCTCTGGTTGCACAGGCAAACTGCCCATTGGTATGCACAAATGGATATTTAGGCATCCAAACACTCACTCCTGGACAAAAAGAATGCAATTTGGGAGTGTGTTTTGCATAGAAAGCCTGGCACAGAAATCAATCTTTATTTCAGAAAATCTTCTCTTCCTTGTTTAGCCTTTGTGTTGACTGTATGAATTAGATCCCTATTATTTTCATATCCCAGAAACTAATGTGCTTTTCTCAAGAACCAAGACTTTCTGCATTTCATCATCATTCTGTTCATTAATGCTTTTCTGGCAATGATGAAAAATATCTATTTCCCTGGAATATTTCTAGATGGCAAAATTCTGGTGTTACTTGTGGGCAGTCGACGCTGTATTGACTCTCCAAGGCTGTATTGCCACATTGTTTGGAAACCTGGCCACCTTCCTTCACACCTCGAGTTTCCATAATACTCTTTGGCCATTATTAATTTATTCAATTCACTTCTATGCTTAAGACAGTGGCTGCCAATTTCTTCCTGCTTGGAAGCATGAGAGCAAGGCAAAATGAAAAATTGACAGTGACATAAACACTACTGAGAGGCCTTAGTGTGCATTTTAAGGACTGCTGTAAATCACAGTGATGGAGAGAGACAGATTAGCAATGCCAAAGCAGAGATGTGAATGTGCATGCTGGGATGTACATATTCCTGTAAAATGCATCTACATTTCATTTATACCCAGTGATAGGAACACTGTCATAACATTGTGGAAAAAAGGGATGTGTTGACAGCGAGGTCAAGCTCATGCACAGTTCTTCAAGCTCTCAGGAGTCATTGATGGAGTTAGTGCAGGTTCCTATAATGATACAGCCACACTTTCTTATTTACATCTACCACTCTCTTTCCACCTCCCAGTTAGAAGTAGAGAAAGACGTTATTCTAGGTGATCATATAAATTCTTCTTCATTTCATGTCTTGTAATTTCTTTCACCAGGGATTTGCTGACACTCTCTATCCCACTGTAAAATCCAGCTACCTTCCTCATACTGAAAAGCCCAAATATCTGAGATGAGTTAAATTTCCACACATACATAAGATCTTTGGAGTAATGTAGCAGCATCAGCTAAAGCAAATTCTCAGTGAATTTGATTCCCACCTAAAGATTGCACTCAGGAGTTTCATCAGTGCAATGCAGGCTTGAGATCTACCACCTGCTAAATGAGAGAACCCTAAAGTTAAATTCACCATTGAAGCCAATGCTTGTCTGCTCTGTATTTACCATCTGTAGTTTTTTACATTACTATTTATTCCATTAAATTGATGCCTTGTTGTGTAAAAACGTTCACAAACTATGAAAGCAAATAAGCAATGTGACAGGGCTCAGTGCAGTAAAGAAGATAGCTTTGGCATCATCAGATTTTTCAGACTCAAAAATCCCAAGGCTTAACTTTACATAAACCCTCGATTTTTAAGTTTAAAACTCTGCTTAGTACTGGAAATGCTGCAATACTTTTCCCTCTGACTGCACTTCCAGCCCCCTGGCATTACCTCTCATGTTAGACTAACACAATACCTATGTTTGAGAGCATTTTGTTCAGAATAGATTATTCTCTCTGTTGTAGAACATATGACTCCTGGCTCCTGCAGGAGGTTTTAGACCAACTACTACAGAATGCAGAAAATCATGCAGAAACCTTTGGTGTTCGGTTCCATGTGCCCTCGATCTTAAATTCAACTATTCATGAACAAAGTAAAATGTTTGGGAAATATACAGGGATGCAAAAAACACCTTTTTTTAATGCAAAGTCATGCAACCCAGAAGGGAGCAAACTTCTGCGTGGTTGACTCATTTATTAAATCAGTTCTACAAAGCACTTGCTTCCAAAAACTCTCTCTGGTGGGCTGCAATTTCAGGATCTTGGCCACTTGTCCAGGGATTTCAAGGCCAGGTTGAACAGGGCTTGGAGCAACCTAGTCTAGTGAAAGATGTCCCTGCCCTTGGCAAGGGTTTGGAATGAGATCGTCTTTGATTTCCCTTCCAACCCAAACCAGGCTGTGATTCTGTGATTTCCAGTGGTTCATCCCAAGCAATGAGACCACTGGAAATGTTTGATGCGTTTCCCACAGTAATGGAGATCAAACACAGAGAGGATTCACAGCCAGTCTAGTGAACTTGGGCCATGCCAGGCCAACTGCTCCTGCCTTGCACAGATGGGATGGAGAGGTGCAGAGGGTCTAACGTGCCTTGAGGTGCCCCAACTGACCACACACTTGCAGATCATCCACACACAGGACATCTGTGCCTTCCTGGAAGCTCCCAACTCCCTGGACAGGGGGCTGTCCTGGGATATGACCTCTGGCTTGGCTTCATTTTGCCATGCAGGTATAAAATCATGAGCTAGGACAGTCATCCCTCTCAGAGAATCAGCAGTGAAGCTAGTCTGGCATGTCCTGGCTGCAGCTAGGGTTGCTCTAAGCTCAGCTGGTGTATGTTTTTCATAGGGAAAAATGATATAAAAGGAAAAGTTTTGGGATGGGAAGATGCAGAACTGCCTAGAAAGGCTGCTGGAGTACCATTGCTATTTTTCCTTCTGGTTCAAAAAAGAATTGTCAGTCTGACCCATATGCTGGAATCTGTACAGAACCCCAAAAGTTCTACACACACTTTGGAAAACAAGGGCCCATATGGTGTCTTCATTCATTCATTACTGGTAGGCAGCAGAAATACCTCAGGAAGAAGCTGGGGATGAGAAGATATTTTTAATAAACCAGACTGCAGTGATCTATAATGGGAAATAATCATTGAGCCTTTTCCACAAATATCTAAATTTCTGCCTCTCCTACTTTCTCATTCCAGTGCTGGCAGAGAAAAACTAGAAAATAAAGTCTTCTTCTACTGTAAAACACTTCAAAAATTTCCCAGTTACCAGCATTCTACTGTATCAAGGTAACTGTTAACAATATTAATATTCATTTTCATTTACACTACTGCAAAGCCATTAATGTGATGAGTGTTATTGTCTTTATAACAATCAGTATTTATTAAAAGCATGTACAGTGAAAATTGGTAATAAGATGAAGCAATGCAAAGTAGAATGCAATGAATCCCTTAGGAATAATAATAAAGATTTCTGGCTCTTTTTATTCTTCCCAACAACTTCATAGAACAAAAAAAAAAGCAAGATAACAAGGCAGGCTTGAAGTTGCTTATCAGAATTTGCAAGTGCTCTGAGTGTTTATCCTCAGTGAGAGCTGGAGGGATCCATTTCTAGAAAATTATTATTGTCTGCCCTTTTTGCAAGAAACGGTCTTGCTGGTTTTGTTTAATTAAACTGCTGCTGTCAATTACTGCATGCAAATAACATAAAACTGCTGTCTGGTGAAATTGAGAAAGCACTGGGGAGTGACCAGGGCATTGTGAGCTCCCTCTGCACTCTCTGCACATCTACTGGAGGTGGGAGGTGATAAAATTCCCCATTTCTGTCCATTTCCCACTTCCTTCAAGGAAATAAAAATGTCCCATAATTGTTGTGGCCGCATTGATTGAAACATCAGCATTTCCATCCCAAGTTGAAATATTTGCTTTATTCCCAAAGGCTTCATGTTTGCTGAGCCTTTCCTATTGTCCTGGCGAGAGCTTCCTCGCGGGGGTCTGCCTGCTCCACTCCTCCAACTCACAGTCCTCCTGCCAAACTGGGCACTCATCTTCCTCTCCTTTCTGGCACATCCCTCCATTTCCAATTTCACAATCAACTTTTATTCCTGTTCCTTTTCCCTACTTATTTTTCAGGAGAAAACTCTGTTGGTTTTATGCTGAGCTATTGACCCAGGCTGTCGGGCCGGCAGCTCCGTGAAGGTAGAGCAGTCCCAGGGCTCAGGAAAACAAAGAGCCGTCCTTTCCCCGTACTCTGTGTTCCCTGCAGCTCTGCTGGAGACTTCCTCAGGCAACAAGAAGTCTCACGGCCAGGCTGCAGCTGAGTCTGGCAAGTGTTGCTGTGTGAAAAAATGACAGTCTGTTTTTTTCTTTTCCACTGGTCGCCAGCTGAGCAAAGGCTCCTGGTTCCTTCTGCTCTTGGAGAGCTGAAAAGGTGACCTCTGATAAACTCTCTGGGCCATCAACCTCTTATACTCACTGCCATGGTGCACTGTAGGCAAGGGCCACACTTTGGTAACCAGCTGCTCCATAAATCCTCTCCCTTACTCAGTGTCTCACTTTTTCCGTCCCAGTGCTGGCCCAAAAAAGTGTGGGGACAAGTGTTTGTGATGCATATGATTAGATGCAATTCTGACCAAAGTAACTGAATTCCCAAGAAGATACAGCCAGAGAAATTCCATCACCAAGTTTTCTGTAGGGAACTCTTTTCAGCGGAGTTGAAAGCACCGTGTTCTTTCCAACAGCCACCCAAAGCAAAAAAGATTGTTTCCCAGCAGTTTTGAATGTTGAGGAGGATTTACTGTGGGGTAGGATTTCCCATGATGTACGTGGGCTGTACATTCAGGATAGTGTGTACCTGGACTCCAAACTCGGCTTTCAAGGTGTGCAGAGACAAGAAACACCACAGCAGCAGAGTGTAATGTTAACTAGGTGCAGTTGTTCTCCTGTTTGGTTGGCCCAGCACAGTTCACAGGTTTTATTTGAGGATAGATTGCACCAATGTTCAAGTATCACAAACCCCCTGCCCTGGGCAGGGACACCTCCCACTATCCCAGGCTGCTCCAACCTGGCCTTGGACACTCCCAGGGATGGGGCAGCCACAGCTTCTCTGGGCACCCTGTGCCAGGGCCTGCCCACCCTCCCAGCCAAGAATTTCTTCCTAACGTCCCATCTAAGTCTGTGCTGTCTCACTCCATGCCCTTGTCCCTTCCTGCCTGGTTCTGCCCTGTCCTTGAAGAGAAATACAAAGTCTGTGCTCACTCTGCTCTTTTAAATGATAACTTCCATCAGTTACAGCACTGCTGTCAGCACCGTTCTCATATACACCTTGAAAACCTTGTTGCTCTAAATATTTTCCATATTTTTAAGGTTTTGAGCAGCGTTTTCCTGTTTCAGGTACAATACTTAATTTATAGTGGAGTTATTACTTCAAATAATAACATGAGCCCAGTAAAATATAGAGGTGAAATAGCACAGCTAAAGGGACACATTTATTTTATGTCCCAGATATCTTCACTTTTTCCTTACTATTTGAATTCTCTCTTCCCTCAGTGTTGCAGATTTAGCTTTGATCCATCCCAGCAGAATCAATAATCTTTTGTAAAAATTTCTTTTCAGTCTGAGCCCTTTCTGTGATAACAACTGAAACAGTGCATAAAGAAGATTTGGATTATATTTATGTGTGACTAGACTATTGATTTCACAGCCCATAAAATGAAAAATAAAGTGAAATGTGTGTTATTTTTAAATTTGATCAAGGGAAGAGGACCACGATGAAGTCAAGCACAAGTCAGTGGGGAGTTTGATTCTGCAGGGACTCCGACCACCTCAGAAAATCAACTTGCTGCGTTTGTATGACAGGAATTCAGCTTTTTGTACTCACTGGGGACTTGCTTTTCTCCAAGGAATTTTTTCAGCTCTTTTGATTTACCTTGCTCCCATTAACTACACATTATGGAGAGACTGCAGGTCCACCCTGGTTTGCAAGGGATGATTCCTGTCTTGACACCTTTGTTCCTACCTCTCCTTCACCAGCTCCCAGCTTTGATCCCACTTGTCCAACCAAGGACTTTCCTCCGTGGAGGGTGGAGGACTTGCAGCAGGTTCTTCTCTGAACATCAGTTTTTCTGTGATAAAGAAAACATACTTGCTTCTGGCAAAAAGTCCTTGTATCCCACCCCCAGCTGCTCAGACTGCTTCTCATTCCAGCTAGGACTTGGCTCGTCACAGCAATCATGAGGCAGATCGGTCTGAAGGGAACGGTGATGCCTGTCTGACACTGGGCTGGGAATTTTTGCTTCCTTTCTCTACTGTAAAGCATTCTTCTTTCCCCAGCCTGCCCTAAAGAATCTAATTAGTGGCTTAATTACCACCCCCACACTATGCCCTAGCTGACCTTTGCTGGCTGGTGTTCTCAGCCTGCCTTCCCTTGTCAATACAATTTTGGGTCATAGGTCTGTGAGGTCTGTGCTACTTCCTCTGAGCATCACGACGTCACTGCGCTCCACTCAATGGTTATTTTTATTCCCTACTCCAATAAAATTGAACTGTGAAAGCACTGTAAATTTTCAACCTCGAGAGGCTCTTCATTAAGCAACAAACAACTCCCTGCACCTACTTGGTATTACCCTCCTGTTAGTCGTTTGTCACACGACGTGCCTTCCTGCCCGCTCAGCCTGCTGTGTCGGTTCCACTCAGCTGACAGAGCTGCTGCTTGCCACATAACTGCACATTATAGTCTGCTTTCTGAGCCTCTGACTTTAATATGAAAGCAGCAGCATCATTTTTATCCTCGGTGAATTTGGTTCAGAGACTGGCATTATCTCACCGCTGTTATCAGATGTCAGTGAGCAGTATTTCACGGGACAGGACTGGATCCCAATGCTATCCTACAGGAATAGCTTCTTGTGGTTTCAACATCCCTGCTGTTGCTACTGGTATTTCCACACAAAGAGGTGCTGTCCAAAATAACGAGCTACACTTAATGCCTCCATGTTCTGTTTCTGACACTGCCCCACCAGGACACCGGGTAGCTGGGGTCCCTCTACAGCCCAGCAGCTCCACGTCTTGGGAACGCTTCGAGCTCCCACTCCTTTGCAAATCCTACCTTGGCCTCAGGTTAAGTGGGATCACAGCTCTCTGATAGGGCTGTTGTTAATTTCCAAGCCACAGTGCATCTAAAAGCCAAGCACCACCCTGGGAAGGATGTCATAAAACAAACATTCTCTCCTGCTGAAATGCATTATTAAAGTCTCTACCCTATAAATCCCAAGCAGATAACGCTCTCTACAGCACCTTATAAAATAAGCAATTTTCTGCTACCGAGGCAATAAATTCTTTTTCTCAATCCTATCTAAACTCCACCTACACTGCACTGCATCTGAGCTTGTTTTTGACAGCCTCATACATTTCTAACTCTGTCAACAGGGATGTTTGAGGCTTTTCACTTTAAAGACCTCTGGAGCAAAATGCACTTTCTGGGGACTGGTTTCACCCGTTGTGTCTACCAGACTTTATGTCACAGTGTTTCCCACCATTTCCACCACTGCTTCATTGCAAGGTAAAATTTAAGTGCTAAGATTGAATCTGGACCAAGTTGCCTTTTAAATCAAGGGAGTGAGGCTGGTAGTAGAAAGACAGATATCACAGGTTGCCAAAAATAAGGGTTTTTTTACTCCCAGAATATGTCGGGATGAAGTTCATTGTGTACCACATCCTCTGGGTGCTGCTGGGGCAGAAACAAGGAATACCTGCCTGCTGTGTCCAACAGTCCTTGCTGTGACAGACATGGAGCAAGACTTGAACCAGTCCAGTTTTGCAGCAGTAGTATTTGAGGTAACATATCAATTTTGACCACATTTTCTAGTTTCTCAATGCGTTGTCAATGTTTCTTTTTGTAAGATGTTATCTTCCTTTTTTCTTTAAATTTGGGGGGTTTTTTTCAAACTATAGCATTACAATACCGTTCCTTGATGATTATTGCATCAGCAATGTTAACATTTTATGCCAGTTTGGAATGAAAAGAAATTAAGAAATTTCAACATTCACCTACAAAATGAAACTGCAATTTTCTAAATAGCTCTAATCAGCTACCAAGAACAATGTCCTATTTTCATCTGTAATGAGCCCAGGCAGGTATACAAATTTCTCAGGGAGAGGTCTATGGGATCACTCATTTCAGAAAACTGTAATGTGTCTCTCTTTTGTTCATTTCTAGAGCCACCAGGAGACTTAACTTAGTAGTTCATTGTTATTTTTCTGTTCTTTGGTGCACAGAGTGTATCTCCTGTGTATTGAGCAGCTGCCAGCAAAGTGTTCAACATCAACAGACCTTACCAGGGTCCATACGTGACCACAGACTGTAAATTCAGACATTTCCTTTTTCTTGTAGTTAAATTCAAGAAATCTTTATCTACATTTTCATATACTCAGGGACCAGCTTGAAACCAAAATGAATTTGTTTATATTATGGGGGAAAAAATGGTTTGTTCTCCAGTTCAGCAAAGACAGATCACTCAGCATAAATCCTTCATGCTAAAGCCCCTGCTCCTCATTATCAATACAGAATTCCCGAGAAGAAAGACAAATACTTCGGTTTTCCTCCTCATCCTCACGGCTCACTCAGGATTAACCACCTTCCAGTGTTGCTTTTCCTCTGACAAAACTTGTACCAAGTTGCTTTCCTCAACCCAGGACCCATGTCCATGAGAAAGGATCCACAGTGACACTCAATCCTGCTGTGAAAACCAATTAAAATTCCTTCATAGGGGAAGCAACTTGGGGTTGGTTTATTTATTTTTTTTCAGTCTGCTATCATAAATAATAGCAAGGAAAACCAACATTTTTAATTTGTGCAAAAGCCTTGACAAAGCTGTGCTTCATCCTTGTATAAATATTGCTCCTGAAACGTTGCCAAGGAATGGCCTTGAGTGTCTGCAGCCAAAAAACCCAGACCTGCTCCTATCTGAGCCCATGAGACCTCTGTATAACTCATGTTTGTGGCTGATATTCCAGCTCTTCAAAAATTGCCTCTGAGCCATTCCTGGCTGGGAATCCAGACTGCTGCTCCCTGACTTTTGTGTAGCATTTCAGGAGTCATGGCAAGTTTTGCAAGGAAAAATACTTTTATTAGGCAAACAGAAAAAGTTGGTGAGAAAGGCCAAGCTTTCAAATAAGCAATTCCTTTCCAAACATTCAACTTCCATGCCTGGATGCTTATCTGTTCTTTTAGAGTAATCCAATTAAAGATAAACTGTCTCCCTCTAAAAGCCATTACTTCACTTAAGTCCTGGACCATCATGGCTAAAATAACCGTGGCTAACTACAAAAACGATGATGGAGATAAGGAGAAGGGAATCTGTTTAACTAAAAAGGGATAAATTTATATAGAATGAATAGAAACGTAATAGCTCTGTTGTATAACCTGGTTGCATTCCTCATTTCAGCTTCTCCAGTGGTTGAAGCCTGCATTCAAGTGAGGAAGGGAGAGTAACTCCAGGCAAAATCCACTTGGAGATGGTATTTGCAGGATGTGTCTCAGCTCTGAAGTTTTCATCGAATCTCTTGCTTCCATATCTCATTTGATAGGAAACACTAGCTGTTAGGCACAATGCTTTTCCCAATGCCTCTGGAAAGGGGAGGGTGCAATTAAATTTCATGAAAAGTGATGTGAGAATAAACAAAAATTACATGCTTTCCAAAAAAACAGGCTGAAGCTTGAAAGCCTGCAGGCATTTCATGATTCTGGCATTTCATAACCCATGAGCTTGCAGATTCGGAGAAAAAAATTACAGATGTAGTTGAATTTAAAAAGCTCATAGGTTGAGCTCCTGGATTTTGATGAGGTGTCCAGACTAGATTTTTCATTCCAATATAGTGCTTTCCTGTATTCTAACCTAAAATTCATAAATCCACATGTGAGGTGAACTGTTGAAGAACTACCTATTGTTTTCCTGAGTGGGAGAACCACCTCCTCTTATGCCAGGATAAGGGGGAATATCTGTAAACTGCCAGAGGGCAGAGTTAGATGGGATATTAGGAAGAAATTCTTCCCTCTGTGTATGATGAGACCTTGGCACAGAGGAGCTGTGGCTGCCCCATCCCTGGAAGCATTGAAGGTGGGGTTGGATGGGGCTTGGAGCAGCCTGGGATAGTGGAAGGTGTCCTTGCCTGTGAGAGGAGCTCGAACAAGATGAGCTTTAAGATCCCTTAAAACCCAAACCATTCTGTGATTCTATAACCAGGGTCAGGAGAAACCTCCAAAATAGCTTAAAAACCTTCTAAATCTCAGTCCTGTGTCTTCACTGCAAACAAGACTTAGACATTGTGCAACTTATCACTGCTTTAAAAATACATGGCTTGGGTACAGCAGACACATACAAGTGGTTCCTTACTCTTACAGATATCTGCAGATGGTTTGGGGATCATAAAACCTGGAACAGAGCACATTCCTGAACATGCTGTCTAGTGCCAAGGAAGGTAAATGCAGAGGAGCACTGTCTGCCAAGGAATTTTTAGATGCTCTGCTGTAGCCAGTGCTTTTAGCAGTCAATAGACATTTGCATGAGCAGACCTGACATTATAGCATCTGCCTGCATTGAAAAGATTCTAATGGAAGTTGTTTTTTTCCAAATCTCTGTTGTTGTCCACATACAGGAAAAAATCTAGTTATGATTCACCATAACACTAAATGTTAAGCTCAAGTTATATACAAATTCCAGTAGTTAGAGGTGCAACAGGCAGAGAGAGAGAGAGAACAATCTATTTATAATGGAAATCCACAAAAAAAAAAAAAAAAAAAAAAAAAAAAAAAAAAAAAAAAAAAAGAAAACTAAATTAAAAGACAAAGTCTAGTTTTAAGAGAAGGCATGATAGTTAAATTGTAAAACTATTTCTTTGGTTTCATATGCAACCCAGTCTCACTGATAAGTGCTGTAATATCCCAAAGAATATCTTCTCAAATGCCAGGAAGACAAAGGGCTTTGTTGCTGTTGTCCTTTAACTGGTTTTCCATAGTAGTTGCTATTTTCTGTAGGAGCAGGAGAGCAAACACAAGTCTCCATCCCACAATGGCTTCTGAAGTTCACAGGTGTAACTTTCTCATGCCAAGGGTAGTTCAGAGAAATAAAAGAACTGAAATTGTGAATTTCAGTAAGTTAACTTTTTTCGGGATAAACTGAAGGAAATGTCTTCCTATGAATTAAAAAGTTCCTATCTATGTACAATAGACTAAGTATATATAAATATAAAGACCATTGTGATATCTGAGGCATCTCTAATGTAAGCACTTCTCTGCCCCTTTAGTGACTTCATTATCTAGACTTTCCCCTCACCATCTGTTGTTAATACCTCCTCCATCACTGACCAAAAAAAATTAACCAAGAACATCTTAGTATAGTGGAAGATGTTTCTGTCCAGGGCAGATGGGTTTGGATACAAACAATTCTGATTCTCTTCTATGATTATGCATTGCATTTAGGACACTTTTCCTTTAGGATTGTAAACCCTGCAAACCCTCCCAGCAGCAAGACTGTAGTTCTCAGTTCTCTTCACTCAAATGGTTCTGTGTACCTCTGTATGTTCTACATATCTCTTTGCCATATCTCTTTTCCAGTGGCATTTGCTACAAAAACTAGTATAATTTGAGTTAGAAAGCTCTGCTGACAAGCTGTAAGTGTGGGCAAGGCCTTAGCTACAAGTTATCAGTAGACATCACTATGGCCAACCAATTGAAATAGTTAAATTATTCTGGGTTTGAAGTTCAGGAAATCGTGAAAGAGTGAAATTGTTGCAGGAGAGCATATTTTGCATAATGCAGCTCTCAACCCTGAACCAAAAACACTGAGAATAGCCTGGAGGAGATCAGTGTCTTTCATCCAGTTCCAACAGAGTCTGGAAATACTCACATTTAAATTTTTTAACCATCCTTTAACCTTTACTCCCTTTTCTTTCCATCTCCTGTGGTCTCTCCACATGTGCCTCCTTCCTTTTTATTCATTTTTTTTTCTTTCAATAAAATAAGGGGATACCACTATGATGCTTTCCTCCAGCCTCAGTCTCTTCAGGATGGGTTTGCTACAGGCAGGAGCACATCTCTGTGCTGCCACTATTGCTCCTCTTGTTGACATGGTGACCTGGTGGATGGTTTCTCAGTAGCCATGAAATCCTCTCATCATGCTTATTGCCTGTACCTGCTCCCCTGTGCACAAGATCCCAGCTTTGCCTCCTCTTCCCTAATGCAACCTGGATAACCAGCCCTCAAACAGGGCTTTTATTGCCCTGGGAAAATTAAAAACACAAACCCCACAAAACTGTGGCTCCTGTGCTGTCTCTTTGGCTGAGCATCTTTGCATTTCCAGCATCCAGGCCCTCTCTGAAATCTGCTGAAAGGCTTTTCCTCTCTTTTGCTTTACAGCATCACGGCAATGGGGAGCTGCACAATCTTACAGCCTAAAAGATCCTCCCCCTGCAGGGCTGCTCAGTTCAAAGGGAAACGAACAGTAGTGTCAAAAAAGGTACCTGAGTGTGGAAACCTTTCTCTAATAAAGGGGTATCTGCCACATCTGTGGGTCACAGCTAGCCTGGGAGAGGAGAAAAATTACTCTTTCATTGTGCTTTCCAAATGAAAAAGAAAATTGAATATGAGCAATACATTCTTGACACTTGCATGGTATTTGCTGTCTCCAAATATTTATTTTTATTTTTAATAAAAAAAGTGCTTAATCCTCTTAATGAGCTCATTACATGGTGAGCCCGTTGGTTTACAATCAGAAAACTAGAAGAAAGTGAAGAGCAAAAGTCAGTCTTGTCCTTTGTTGTGTTCCTGGTGAATGCAGAGGGTATCACAGCCTTCGAGAAATGGCCAGGCTGAGACAGCAGCTCTGTGCCATCTTCATCCATGAGCACCACCAGAGTCAGTAAATGGTCTGAGAACAGGAAACAAGCACAGAAAGTTGAATAAATTCTGATTTTCCTTATATCTTTTTCTGTCAGGCTGTGGCACAGTGTTTGAGTGCAGTGGGGAGGGGAGGGCAATACCTGCTCTGACAATGCCGGGTTTCCCCCTTGGCAGAAAGCCCAAGAATTCTACATCTGACAAAATGCAGAATCAGGGGGCAGCAGGCTCGGAGAGCTTTGGAGCTGGACTTGGAGTGAGACTGGAAAATTTTAGCCCTATTTAGTTACTCATTCCCATGGGACCAGTGCAGTGCAAGCCACTGTCAGACCTCCAGGACAAATGCTCGGCTGCGCTGCAAGGAGCCCCAAGAGCCAAGAGTGTCTCCACCCATCCTGCCAGAGTGACATTCCCAGGAGGGGATCAGCCGGTGGTTTGCTGTGTGCTGGAGCAAGGAAGTGCTTTCACAGGGGGTCATTGCCATTGTGGCTCATTTCAGATGCAGAAGGAAAGCAGCTCTCATCTTCCCCAAACAGACTTTGGGGGGAGGATGGCTCCTGGGTCAGCACAGGCTCGTTTGGACTGCAGCAAAGTGCACCTTCTCATGCCCACCTATAATTAAAGACCTGCAGTTCCCTACATGTGTATTCTTAAAAACATCTGTAAGTGTAATTACAGCAATCACTTAAACAGCTTAATGTGAAGAGGGCGTTCTTTTTCACGGGGCGATTGCTTTTAATGGCTCTGTGTACTGTCAGTTTGCAGATAAGGCCAGAAGTGCACACCATTATCTCTCTGCTGGCCCCTACTACACTTAAACCTACATTTTCAGGCTTTTTTAGTTTGCTCCATCATGATTCCCATTCTTGTTAATGCTTAATCCTCCATGAACTGCCTTAAAAATTAAGCATACAAGCCCAAGACCGGACTCCCACTATCCAATTACCCTGTGAGGATGCTGCAGAGCTCAGCCCTGTTTCCTCTTCACTGCTTTGATGTGTGCTGATAGCATCCTTGTGTTAGTGAGGGGTATATTTAGGTGGGGGGGTTTTTTTGCAGGAATTGCTCTATTTTAGCCAAAACACGGGCTGTGGTGTCTGTAGTGTGGCAAAGGGTGTTCAGAAAGGGGCTGAATGTAATTCCTGGCCACGGTACAACTCCCATTTCCACGGTGTCCAGCTCTCTCCAAGACTTTCAGCAAAGCAGAGTTGTGGGGAACTATTTGATGTCTGAGACGTGGTTCTCACTTGAGGGATTTTTCTGCCTGGAAAAAGAGATTAAGGAACCAAATTAAAAATGTCTAAAAAATCTGAGCTGTTTTCCAGGGAATTTATTTTTAACTGGATTCATTTTCTCTTTCCTGCTTGCCTGAAATATCACCCCCTTCCCAGCTGGGATATTTGCATCCTCATAAAGAAATCATTGCTTCATAGAACTGATCTGAGGTGTACAGTAAGGCCCAAAGTTGGGACCCACCTGGAGATGGTTTAGGGGAAGAAGAAACCAAAAATAAGTCCTTTCTCAAGACAGAACTCCAATTTTTATCCCAAATAAAAATACTGGAAAGATTGCATGATCCCACAAGGTTGTGAGTGCCTTTGCTGGGAAAGACACTGCTAGACTTGAAAGTAAAAAGCAGAACTGTGAAGGTTTATAGCATATACAAAATCTGCAACTTTATTTTTTTTTAGCATGGCAAGCAGACAGAAAGGGAAAGGCATCTGACTAAGTAAGGGTCTGGCTTACAAATAAAACATCTTATGAACAATATGTTTTCTTGCAGGAAGTGGTCAAATCCGGGTTGGGGAGAAAGATGCAGAGGGGTTTGAAGGTCAGAGATCAGAGAATCACAGAATATCCTGAGTTGTAAGGGATCCACAAGGGTCATCAAGTCCAGCTTTTGGCCCTGCACAGGGAAGAGTAGGTAGATAACAATATGATTGTGAGTGGAGAACAAGGAATCAAGGTACCAGTAGTTGCAAAAAGCCAGATGTGAGTACCCAGAGAGGTTAGAAGGAGAGGACACAGAGGAGGAAGCCTGCTCACAGTTTGTGGGGCTCATTTGCCCCTGTTTGCCTGCGAGGTGGTGAGCACTGGAGGAAGGAAATGCTGGTTCTGCTGCTCTCCAAACAGATGAGCACATCCCGGTCCCCAGCAGCGCAGGAGTTTTGGTTTGGATTTGGGGTATGTTTTGTCTCTCATGATAACAACAACATTCCCTAACAGATGATCCCTGGGTGACTGCATACACTTCCTGCCATGATTCCTCTTTTGCGTGTCCCTTCCTGTGTCACGGGCGAATTCTCATCATCACAGACACCACTTGCACAATCCAGACCCTATTTTTCAGCCCACTCAAAAACAATCCATGTCCAGCTGGCTTGTCCCTGTAGCAAATGTGATCTGTGGTGCTCACAGATCATGGGACTTCCCCTGCCCCAATGACTCACAGATCTCTTTCCCCATTTCCAATGAGCAGACCAAGCCACTGGCTGTGTTTGGAGTAAGAGAAGTGTTGTGGCCATCTCCATCAAGTGAAGACATGCTTGAGATGGGACAAGAGAAACACCTCCCTGTAACTCTAACTGCATCTGGACAGAGCCTGTGAAGGCAGACACAGGGGCACGTGAGACTGGTGGCACTGCTGCCCTTCTGGTTCACAAGAAGTGAAACACCCAGATGGGACGGATTTTGTCCTCAGTGAGTCCTTATGGTCACATCCAGGCCACCTGATGCAGCATGGTGACTCCCCCATGGCATCAAAGGTTTGGAGAGTGAGAAATGGTCTGGATGGTCCTAGTGCCAGCTGTCTAACCTCTCTTGGTGCTCAAGAGATAGGAGCTGTCATGGCACTTACACACCTCTGCCTCTGGCAATGGAGATGATCTTTCTGATATCACGTGAGGAACATTCATCCAGGACTTCAGGGGTAGGCTTCTTTTAGAGTCAATGGGAAGAAAAGGAATGGCACCAGGGAAGTTTCACTCCATGGAGGCTTTAGAAGGAGCTTAAACCAGGTAAATTAATTTTAGTTGCTTGAAGATAGCCAAGATATGTGTTGCTCTCAGAAGAGAAGGTGGTTGTGAAGACAAGTCTTAGCAAGCATTTTAAAAGAATATAATAAATACTGTGTAAATAAGACATGCCCAATGTTTTGCTTTATTCCTGCAGAATCTGAATTCTTTTATGGCTCAAAATAAGGGAAAACAGTATTTTGCCAAAAAGCTAAAGTGTTTCTTCCTCTCCCACTATAATTGGAGGCAGAAGCTATATTAAAAGCAGCTTTTATTTTTCCTAATTCATTAAACATGAATTTTCTATGAAAACATTTCTCTATGTCAATTGGCCCATAATAAAATGGGGTATTCTACAGCTGTGAGTCCAGTTCCAGGAAAGAAGCTTAACAGTTTCAACACAGGTCTGGACTTAAGCGATCTGGATCTGCTTCTGTGCCTATTTCTGTCATGCAGACCTTAGATAGGGCAGTCTCGTGTTACCTTAGATAAGGCAGTATCTGAAACGCAGGTAGCCTCTGTGAAAATGAGGATAATTCTGTCCTACCTCACAGGGAAGCAACAAGGTTTAACCAAGCAAGGTGAGTAGATATCAGTTGGAAGAAATACCAGTGACTTTTTTCCAAGGATCTAAAGAGAACATCCTCTGCAGAAGCTTTTTTCTTCCATGAATCATGTTTTTAAAAGCTTGTTCACAACTACTGAAAATCAGCTTGGTTTTACTTGCATGGTTTCATTCAGCTGTATGTGAAGAAAGATTTAAAATCTACCAATCTTTCTCAGTTACCTTTAATCTGGGAGCTGCAGCCATCCAGTGGGTGTGCTACCTACATTCTGATACAGTAGGAGCAATGCTGTTTTGTTAGGAAGCTGGGTCTGGAGGCATAGAACCAGGGAAAACGGCCTTACACGGACAGAGGTTAGGGTTAGATTAGGCAATGGGAAGAAATTCTTCCCTGTGGTGGTAAGTGAGACCCTGGCACAGGGTGCCCAGAGAAGCTGTGGCTGCCCCATCCCTGCAAGTGTCCAGGGCCAGGTTGGAGCAGCCTGGGATAGTGGGAGGTGTCCCTGCCCGTGGCAGAAGGTTGAACAAGATGAACTTTAAGGTCCCTTCCAACTCAAACCTTTCTGTGATTCTGTGATACCAGGAGCAGTTAAATTCAGATTTGGGTCAGTTTTGCTCAAGAATGAGTTGACTCTCAGATGGGCTTCGCTACAATGTTTATAGAACATCTAGGTAGGGATGTCTTTAATAAAGGGAAGCAGGAGAATGGGAAAAATTTGGGAGCAATTGCTTGAGAACTCTGATCTATCCAGGGCAACTGTAGCCACAAAAGATTTGTTTGTTGTTGTGCAACAGTTTATTACAAAATTATCCTTCCTATTACAAAACTATACTATCCAAAATTACGACAAAGTTATTTTAGAAGTCTTTGACCACATGTGCAAACTGCTCAGCAAGATATTTTATTTAAAAAATAAAAATCAGCATGTACTGCATCTAAATTAGAAATGTTATTAGAAAGGAAATCAAAACACAATATGTGGTATTGTAGTGAACCTTTGGATTGTGTTACCCCAGTCAATGATTCCAGTTGGGAAGTGATAATACAGCTCACAGACCTGGAGATGAGCTCTGACACCAGCTGCCACTGGGCAGGACATAATTGATTCCCCCAGTCGTCAAATAATATAATAAAGATTTGAACTTGGCAACCTCTTTCCTTTTGGCAGAGTTACAGTCATTCCTCTTTTTGACTGCTCCAGAGAGATTTTATCCCTGACCACACGTTTCACATTAAGTATTGGAAGTTATTGGATTACAGCACTGCAGTAGGAAAGGTCACACACAGAGTGGACCCCAAGCAGCTCAGGCTTTGTTGTGTGTCCACATAAGGATGGATAATCAGATAATCACTGTGTGTGCTGATTTTCTACTGATCTCTGTTCTAGCAGTTGAAGGAAATCTGTGCAGCTAAGTGAAATGTTCTAGTGCTCTTGAGAAAGCACTTAAATAAGCCATTTCTCTAAAGTTCACCTAATATTTCCATTGCAATTTTCCTTTGGGTCTGAAATGTTCTGTGGCTGCAGAGGTTTTCTTGGAAAGCCAAAGGGGAAAGTAAATTTAATTTGACTGTTTCTCAGTTACCTGACCTTTCATATTCTGTGGCATTGGGATTTTCCAATAGTCTAGAATTTTAATTAGCTTCTTCTCTCATACTTCTCTCTTTTCTTTCTCAGATCTACAGTCTCTTTTGTTGGCATTTGAGAACTGAAATTGAAATCCACCAAAAAAGCAAAAAACCAAAATAACAATGGGATGAATTCTTCAGACAGGATAACTCATGGTGCCATTGATATGACTTTATTCTTGTTCAATGCTGAAATAAAACAGAAAATGCTGAAAATTCGGTTGAAAAACTGTAGGTATTGTGATTTTTCCATATGCTTCCTTTCAAATTCACTGATGAGCAGGAATGGCCAGTGTACACTTGTTTCCCATAATTATCGTTACTATAGGAGTAGGATAAAAGGACAGGAGTTTTCATTTGCATCTTTGTGTCCACAATCATTTGTCATATACTCCAATTTCTATTGTAGCTTGGACTTAAACTCTACAGAGGGTAAAATTCATTAATTTTTTACTTAACCACACCTTTTATCTTGCTAGTTTTCAGAAGCTCTTTACTCTTTTCTTCCTATGAAGCAGAATTTTTTTTTACCACCTTGGAAATTAAACTCCAGTTCCTTCCAACTATAGACAGTTTTATTTCATACGCTAAACTGTCACAATCAAAGGCAGAATCTCTGCTGAACAGGTTTGGAAACATCTGGCTCTTTTCTTTTGCCTTTTGAGTCTAATTATCTCAGTGCAGCTTGTGATTGCTAAGTATGAAATTCAGCTGCCTGGCCACAGCAGTCTTGGAGAGTTGGGGTTTGGTTTTGTTTTTCTCCCCCTTTGTAGCTATTTTCCCCACAGCCTTAAATCATGCTGAAATGGAAACAGTAAAAATATGTACCCACAGAGCAGTCCACATGTGCTGGCACTTTGAAACACCACCACAGGAATTTCTTGCTGTGTAGTACAAGAACCGGACACTTTGTGCAGAAACCAGGGACTGGGAAGGGCTCGGGAGTTGTGAACAGCGATGGAAAAGCTGCACTCATGGGGAGACTCCACCGTGAAGTCAGTCCACACAGGCAAGGGATAGGTGTTAACACAGGGATGTGAACCTTCTGGTGCTGCAGAAAAGAGCAGCTGTGTGTTTCTGCTGGAAAGGGTTGTCCTGTGCTGGATGGAGTATCCACAGTGGTCCATCAGCTACTGCACCTATTTTCTACATCCATGGAGTTCAGGGGCACTTGGACAAAGCAGGTCTGATTCCCTGCTCACTGTTCTTGAGTCTGACACCCAAGCCCAGATGTGTAAAGAGTTGTCACAGATTACAAAAGAGAGATCCCAGTCTCTCTGGTTTTCACACCCTTTCCCTAAAAATTAGGGCAAAAAGTATTTTAAAAGCCTGTGGCACAGAGGCAGCGCAGTTACAACTATGGACAATAAAAAGGAGGTAGAAACAAATTTCTTGATTAACTAGGAGAGAGGGTGTCATGGTCTCCAGTTTCAACTGCTGTAATCTCTGTTAGGGGAGTGTTGCTTCGCTTTGACTGCCTGCTTTGAGGACAGATGCACTGCTTGGCAGCATTGCTCCCTGAAAACTCAAAGAGAATGGATTGAAAATGTGTCAGCCTGGGAGACACTAGACTTCTTTTTTTTTTTTTTCCTACTTTTTCCCCCCCTCCCCTTTCCTCAAAGGTGCAGAAACGCTGATAGAAGTGAGAGTCTTCCTTTGTCATGTACAGATTCTCACCCTGCCCCAGGATCAAACTCACACTCCAGCCTCTCCTCCACTCAGCTTTCTCTCTGCCAGGTAGTGTCTGACACATAAGCCCACGCTGAGGAAGGGAAAAAAGGAAACAACAACAATGAATCATAGCAAACCAACCAATCTTTCCATGCAGCTTGGAAAAGCCTGGGAAGAAACTGATGCTATTCCTGATTTCAAACAAGAATGCAGATGTGAAGGTGAGGAGCAGGTGAGAGGAAATGTTCAGATGATATAGGAAGGAAATCCTGAAGAAGGAAAGGATTTTCTCCCTGTATGCAATCCAAATAATGTGGTGAATGGAGGATTATTCAGGACGGCTTTATCAGTTTTCCAGAGATAACTGCATTTCTTGGGCAGAGGCACATGCCAGACACACTCACAAATCTAGTCAACAGACATTTTTCTGCACTTTTTGATTTATATAACTCAAATTATATCCCAGGAACCAGAAAAGGCTTCCTGCTGTAGGAGTAAGAAATAATACATTCCAATAAAGAAAGAAGTTGGAAAGGCAGCTTTCTTTGTAAATGACAGATGGTGCTTGGTTTTAAAGGGTGAGGGGAGTCATCCATTAATGCAACTTCTCATGCTGAATTCTATGTTTCAATTATGTAAATGCACTTAGACGCTACAGCATAGATGCAATTTACAGGAGAAACAACTAACTACATCTTCAGTATTTTATAATGTCCACCATTGCTCTTTAAGACATTAAAAAGCCTGAGTCAGAAGCACTTTGTAGGAGTGCAGAGATAAGCATAATGAAAGGACACAGTCCTGGTGGGACACAGCACATTAAGGCATCAGTTTGTCCATGGAATCTGCATAGGTGCTGTCCTGGTGAGAGATGATGCTGGAGCACATGAGCTACTGCTCTTGAGCTCTCCCCCAACAGTTCCACATGCAAGGGGGAAGCTTCCAAGGGAATTCAGCCATAAGGACTCTGTGCTGGCTCCACATTTTATTTCTCATTGTACCCTCCCAAGCACCACGGCTGTGGGCACTCTGCTCTGAACATCTATATAGCCAGGATGAGGGGAGGCTTAGGAATAATGGACAGGAGACCTATGGGATTTCAAAACACTTCAATATCCATTGCAAATGTTGTTTAATGTGTTCTCTGCTGTGAAATAATTTCCACAGTCGAATGTCTTAAGTTACAGGACACTCAATGTTTGGCTATAGGCCTCTCTCTGACAGAAGGACTCAAATCAATAATAAAAGAAATCACTTCATTGGTCATTATATAAGAATACAAATACCAATCTACCCCATGAATAAGCCCTTGAAACCTTATGTGAACTACTTGTTTAACAACTTATTGTCCACTCCTTTCATAATTTCAGGTCCTTATAACACTAATTTCATAAAGTCATCACCATTATTATCAGAGGGGTTCTGTTTAGCAAATAAAGCAATGCTCTGTCACTATTTGCCCCTTTCTACCACCCTTGATTTTTTCAAAAGAAGTCAAGGAGGGCTCTGGTCTATCAGAACTGCAGGATGAGTGTAAAGAAAAATCAGCACAGTGGATCATGTGCTGCAGCCAAAACCAGTGGCTTAACCAGCCTGGCTGCTCAGATGTCACAGAGAAAACCAGCAGATTAAAGACTAAGGATATGATAATTTTCTGTAAAAATCTTCTGAGGATAACTGGGAGAATTATCTGAGTGGAAGGGTAGGACAAGATCAAATGGACATGTGTATATATATATATGTGTGTGTATATATATATGTGCCTTGAATACATTTAAGTGTGGAATTAGAAGGTCTCTAATCACCACACTGTGTTTTAGAAACCCTCCATCAAACACAGTGCTGGAAGAAGGAAACTAAACTCTTTTAAGATGGATCTTGGCAGCTTTCTGGGTGGGATTTGGTATCAGAACAGAAGGAATCCTCAAATTAGAAATTAAATGCTTTGAAAGATGATTTTTCCCCACAAAAAGATGAAAAGATATTTATTGAGTAGTTGTCAATGAATTTTGATTGAACCATAATTAGGCTGTTAAATAATTCTGTTCTGGGAACCAATTGCTCAAAAGACCACAAGAACTTTTTGACTTGGAGCTTTTTGTTGTTGTTGTTGTTTTCTTCCAGATCAACAGGGACTGGTCCCACTTTGAGCTGGAATATTTAGTGTGATGCCATCCCAACTTGTATACAGAAATACTTTCAGGATGCAGAGAATGTAGATGGTCACAGCTTTGGATCTCAACTCAGAAAGGACCATCCCTCCAGCTCCACCTGGTTGGGAATGCCCGGGACTAAGGGAAGGAGACCCTCTCTGAATATCAAAGGGGCATCTCACCCCATAACTTCTCAGCTATTGCAGATATCCTGGAACTCTGCTACTGGCCTTGTCCTCTTCCTTTGGCATGATGGAATACTTGTCAGTGGCTTTAAGGAGTTTTTTTACTGATCATTTTGATTTTTTTTTCATGGGTTCTTAAAAAGCTCATAGAAAGTGCAATTTCTAGCTCATCTACATTCCACTGTAGGTGAAATTGCTCACTGCAGATTTGCCACAGAAAGACAAATGTTTTAGATGAATTTTATGATGCATTTTATTTAAAAGAGTCTTTTGGGTTTTTTTAGCATCCACAAGTTTTAGTGCCACACTGATCTTGCAAGAAATAAGCAGAGTTTGCTCAGAATTTTAATTATCTGTTGTTCTATAGTCAAGACTATCCCAAGAGATTAAAAATCCAGGGACAAAAGATACAAAGAAAATGAAGAAACGTGACAATAATTAAAAAAATAAATAAAATAAAATAAAATAAAATAAAATAAAATAAAATAAAATAAAATAAAATAAAATAAAATAAAATAAAAAATAGCAGCTGCTTCAGCCATTATCTGCTTTTTTTCCTTTAGAGTTGTTACTCTCTGTAGAGCTGTACCATTGTGATAATAAGTTTCTGGGAGAGGACTTGGCAAATCTGACATAAATTCCAGGCCTCAGATAATGAAAAAGGCTGCAGGATCATTTGCCTACAAAAAAAAAAAAATAAAATAAAGAAAGAAAAAAGAAAACCTGTAAAAATATCTTTGAAAAAAAAAGGTGCTTAAAATAATTTGTTTTTAAAAAGCCACAGAGAAGTCAGACCTGCCCTCAGTGAGGTTAGAACTGGAGTCTATTTATAGAATTTCCATAAGACTTTGTACGGGTTACTAAAATTTCATTGCAGGGAGTAACTGCTCCTCTCAGCTTCCAGACTTCTCAACAATCTCAAGTCATTAAATGTTCAGAAAGAACAGGCTTTCACTTATTTTTACAGCTTGAACTCTTCAAGCTTGACAAAGATGAAACCATAATGTAAATTATAAACTGGAGATAGAAAGCTCACCAACATCACTAAACCATTATATTTTGATATGATAAAATACAATTGGAACACTTATTCTTTTCACAGGCTTTTGTTTAATATAAAGTAAATTAAATTGTATCTTGAGGAAGAGAGTACAAGAATTTGACTTTGGAAGAGAAAATGGTCAGTGTCAGAAGATCAACATTTAAGAGTAGAAGCAGGATATTAGTTATCCTGCCATTGAAAAATCTGCTGAAAGTCTGTTTTCAAAACCCAGTATGGAAAGAACTGACCTTGAGGTGCATGAAAGGAATAAGGAAAATATGAAAATGGTTAAAATTTTATTGTGCATAATTGGGAATTTTGCATTTTTCTGCTCTAATCTGTATTTAGTTAATTGACAATGAAAGGCTCCTTTATGTGCTCTTCCTGCCAGTTTCAATCTGTTAATGCAACTCAAACAACTGCTTTACTGCTTTTATTTCTGGGCCTTACAAACCCAGTGATTTATAGTTATTATAGGATTTATAGATGTCTTCCTAGAAGCTTTCAAAGATGTGCATTTTTTGGTAAAATATAAAATAATTGTCATTTCCACTTCTAATAAAATGCTTGTGCTTTCAGAGTATGTTTCAATTTTCACAACAGAGGCTTATTTTGGCTCTTGAGTTTTGAATACAACATTCCAGAAACCCTGTGTTTTCATAATACCAATTAAAAAAACCATACATTTTAAACATTTTTCAGCAACCGAGTGTGAAATGTTGAAGGAATCTGTTAACATATTGATTGCTTTGAGCAGTGCTTTAAATTAGCTTTCTGTTCCTCTCCATATGGTTTTCCATTAAATTTAAATAAATTAAAGTTCAATTATCTGGAAGAGAGGTACAGAGTCCTCCTCAAGTTGCTGGATGAATTACCACTCAACCTTCCCTGTCAGGAATTCATCAGGACTCCTGCCTTTGGGTACTGTAGACCTAACACCTTCTCTTTTAGACAAGATTTCAGCACAGGTGCCAAGCACACTTTCAGAAATAGCCCTGCAACTGGAAATTACTTTCTCTCTGCACTATTGTATGAATCATGCCTGTAAAAAGAAAAAAAAAAAACCCCAACGCAGAAGTTCCTCAGCTGGAGAGGCTCCATGTTGGCACCCACAACAGGTTTCAGTCTGCAGAGATGCAGCAGACATAAACAGGAGGATATGCCACAGATGGCGTCTTTCATCTGACAAAAAAAAATTAAAGCAAAATAAAATTGAGCTTGTCTCTGCCTGTTGGATGCTCAGCATGCAGAGGGGGAAGAAGGGAGGACAGCACCCCCACTGTTCACAGAATTGGGTCAAACTCCACCTATTCCTGTCCAGCGCAGGTTTGGGGGATGTCATACAAGCATAGAATAGTTGGGTTGGAAGGGACTTTAAAGTCCATCTCATTTCACCTCCTGCCATGGGCAGGGACACCTTCCACTATCCCAGGTAGCTCCAGGCCCTGTCCAACCTGGCCTTGAACACTTCCAGGGATGGGGCAGCCACAGCCTCTCTGGGCAACCTGTTCCAAGGTTTTACCACCCTTATTGTAAAAAACTTCTTCCTTATGTCTAATCTAAATCAATCCTCTTTGAGGTTAAAAATGTAATTATTGTTACTTAAAAGCAAAGCATATGAAGAGAAAGTGTTGTTTTGTTTGTCCTCTTTCAAAACTTGGTCTATCACTGATTTCCTTCATGTCCTTGCCTGTCCCTCTAACTCTAACCCACAGCACAGACACCCTGGCACCAGCTCAAGGGAACCGTGGGGAGCTGTTTGATCTCAGGAGGAAAGACAGAAACACCGTTTGAGATCTGTTGCTCTCATTCTCATTTTCTATCTTCCTTATGCAGGAGAGCATAAAACATCTATCTTACAGCTCCTCTCCATAGTAGAGATGATCCCTGAAGGCAAAACCTCCTCATTATAGTCTCTGCCTCAAAAGTCTCATTTACCTCAGATAAAAAAATATGCAGCTGTGAAGAACATAATCAGAAGCAAGAATAACCTAATGGAAGTGACCTATGAGAAACACTGCCTCAAGGAGCTGTGGAACAAGCCTTGTTTGCATCCATGGAGCTGGAGAGCACTGAGGTCAGGTTGATGGGCTGGCAGGACAAGTGGGACACCTGGACTCCTGCTGGGATGGAGCTGGGCCACACTGCCCGCTGTGTGTAATGGGAAGGGGTGAGCTACAAGGGCTTGGCTGTCCTTTGAAATGATCAGAAAGCCACAAAAAGAGCAACAAAACAGGGCTGGCAGTGATTTTCACTGGGTGGTTATCTCTACAGTATAGCTCTGGAATTAGGGAGCACACACTCGTGTTTGGAAGGAAGCACATTCTCTGTACAGAGGTATTGTTCCTACAGACACATCTGTACTGCTCACATCTGGCATACCACTTCATTTTTCAAAAATCATAGTGTATCAAGCCTTTGTTTGAATGCTTTGTGACATTGTTAGAGTACACAGAGGTGCAGATCGCTCACCTCCAGGCTACTGTGAAACACCCTCCTCTTCTTCTGCCTAAAATGGGACTCAGCCCTAAAAGTCTGTGCTTGGCTATAAAACTTACCTCACCTCCACCTCCTAGAGCCTCACCTCCAGTGGCTCCAGACTGGTTATTCTCTCACTGAACGTGCTATTCATCCCCACCAGCGACTAAACAGTTTTATTATGTGAAAATACATTAAATGACTGAATTATTTGCTTTCAAATAAGTTGCTGTGCAATCCCTCATTTGACAGGGGCTCTTGGTGCCTTGCAATTTGCTCTGCACACGTGGCAGCTCCGAAGGAGCTCTCAGCAGACGGGGGTCAGTGAACAAACCACCCTTTTTAGTGAGCCTTGGCATATTCCCCCCCAAAACAAACCACAGAGGCTGTTGTCTATTGTGTCAGGGCTCTGTAGTTGTGTAAGAGGGAAATTATTCATAGTAATGACTCTATCCAGTTGATACTCTCTTTTTTAAAAAAAATTCCCAGAGTATGCATTTATTTGAAGAGATAAGACAATCAGAGAGGTTTCAACAGGCTTTATAGGACTATTAAATTTCCCAATAGAGCCATAAAAATAATAAAATCAACAGCTGCTATTCTAAAAAAACCCAAAAAACCCAGACCTAACATTAATGGTTTGTTGGTTTCTGGGGGTTTTTTTCCAGGTTCCATTGCTGCTGCTGTTCCTGTACCAGCAGGTACAAATGGTTTTTGTTCCCTGGGATTGGCCTCACTCTCAGGAACAGGGCTGAAGCCTAGATGCACTCAGCTCTTTCCAAAGCACAGCAGCAAGGATGAGCATGGGGTATGGGGCAGAAGGAGACACCAAAGTCATCAGAATGACCAAAATCTCAGTGCTGCAGTGAGCATTTGATGATCAATCAGTCTATAAGTCCAAAAACATGACATTCAGCTTGGAAAATGCAGCATTGCCACTTCTGTAGCACATCTTCTTCTTCTGCCATGGCAGGGTGTTGGAACTGGATTGTCTTTAAGGTCCCCTCCAACCCAAATCATCATGGGATTCTATGATTCTGCCTATCACAGCTACATGGATTTGAGTTGTGAAGGTGATTTATCCATCTGGGATCCATGAGGTCAGAGAAGCTCTCTTCAGCTGGGATCACTGCTGTTCCCAAGTATCTTTATTCTCTGCTTCTCCTCTACCACACAGCTCTGTTTAAATTGCTTGGATGGCTGTGTGAAGATGGATACTGCTCTTCTTGTGTACTCCTGAAAATGAAATTTCCCATTCCTGTAATATAGTGCTGAAAATTTAACTCAGCTGCAGAAAAACAGCTCGGAGGTAGAAGCTGTCTAAATCATGCATAGCAAATTCTCTATTACATTAGTGGGGGGAAAAATCCTTTCATGTTACTTCTCTCAAGCTGCTTTAATCACTTTAAATGACTGTTATCAGTCATTTCATTTCTCCTGATAAGTGCTTCTTCTCCTGAAACCTTACTGCTTTCTACTACTGTGATGTTTTCAACCTGTTCTTGGAACAGAACTTACTCCCTTCAGTGTAATTTTCATTTTAACCTTTCCTCAATGGCCTAAAAATAATAGATTGCTAAGATTACTTTAATAGATTGGAAATTTAAACCTTGGAGAGATAACCACCTAAATGATGCTACAACTCGATGGCAAGGCAAAGAATAACAAATCTTAGAAGCTACTGAGCTAAGACTTAAGTTTTAAGGCTGCTGAAATGCTGGGTATTGTTATGGCTCTGTAATTAAATATCATTTCCTGGTGTTATGGTTCCACGTGCTATTCAAAATCCTCTGGTCTGAACTTGCTTTCTTTAATGGCAACTCAGAGGGCAGCGATTACTTATGGAGGAAAACAAATATATTCAGTATTCCCCTGTGGGGTTTTCAATGCTTAAAGCACACATGTGCTTTCTCCATAACCTGGGCACAGGAGGAGCTTTCAGCTGAAAACTTCAGGCAATTATGTGTCTTCATCATTTGGAGTGGAGAATGTAAACCATAGCAACATCGTTAAAAATCCTTGCAGCTTTGGGAACAAGCAGAAAGTGTTTGTGAAATGGTGGAAATAACGAGGCTTTCCTTGCCTCAGTGGTATCCAAAGGACTGTTTCTTATGGAATATTTTCTGGAGGATTAGAGATTTCGATTCCTAACACCTCGTGCAGCTGGGTCCCTGCCCCTGTCTATGGTAGGATTTTAGCAAGCTGATTGATTTTCAGAGAATCACAGGCTGGTTTGGGCTGGAAGGGACATTAAAGCTCATCTTGTTCCACTCCTGCCTTTGGCAGGGGCACCTTTCACTATCCCAGGTTGCCCCAAGTCCCATCCCTCCTGACCCTCAACATTTCCAGGGATGGGGCATTCACAGCTTCTCTGGGCAACCCAATGGCCTTCTGATGGGCTGTCTGTGTTGCGAAATACCTTCTAAAAACACTTAGTAATTTCAGGGCTTGGGTTGAAACCACGTGGTGTTCAAACATTCCCTCTGCATCGTGATTTTCACTGGTGCGAACAAGAGCTACAAAGGCCCAGTAACAGCCTCCCATACTTAGAATCTCTGTATTTATCTCCATACCATTTATTTTTAGCCTGCTTTTCTCAGATACTTGCAGGGAGATACTGCATTGTGCTCACTGTGCTTTCCTTATTTATCAGTCCTGGAATTGTGGAAAATATCACTTCATTCAGTTTATGTACTCCTCCCATGTAAATGCTTTAGCATAGATATACTAAAGTTTCTTTCAGATTCCACATGATATTTATGACAAACTATTTCCAAGATTTCTCATCTCCATCAGCAGTTTTGAAATGTTACTTTCCAGCTCAGGGAAACAGCCCTGGTCTAAAGAGAACTGAAAAAGATGTATGCTTTATTTTAAATGTATTTACTTCAAGCTTTCCGAGAATCTACAAATTTGAGGTAGTTAGTGACTCTTTCTTCCAAACTTCCTCCTTGACACAACATTAACAAACAATATTGCACTAATTAACCACATAGGAATTACCTGGGAAGCACAGACCAGTTGTGCACAGCTTTTAAAGCAATCACTTCCAGCCATGCCAGAATTGTTGTTTATCAGGGTGTGTTCCCACTTTTCCCATCTCTCTTCTCCAGAGATGTCAAGTGCAAAAACAGGTCTCAGTGACATATTTGTTTATTTTGCACCCAAAAAGAAACTCGTGTGAGGTTTTCTCCTGACTACAGAAGAAACAGCAACCAGTGTAGGATGACTCAGAGCTGGGGCTTCCCAATCCCATTGGGACTCTCATGCCATGGGTGCTTCCCTATGTTGCTGAGCAGCTGCAGAGCTCACCCACGTAGGTGGGGTTACAGCAGCTCCCCAGCAAATATTTGAGATGATTCAAATCAGCTTCAAAGACAAGCTGCTGTTCCGTGGGTTGACCTCGGCAGAAATAACTGTGAGTGGATGTATTATGCATATACCACAGGGCATTAACTCATCACAGATGTGACAGCAGGATGGGAATTCTGCGGTGTGTTTGCTGCTCTCTGGACATCCTCAAGTCAATTGAAATGTTCACTGAGGCATTTATAGTGTGAATCACTGTTTTTCTAAGTGAGTTTCTATTTAGTAGGCTCAAATCCTTTCTAGAAAACTTAGTTGGTTACCTGTGCTATTTCATCCTCTGTTTGGCATCAGCTGCTGACCAGAGCTCACCAAACCAGAGAGCTGCAGTGGAGCATCCAGGAATGGACCCAACGACCAGTGTTTCTTCCAATTCATCTTCCAGGCTAAAGAAGAGGCGCCAATGCTTTCACATGGTAAAAATGCCCCTCAGTTGTAAATTCCACGATCCCAGCTATCTGCACAGACAGGGCTGATGACACCTGCTTGACAAATCCAACACGTTGGGTATCTCGTGCTTGACAACTTTACAAATGCTTTTGCAAGTCGTGATAATGGAAGGCTGTCAGTCAAAACGCTCCTACATCTTTCACTCACATCAAATACTTGACTTTATCATAAATAATAGGAAGTTAATTACCTCTCTGATGTGATCTACTCCAAATTTGCCCCAGAAATATCACTGTTACTAAAGTGATTGCCCTGGCATGCCTCTAGACCTTATAACATTTATTTTAAACTTTTTAGTGCACAAAATCTACAAGCAGTGTAAATAGACTCTCCAGTAAGTAAATTCTAGTTGAAGTAAGAAAAAATTATGTCTCGAGGCAGGATCCACCCACATGCTGAGTTGATCTTGAAACATCATCCTCATCAAGTTCTGGCACATAATGCAAATCCCTGTACGATAGTTGCAAGATATCAGGCAGTGAGGCTACACAAACATTGGCAAGACTTCTCTTTTTCCTTTCACTGTGTTTTCCTCAGACATAAAACTCAATGCTCTTGGCCTACAGTGCAATATTGGAAACATACAAAAGGTAACAGAGCCTCCCAACACGCCGTTCAGCCAGGGGGTAGAGATGGAAGAGTTTCCACTCCCACCACTGCTCTCCTGCTTCTTCTTCAGCCCCTGGGACTGATAACCTACTGCAGAGGCTGATTTAAGGAGTCACAGGGTCCAGCCACAGATGAATGTGTGTTATTCAACAAGTCCAACAGCAGCAGAACGTGCATCATCCAGTGACAGTATGTGAACCCCAGTGGGGATGAACTGTGCTTCCTACGAACTCGGCGTGCACCCAGGGACTGGAGATGGGGATCATAAGGTCAGAATTCTGCCTGTTGCTGGAGCTCTGAGTTTGTGGACTCATTTGGAAACCTGCCATTAATTTCCACCTTGGATCTGCTGGCCCCTTTTGAAAAGTGCTGCTCTGTTGCTCAGCATGGGCTGACTCCAAAAGCACAGTGATGCCCAGAGGAATTCTGCAATGCCGTGGGTGATCGCTGTGCAACGTTCCATCACCATGCTGTCATTTTTAGGGGGTTGAACTAGATGATCTTTAAGGTCCCTTCCAACTCAAGCCTTTCTCAAGCCTTTCTATGATTTTTCCAGGAGTAAGATTTTCTCACTGAGAAAAGAGCCATAGTTTGCATGGTTTGCATTTGAGAGAACTGGCAGCAATGGAGTTATTGATCTTCCCTAAATACGTTGTTCTTGTGACTTAAATTGAATATGTGAGCTGCACTGGAAATGTTTCTCTACTTCTGCAGTGTGTCAAAGCTTGCCCTCATACATCAGTGAATATTAAATCGTCATATTCTCCTTTATAAGTAAACTCCAAGATGCTGATGGAGTCAAGTACTTTCATGTGTCTGTATTTGAGGATCTAATTTTACACTGTGTATCATTTTATAGTTATCAGCCTGGATTCTCCTAACTTGATTCTATTGCCATTAAAAGAGAGCAGTGGAAGAATAATGGATTTTGCAGTTGTTTGATGGGTGGAATGAAAATGTCCTGGCCAAACCAAAACTGCATATTGTCTCCAGCCATTTGTAAACATTTGCCTTGTTTACTTCCAATAACAATGCAGCTTTTTTTTTTTTTTATAAAGGAAATTCTTTCAGCACAAAAACCAACAGGCATTTTTGCTAAGATGTTGATTTTGCAATCAGCTGAGCTTTGTTTCCAAACAAGCAAATCTTTAGGTAATTTGACTTAAAATTAGCAAGCAACAAACCCGTTTTCTTGATCAGTGCTATTTTTGGTTGGGTGGTTGTGCCATACAGACAAGTAGTGGATTTGTCCTCAAGTCTGATCTTGTACAGGCAGTAAAACACCCATCCTACTCGTAGGGATGAGCCAAATAGCTGAAAACTTGTGTACACTAGGACTTAAAATTAAACCTTTTCCCACCTTGTGGTGCTTCAAGGAGCCTGGGAAGTTTTGTTTCTGTGGCCAGGGGCAGAAGACAGAGCTCTTGCATGTGCCACAAGACAGGGCATTGCCAGGAGGCAACTTACACAGCTCAATTTGCTGCGAAAATAAAAAAATATGAGGCACATTCCTGATCAAGACACATTGTACCCACGAGAAACAACACAAAGAGGATGAAAACCTTTGGCTGAAGTCTTGGAGTCTGGCTGAGATGCAGGCGGATTCGTCTCCCTCACTTTATCAGATGCACTGACTCTTTCCAAATTTTATACTGCAGAGCCACAGATTTTCTGCTACCATTTATTTCTGTCGGTGTCTTTGTGCTGGAATTAGTGCCTGATCCACAGAGATGAAAGCTGTTTGTTGCCTTCACAGATCAAATCCCAAAAGCTCTTGGTGCTTTTGTTTAAGGCTCTACAAAACTATTTGTGGGTCTGTTTTACCATTTGGACAAGAAAGTGTGATTGCAGAATGAACAACTCTTGCAATTAATTTGTGAAAGGGGCAGAGTCCCCATTGCTGATGCAGCTTCTCCATCGGTACCCCAGTCCTTGATGTCAATATTTCAAGGAACAGGCCAGGAGCTGATGGTAATATATGTTGCTGGGGCTGCTTCAATCAGAAAGATTTGGATGGCTCCCAGCACCTGCATGGGTGAGGAGTCAGGGATTGAGGAGCTTCTTTCCCTGCTTAAAAGAAAGCCTACATAGGTTTAAAGATGGAAGCTTAATTTTGTGATACTTTCCACATTCCAGTGGTGAATTTTTATACAACCTCATTTTTCAACTGAGATGGAAAGCCTTCCTCTTCAGATAAATCCACTTCAGTTAAGTAAAGCTGGAAGACTTTCTCTTCTGCCTGTTTTTAATGCCTCTAATTTATCAGTTGTAGACTTGCACGTAAGTCACACTGTAGCTTCTCCAGGGTCTAGACAAAATTTAAATGTTGAAAGCTTGTTGCATGCTGCCCTTAAAAAGAGCAGATTTTAAGTACTACTTAGAATATTTGGGGTTTGGATGTATGAAAAAATTGACATATATCATGATTCTTTGTTATTTTGCAACAGAACGTGTGCTTGGCTTGTCTGCATGTGGAGACTTCCACTTTTTTCTGGGTTACTTGCTTTGGGGCAGCCAGAAAATGTGAGTGACTGCCATGCAAAGTAAGTGTGAAAAACATGCACAATCCTTTTGTCTTCTTTGTGAGTCATCCCAGCCTTCTTGTCTTTCCCTTCCTGCATCCCTGAAAAATGGGAGAAGGTTAGATTCCAACCAGACAAGCACCAGCCAGTGCTGATGGCAGCAGGAGCAGGCAGACAAGCCCGGTGTGCCCACGGAGATGTGTGCAGCAGGTTGGGGAATGGAACCTGCTGAAATCAAGCACAGGGAAGAGAGAAAAGATCTAGAGAACTCAGGGAAAGGGCTGGGATTCCCCATCCAGAAGTGGTTAGCAAAAAAAATGTAATTGCAAGCTGAAGCCCTCTTGGTTTTGCTGCTGTTTATAGCAGCCTTAGTTATGGGTGTTTGTTTTAAGATGTTGTCCCTGTGGCAGGGAACGATTAATCCATTCCAGTTGCTGTGGATAAGGAGCTGTTTTCAGAGTCAGTGATGCTGTGCAATCCTCACAGGCTCTCTGGGGTTGCTGGAGGAGCATCCCCAGCACCAGCAGAGCCACTTATCACATCCTGGACTTTACTCCAGCTGTGATGAGCCCCAAGCACTTCAGTGTGCTTCCATACAGGGCAACATATGGACAAAGCTGCTTTGATGTTCCTACTGTGGTGAATTAAATACTGCACAGGCACCACTAATGTTTGTCTTTTTTCCTAGAGTCATAGAATCATGGAGTAGTTTGGGTTGTGAGGGACCTGAAAGACCACCTAGTTCCAGTCTTCTTCCATTAGACACCAACACAGAATCACAGAATTAACAAGGTTGGAAAAGACCATAGAGATCATCAAGTCCAACTTGTTACCTATTACCCAACACCCTCCATTTGATCAGGTCTCTCAGAGCCCCATGGGCCTTTTTCCTTGATGTATCTCCAGGTGCACAGATGTTCTACCTCAGCCTCTGCATCCTTTCAAGCTCCTCCCACACTACCTTCCATGGCTGAGGGCAGTATTCCTCCTGCCAGAGCATTAGTGGGAGCCCTGTGTGATCCTGAAAAGGACTGTGCTCTCCGTTCTTCCAGCAAATTTCCAGCATGCAACTCTAAAAATCTCTGGAAAGCTTTAATTACACAAAAATTTTGTTTCTTAAATAGATTCTCCCAGAGGAAAATAGAGCTGAGAAGTTCTTTTCCTTGTCTAGTGATCTAGAACTGCTTGTCATAAACAGATGTGCACAGCAGATCCGGCACCAACATGTACAGATTAACTTGCATTAGGACTTCAGGCTTTATCTTGTCCCTTGTTCCACAGGAAACTTGGGAACAGACTGACTTTTTGAGCTGATTGCTGCAGAAATAATTCATCACCTTGAGCTCATTCACACCAATGGCTGCTAAATGCAGTGGTGCAGGTTTTGACATGCCCACCCTTCCTTGAAAACATCTCTATGGCAGAGGGCACTCCCATTTTTAGCACTTACAACAGGCATCACTAAGAGGAGACAGACCTGTTCCTGGGGTTTGGGGGGGAGCCTGGCATGGCCCAGACCTGAGCCATGTGTGATGGACCTGGACCAACACAGCTGAAAATCCCATCCCCTTGTGCAGCAGCTAAATTGAAAGCCAAACATAGGAAAGAGGGAGTAAAAGAAGTCACATTACTTCTGTATCTGTGAGCACTACTTAGTGCAGTGACGATAGTTATGTTCAGAAAATAAACTATAAAAGAGATTCTTATTTGTACTCAACCCATTCTGTTCCTGTGTGTGCTCAGAGCCAAACCTTGCTGCTACCTTAAAAGTCTGAGGTGCTGAAGAGAGCCAGGTGCTTGTTGTCTCTTGCTGGGCATGTTAAAGAATAGTTTCATCTGAAATTTAAAAAAAATAAACAACAATTCTTCATATTTTCAGAAGAACAATAAGAAAGCTTAAAAAGGGCATGTTCCTTTGGAACCAGTGTGTGAGCCTCAGTCCAGACACAGCTGGCATCTGTAGGCCAAATTAGAAGATAAAAACAACACATTTTGGGGAATTTAATGCCATCAGCTTCCAACTCACCCAAAAGCAGCTGGGCCTTTCCCTGCTTGTCCCACAGCTACCTTTCTTGACTTTGGAAAACTACTGATTTCAAACAGAAGAACTTTTGATTCAAGGGTATCCCTACTGATCTCTTCACTGCAGTAAAGCTAAGAGAGACTGACAGCCTTCTGCTCCATGGCACAAGAGGAGGATTGGTGTAGGAGATGATCTTGGAAATTAAATCAGCTTCACAGATCAGAGACTGTTCCACAGCTCAACTGTGCCAGGCAATAATCTATTGAGCCCATGTCTTTTTTCCTCCTTTCATCTGCAAAGCAAGGCTTTCTCTTTTATGTCAAAAACTCTTCTTATATTCAATTACTTTTCCCACCTTTCCATGTGTCCAGCCTTCTTCAGGAAAGAAGAGCACCTGGTTACACAGCGATGCCATCACAGACAGAGAGAGACTGGGAGGAGTATGCAGTGGCTTAAACACTCTCTGTCTCGCTCTGTTTCTATCAAATTAAATAGTTTTTCTCCTTCCACTGTCTTTCTGCATCTTAAATCCTGTGGGCCCCTCACTTCCAGGCAGATATTGAGTGGCTGGAGTGTGTCCAGGGAAGGGAACGGAGCTGGGGAAGGGGCTGGAGCACCAGGAGCAGCTGAGGGAGATGCAGGGGCTCAGCCTGGAGAAAAGGAGGCTCAGGGGGGCACAAGATGAGAGGAAAAGGCTTCAAGTTGTGCCAGGGGAGTCGAGGGGGATGATTAAATTGGACATTAGGGGAAATTTCTTCACAGAAAGGTCTGTCAGGCTCTGGCTCAGGCTGACCAGGGCAGTGGTGGAGTCACCATCCCTCGAGGGATTTAAAGGATGTGTGGACCTTGGGGGAACACTTGGGAACACGAGCTAGTGGTTGCACTCAATGATCTCAGAGGTCTTTCCCAATTTGTGTGATTCTACCCAGACTTTTCATAACTCTGACCACAGTGAACAGTGACCTGGATGCCTCTGGAAAGCAGCTCTCTTGCTCATTTACTCTGTAGTGGTTTCTGTGCTAAACAGTGCTTTCTGCTGCTCCTTAACAATTCTCTGTGCAGCATGTCCTGCCTATCCACACTCTACCTTGGGCAGTGTCAGCTCACTTTTTCCTCACCTTGATTCTCCTCACCCATCACAAAACCCATACATTGGAATGCACCCAACTTTTGGTACATTCCTCTCTCTCTCAGCAGTTCTGAAGCCCTCAGCTCGTTCAAAGGGCATTATTTTTAGGTACAGCCATTATGCACCTGTACATTCTCTTAGAAACTCTACTTTCTAGTGTTTAGTACTATGATTTGGATCTGCCTCCTAGTACCAGATTCTTCAACTGAACCTCTCCACTCTCTTCTACAGGGTGGCACAGCCTGAGCTCTCACCTGAAGGCTGATTACTCTTCTGGTTTATTTTTTGAACATCTGATAGACTTTTACCCCTTGCAAATGAGATTGTTTGACTCAGGCCCCTCATGCTACAGTACCATCGGGTTAAAAAACATAAAAAAGAACAAGGAATTAACTACTTGGTGGAGACTGGGAGTGAATAACATAATTTTGAAGGAAATCCACCTCCTCAGCCCTCTCACTTGGCTTTGGAATATGTGCATATGGACGGCTTGGCACAGGGGGGACATCTGTTCACTAAAGTGTGTGACTGCTTCAAAGAGAAATCACATTTTACCCTCACATAAATCACCCTGTAAAGTAGCAGACCTGTATGATTCTGTCTGCTGGTTTGTCACTGATCCTAGTTTGTTCTCCCAGCTCTCTGGAGACAGGGGAGCTGAGGCTGTGCTCACCCCCAGCTGCAGCACCCAGCAAGGCTCCACCCTTCTGAGTTCAGCAGCCACACTGGAACTTTCCCACAAGGGACTTTCAAACCTTTCCCTCTCCATTCATCAGCTATTCTTCTGCAGAAGAAACTATCTGACTACAAATCGAATTAAAAAAACTCACTTTCAGGTTACTCATAGAAAGAACCAAGAGTGAGATATGGCAGGTTAAGTGAGGGAATATGTCAAAAAGAAACCACTTTCCTATTTTTTGGCTCTCTGACATCACTGGGAACTGGGATCTTTCATCCTTAATTGGCCGTAACGTTTTCTTCTCGTAGAAAACAGAGTATTTCATGTAATGCTCATTTTTTTTTCTGAAAATCTTCTTTGGGATGTAGAAATGAATGTTAATGTATGCAGGTCCATTACTGAGTATGGTAATGAAGAAGTTGTGCCCAATGGTTAAGCTTAAATTAAGCACGCTTCAGAAAACAAACACAACTCCTCCAGAATTCCTATTCAACATTTGTAATGGAATAAAAGTCCTAATAAAATGTTTTCCCTGAGAAGTAATAAATTCTGAAAACATGACTGTATTTACTGAAATCTTTTGTAATGAAAATGTCTTTCTCAGACAGGAAAACTGCTCTTTATGAGAAAACTCAGTAAATACAATTATGTAACTGTTTTCTTGAGACTTTTACAAACCTGTGCTGCTGCAAATGCTCAGCAGAGCAGTGGAGCAAAGCCCCAGTCTCACATACAGATGTGGAAATCAGAGAAAATATTTCTCAAGCATAGAAAACACATACGTACTTTTCTCCTTCTGTATCTCATCTATATAATAAAAATTATTCCAAGCCCTCAGAAGAGAGCTGAAAAGAACAGATTCATTTTTCACTAGAAGCAAGTATGTTCATGCCATAAATCTTCTGAAATGAAAACTTAACGAATTTCCACTTGCTACCTTTGAAGAAATGCTTTTTACTAAAAGCCTTAAAAATAAAAATGCCATTTTTATTTTATTTATTTATTTGAGGGAGAAAATAGATGGCTTCAAATTTATGTTTTAATATAGCAAAAATGCATCAAGTATCATTACAATTGATTTTTTTTTTAAGTAGGTGCTCTTAACACCTCCAGAATCAGTATCCAACACCCAGGTCACATGCACATCTGAGCTGATGGAAGATGTTTTACCAATCTGTGTTGGAGTCACACTTTAAGTGCAGTGCTCAGCACTAAATTTCAGTGGGTTTTCATGGCCTGACAGTGTTTCCACATTGTCAGGCTGCTGCCTCACATCCATTGAGATGTTCCAGAAAGCTCACAAGGCACAAAACTATCCCAATTAGCCTTCACAAAGACACTCAGGCACCTCTCCTGAGGTTTGCTCAGGGCAATGCAAACCTTTTTTATGTTCTGGGGATACTTCATCTGGAAACACAAAGATAGGGATAACAAGAGCTCTCCTAGTGCTCCCCAGAGCTGGATTCACCAGTGTTCTCTGGCCAGGGATGTGAAGCAGCACTCATAGCTGACAGCTCTGCTTTAAGCCAAGCTTAAAGCTGCTTTGCATTACCAGCCCCGTGCAGAGCAGCCGGAGAGCACGAATGGCTTTGATCCCAAACTATATAAGAAATTCTGATTATTGAGCTGCCACGATCCCAGGCAATCAGGTATTGCTTTAAATGCAAAAGAAAGACCCTCCCAAGGCTTTGCCCTTCCTCCTCCAACACAGAGAATCAAAGCTCAGCAATCGCATTTAGGCAGCAAATAGAAGGAGCAGCCCCCTTGGTGCACCACCGTCCCCTCAGCTCCAAAGGCTTCACAGGATTTGTCCCTGCATCACTGAGCTCCAAATCACAAGGATGAGATCAAAGCACAGGGAATACAGGAAGGTATCTCCTCAGCCCAGAGATATCCTGGCTGGTAGGACTCACAGGGGGGTGGGTTTTGGGAGGAGCTCTAAGGCTTTGACAGCCAAGGATTGATGCTGGAGCCTTACTAGGGTGAAAGGAAAAGTCATCCATCCCTTTGGGTGTTCCAGGTGCAGCTGCTGTCACCTGTTGCACATTTTCAATCAATTCCATCCCCAAAGCACATATTAAAGGAGGGTGAGTAATGTAGCAATTCTGTTATTTGACATCTCTGTAGGGTATGCTATTTGTATTTCTTCTGATAATTTTTTACTTCACCACATCATAAAGAGCATGAGAGGAAAGGATTCTTTGGGTTTTGTGGCATTTGGATAGGTAAGTTTTAAAATATTACACAAACATGAAATCATTTTGAGTTTTCTAGTGCAAAACTGAAGCCAAATAAAGCTAATTGAAGAGCACGTCCCACTTCTTGGGACAGTGATGGATTGGAATGGTGATACACTGTGCAAATCCTGTTAAAACTTTGGCTTTCACCATGACTTCCATGTATAGTTTATATCTCTACTTTGAGATTTAATTAGTTTCCTAGCACTATTCAAAGAGGAAGTTTCAACTCCTGAGGCAATTTGGAATAAGTTTGGCAAAAAATATTTGCATTACTTAAGGATGATGCTTTTACCCTGAAACTAAAATACCTTATTCCTCTCTCAAATGATCCAGGTGATGACAGCTCCAGACTAGAAAATTGTCTCTTGACATGTTGGAAAAACAATCAGTTAAGGTAGTGTAATGGAAATATTTTATAAAGTATGCTCTATATCATCTCCCTTTGCAAAGAAAAGAGATTCATTTCATTTTTCCTAACTCTGTAATTTCTTATGTTTCATTAAGCTTTAATCAGCAGACTCAAGTCTTATTCTATCCCAAATTAACTTTGAGCAGAATATGCAGTACAAGTACTGTTAATTTATAATAGCTTATATACCCTTATATCTGCTGAGCAATAGACTGATTTTATTTCCTTCTCACCTAGTGTAAAAAGAGCAAAGGCCCCAAAAGAGCCTCAGGCTGGAGTCACCCAAGTGCAAAGCAAACAGGGAAAATCTTAACATCAAACTGCACATTTGTTCTTTCCTTAACATGTGATCATGCAGAGAACCCCAAAAGCCTTCACTGATTTTGAAAGATTATCCTAAATAATATTTTAAATTTTAATATTTCTGATTAAGACTCTGAGGAAGGGAGGGAATTTAATGGGCATTCTACTAACACAAGAGAGAAAACAAGCATACTGCTGAAATCTGAAATGTATGAACCAGTGAAGCAGGAAAACAATACAAAATTGTCCCTGATGGGAAGAAACGAAGAAAGGAAAGAATTTCTTCCATCAGCCATGGCAAGGCTGTTAGAAGGTCCTTGGGGAAAGATATGTTGGGAGACAGAGGAACCAGAGAAGCCTGGTCTGAGTCTCATGTCCATGTAATTAGGGATGGTTCCTTCTCCTGCCCTGTTTTCTTGAAGGTTGAATTTGCAGAGAAGAAAGCCCAAGGTGGTGTGGGGTAGAGATTCATGGGGTCCCCATTTGATTCTAGTGAAGTCTGTGGACATGGTGGCTTATTCCTGGGATGAAGGCCACTGACAATCCTGTGATCACCTGCTCGTGCTGCATCCAGACAACACAACCTCCACTGCTGTTTTCTGCAGCTGGGTGATGCATCCACATTCAGAAAGACCATCCTGGCTTGTGGCAGGCAGCACCTCCAGCATCACTCCCTCAAATTCCCTGGGTGCTACAAAGCTGGAATTCAAGGTCAGGCCACAGCTTGGCCAAGATGGGAATATACTTCAGCAGAAGAGAGAAGTAACCTTTCAGTTTCAAAATCTGTACTTGAATCAGTTTATTAATCCCAAAGTGCGAATCAGAAGAGAGGGGAGGAGGGGAAGATGTGAGGAATTCAGAGAGTCCAGGACAAAAATAGTATTATTAAACACTTCATTTCTTTTTTTGGACATTTTCCCAATGACTTTTAAATCTCCTCAGGTTTATATAAAAAGAAAAAAATAAGTTTATATCCTTTATGTACAGTCTTTTAGAAGAAAACCTTGTATAGTGCTGCTGCTGGGGAGCACTGCAGATGCAGCTCTCCCACCCCCACGTCTGGGGCGTCAGCACCAGTTGGCACATCTTGTCTGCAGCCCCAAAACAGGAGCACAAGTGATGCTCCAGTTATCCTGCAAAATAAAGGAAGAGAGAAATCCCACTCAGAAATAATTTCAAGGGGAGTGGGTGAGGCAAGGATTATGGCAGCTTTAAATGAAAATTAAAAGATAATTAAAGATTATGCAGTTGTTCTGTTCCCTGGGAGAAAAATGTTTGTACAGCACTTTTCCCCAAACTTGGGTAGCCCCAGAAGCTCTACACTGTATATAAGAAATATCTCAATGCAATGTTTCTTCCATTAAAAAAACCTCTGTCATTAAACATTCATTACCTGACATCCTAAAATTCAGTACCCAATTTTTATAGTCCCACTTTATCTCTGTGCTTGCCATGTGTAAATTATCTTCTATTTGCATTTTTTAATGAAATACAGCTAGTTCTGCTTGCTTTTGTGTTATAAATTATAGTTATTCCTTTGAAAAACACACATAAAACAGACCAGGAAAGGAACAAAGTGACCAGAATATATGTTGATAGCTGAACAAAGTGAAAGCACAACTTTTGCAAAAGGAGCTTTGCTGAGAGGATTAATTATTATTGGAATCAGTTTCAGATTCTACAAGACAGGTTTTCTTGGACATTCTGGCACAACCTCTTTAATCTGGATTCCATAACGTGAAAGAGATGGAAGGGATGGTTGAAATAGGATAGGATGATAATAGGAATAGGAGTCAGCACCCAAATCAGATTTGTGCATGATCAGCCCAGGAGACTGACGCCTGTGAAAGCTTTCAAAGGCTCATGTGATCCAAAACGGTGGCTGTGAAAGTGTAAGTGTATATGTCCACAAAATACAGAGTTTATTTAAATAGCTACGTTGTAAATACAGTTAGGTTTGCGGGCTTGGATTGCAGAGCAGTGATAATGGAGGGGAGGATCTTTTATTTATAGATCTGCTCCAGATCAAATCCAATTCAAGCCATCAGCAGCTACTTTGCTGTGGCCTGCATGAGCTCAGCCCAAAGCTGCAGTGGCTCTCAGTTTGGAGTGCCACCAAGGACAGGGGCTTGCAGGGAGGGAGTGCAGGGATTTTGCAGACAGAAAGCCTGGAAGAGGCAAACCCAGCCTTTGGGATGGGGACACAACCTCCCTCAGACACCATATCCCTGGGGAGGGGATGGTTTTTAACCCTGCCCATCCTCCCCAGGTGCTTTCCCTTCAGGGTGCCCAAATGCAGCCATGGATGCCCCTGGAGACAGTACCTCACAACTTCGAGGTTTTAGCTCAAGGTGCTGTTTGCACAGTTAAATAAACACGGTCCCGAGGATGTGGTTTAACACAGGAACGGGGCAGCGGCGGCTCCATCCTCTGGCCTGTCTGGCCTTGCCACAGGCTGGAGTGTAAAGCTGGGGCTCTGCTGGTGCAAAGAGGACTCCTTGTGAAGGCCACAATCTTCCAGAGGTCATGGGTCTTCAAAATCACTGTTTCAGCAAGCCGAGAGCAAAGACAAAATCACCCAAGCTAAATTCGTACTTGTCAAGGAAAAAAACCAGAAGAACAAAAACCCAACACCCAAACACTGGAACAACGACAACAAAAAGCCCATCCAAGGAAAGAATTAGTTTACTTCCTGATAATGATTGCATGACAAGGCTGAGCAATGTAGACAGACCCAAGTAAATGCCACTGTGTGGGAGGAGGAATATGAAGTGTTGCAGGAATATCAAATATTGACTACTCAGGGCAGCTGTGGAATCACCATCCCTGGAGGGATTTAAAAGCCATGTGGACATGGCACTTAGGGACATGGTTAGTGGTGGCCTTGCCAACGCTGGGGGAATGGTTGGACCTGATCTCAGAGGGCTTTTCCAACCTAACTAGTTCTATGAGAAATACTTAGGAACTTTCCTAACTTAAAAGCTTGCCTTCCAAGTACTCAGGAGTAGAGGTAGAAGTGGGATTGAAGATCAGAGATCTCAGCCAGAGAATGTGACTAAAGGGGGTGAGGAGGATTCAGATTCAGAGCGGAGAGATGTGAAAAAAGCTGGAGTGTGTGTCAGTGGAGAGGAGGAAGGAAGATGCAGAGTGGGTTCTGCAGGTCCAGGGCTGCCACCCAGCTGTGCTGATGTCCCTCAGTCAGCAGCTTATGGCAGCAGTTCTGATACACTGAGGACTGCTATAGTAGAAGTACTATTTTACATGGCAAAGTAAGTAAATCATCATCTCTTCACCCTTCTCTTATTTATTTCGAAGACACCAGGTCTTCCCTAACCATGGGGGAAGGATGAGAAAGAAGGCTGAGGCATAGACAGGAGGAGGGGAAGGGGGACACCAGGGGAAGAGAAAGGTGACCAGACACCCAGACAACTACAGTTCACTCAGAACAAAACCCTGCTTTGGACAGAGCTGACCAGACTGTCTAGTCACTGTATATATAGGATGGAGCAGAAGTTTGCAATTACATTCCATTTCTGTGGTTTACATATAGCTGTGCTTTATAAGCCAGCACACATCAAGGCTGAGCATTTCAGTGGGCTTTTTCCAGGGAGTAGGGTTCTTATCTCCTCTTAGGAAATGAAAACATGGGCAAATTTGCTTTTCCAGGTTGAAGAAACCACAGAAATGTGAAGGACATTTTTATAAATAACATCATACACCGAATTCCACCATTCCTTTTTACTTTTACTTACAGCTCAACTGCATGAAGTGTTTCTTATTGGAACAAATGTGTCTTTATTTTTTATAAAAAGAAACTCAAAGTAGATTTACAGCAATTCTTCCTATCAATAAACAAACTATTGGAGCTCCTGACTCCCAGTTTTGTCACAACCAGGCCTGATGATCACCTCATTTGTGGCCAGATGGTTTGAATTAGGGCTGTTAGAGGAGCTGAGCTGAGCTCCCACTCCAGCCCTGCATGATGTCCATGAGTGTCACCTCCTGCTCCTACTCAGAGAGCATGAAAGCTACAGCAGAAAAACAGAATGGTTCATTAATAAAGGCTTTCTCAGTCTATGCCAACTGCAACTCGAATGTTCCTATTTTCAAAGGATACAAGACGTTTCCTAGCAAGGCTGGAAAACCAAACTAATAGTAATCCTTCAAAGTGGAAAAGACTTGCAGCTTGAATCAATAAAAAGGGTGAGAATACTGCCTTGACTCCAGTAATGCCACCAACTCCAGTTGCATCCATCTCTCAGTAGAAGAATGTAGCTTTCATATTATGAATAAGAAAAAATGAAAATTACAAAGAGGAGCCACAAGTAGATATAAGCATTTCAAACACATCACAATCTGGAGTTGCAGACTCAGATACATAATGCATCATCAATTCTTTGCATGATTTTTAAGTACCATTTTTCAAGCAAAGCACATGAAATCTGTGATGTGTTACAGAGCAAGAGCTCCTGCATACTACAGCTTCTCCAGGAAAACAGTTCAATTAATTTCAGCAAGGAAATGAATGGTAACTTCCAGCTGACTCCAAACAGAAAATATAGTGAGAAAAATGTGCTTTCTTAACTGAAATGCACAGAGAAATTTCTCTGTATGATGTGAAATGAAATACAAGTGAACTCAGCAAATTGCCTACGAGACTCAGACAGTGGAGATGATAACAGATATGCCCAGGCAGCTGGGCCTGGCTTTACAGCCACAAGCAACAATTTGAGCAGAAATCTTGGGTTGCCTGGTTTGAGATCCGCCAGCATGTGTGAGCTGAGGCTTTTTGAACACACAGGCTGACCCCAAGGCAGCATTTGTCAGCATATTGACAGTTTATTGGCCCTGACAGCTTTCTTAAAACATGGTGCCATTTCCTAGTTCAGGAAGAGACCACAGCAGCAGAATTCAGCCAGACCCAACCAAACTCCCCAGGAGACCAAGAAGCTTTTAATTCACCCCAGAGACTCCAGGGAGAACACTTTATCCTATTGAAAAGCAGAGAGAGCACTGAGCAATGGGCTGGCTGAGGCTACAGTACTTTGCATAAAATGTTGTAGGCAAAAATAAAATATTCCAGCAAAAAAAAATCTGTGCTTACATGTCATTTGTGCTCTTCTTCAGATGCAAGAAACTTGGAAAGCCAAGAATTGAGCAAGTTCATTTTTTCAGGCACAAAACCTGACTATTAAATACTTAAAATAGTTGCAAGTGGGGTTTCACCATTCTTTAGCTTCCTTCATATTCCTCTGTGCTTTCTACAGGTGAAAGATGCTTGACGCTTGCAATGAGCTGCTTGACATGGAAGGAACCTTCCCTCTCTTCTCACTGCAGGCTGAGCAGAAAACATGTACTTCTAACTTCAGAGGCTTTATGATAATCCATTTTGAGATCATTTAGACAAAAGTATCTCAGTTCCCATGGTGGTAGAAGCAGACTAGATCAAGTAAGTGCAGATACTTTAAAATCATAGAATCACAGAATCATTTAGGTTTCAAAAAACCTCTGAGATCATAGAGTCCTACCATTAAGACAGCACTGCCAAACCCACCATTAATCCATGTCCCAAGAAGCCTGATTCAAACAGCTTTTAAATACCCCCAGGAATGGCAGAGTCTTGTCACTGGAGCTGGATGGAAACACCACTTCCAAAAAGTCAGTGTTAGTCTCAGCACTGGGCCTGATATCAATCCATGCAGGAAAGAAAGCTGGGAACTAACATGGCAACATAACTTCAAGATCCAGGACAACTTCTGCAGAGATTGCTGCAAGTGCAGGAAAAGAACTACGAATACTGCAAGAAGTGCAATGATTTTCTCAATTATTTGCAGCCAAATTAGCAGAAGTGAGTAAGAATGCCAACAAAGGCAACACAAACAGGAAGAGAAGGGAATTGTACATTGAGAGCATGTCCACAAAATCTTGTAGAGAGGAATGGACTCCTACATTAAGGATCAATGCAATTTGGATGTGCCATAAAATGAAGGTTGGTACACAGGCAAGTGTGAGACCAGAAAACATGGTTAAAAATTGACAAGGAAAGACCAGTAGTGCAGAAATATTGTACTGGGGAAAAGTTCTACCAAAGGGTTCTGAAGCCCAAGACATTAAGTTAAAGCTAAAATTGCCCCTTTGAATGTTCTTAGGTCTGGGGGGAAAAGGAGGTAGCAGTAGGTTTAAAAATATGGTAAGTTCTCAAGGTCTGTGGGATTGTTGCAAAGGAATAGAGAATATTACATGAAGCACTAATATATGCTGTACCCATTATCAGATGAATGTGAAAAGAAAAAATAGCTGGTGAAATGCATGACATTTGCCAAAGGATTCAGACTAATGGAGCTGCAGTGCAGATGCCTCCACACACCACATGCAAAGACTAAAATTTAGAACTTCCTTAGTATTGATGCTCTCTGCAATTGTACTTTTTCAGTCTCCTTTCAAAACAGGCCCAGCACAATGTGCTTCTCCCAGACAGGAAAACCTGGAGAGGGCTCTGTCCACCACTGGTCATGACTTCTCCAGGAAGGACCTTGGATATTCCGGATTACAGCAGAAAACACTGATGCCAGATGTTCTCATCTCTGTCTGGGAGAAAACGGAGCTGAGAGAGTTTAAATACTTTTGAAAAAACACCTAATAGTATCTCAGCTTCTTCAGAGAAGCTTTTCAAAGCATGAAATGTCATCAACCTAAATTTTTTATAACAAAAAGCTGAGAACTAAGCTTTCCAATTCAGGCAGAATTATATCACAGGGTAGAAAAGCTCTGATCCTACATGAAACACTATGAAGGGTTCACCAGAGCCTTATTCTAACAGATGCACAGGAATTTTTCAAGTTTCTGGCAGGAGGAAATGGGTTTTTGAATACATGATGGCTGTGGGGAGCTCAGCTGTAGTGAGTGGAGAGGTTTGGGCTCAGCCTTTTGAGAGACAAACTCTCACAAGAAACTGGAGCAATTACAGCTCATCCTTTCTGCAAGGGGAGCCAGTGGGAACAACCTGCAGTGATGGAGACTGAAAATAAATTGGAAGGAGCTGACAGTAGAAGTCATGGGGTTGGAGATGATACGGCTTTTCAGAGAATTCTAAGAATGTGCAGAGCTCCTGGAAGGGAGCTGAGGACATGCTTTGAATTGCTTTGTGCTGCTGTGAGATTTTGTGCACAGCAAAGAAAGTCTAGGGCTGTGAGAAACCTGCAGATGGGCTCAGGTCTACTCACCTTGTAGCTTGAGCAAGCCAAAGCCCAAACATTCAGGCTGATTAATCCCTGAATTCTAACTCCTAGTTCTCCCCCAGGGTACTCCATTCCTCAGGCTGAAGTTGGTATGGTGTTCCTGTCTTAATAGTGAAACACAGCAGATCCTTAAGCTTATGGAATCATAGAATTATAGAACCATAGAATCATAGAGTGGTTTGAGTTTGAAGAGATCTTAAATATCACCTTGTTACAACACCCCTGCCATGGGCAGGGACACTTTCCACCGCACTAGGTTGCTCCAAGCCCCATCCTACACCGGATATCCAAGCAGAATGGATGGGATGAAAAAGTGAGAGGGATTAAGCATGAGGGTGAGCCAAAGAGAGCTGGAGTATGTGGATTATCCAAGTGACAGGGGACAGTGTGGAGACCACAATGTGTGAGAGAGCCCACAAAAAGCAGCTGAGGACATGAAAGCACAGAAAGAACCAGGACAGGACTTTCTGCTCTTGCAATTGATGTTTTCCTGACCAAGCATATCAAAGGTGCTCCAGAGGAGGCAAGAGGAGGCAAAGATAACGCTTACATTGCTTCTGGACGGATGGAGAGCCCCACTACCCGAAATCTGAAGTTCAAAAGGGACAAAAACCTTCAAAAACTGTGCACAACAAGCCTCAAGTGAACTAGTGGCACTAACACCACAATCCCTACAGCTGTGACACCCCACTGACACCCCATCAGGACCAGGGCCGCCTCCGACCCCAGGGGCACCAACTCCAGGGTGACCGTTGGACAAGTTCTAATGCCAAGTACCCCTTGGCCATCATTGGCACGAGTGTCACAGGCTGAAGCACCCTAAAGCTAAAGTCTCACAGCTGCAGGTTTCCTTCACCTCTAGACCTACAGCAATTCCTGCTAAATCACTTCTGATAGTGCTGGTTCTGCTCTCAGGCTACTTTAACATTGTGGAGCTTTTCCTAGGCTGTGCTGAGGATTGAAGAGATTTCAGCATGTAAAAATCCACAATAACTTTTCATTTCAATTACCCCAAGCTGCCAGCAAACAGGAACACTGCCTTGGAGTGATTGGTTGTGAGAATTGTTTTAACGTTATGTCGGGTGTTTTATGTGTGGTGCCAAGTCCTTTTGCAATAAATCAAGAGTTCCCCAGCACATGCCTCTCGGGAGTTATAAAATCACCTGAGAAAAAATGCTCTGGCCATATGCCTCCACTATAATTCTTTCCAAGGGTACATCACCCTCCATGTGTCAGACATCCAGAGAGGGGCCTTTGCAGAAATGGCCAACAACAACTCTTCCCTACTGCTCATAAATGGGATGAGCCAAACCTGTTAAATAGCATGGAAAAACTCCCAGTGATTTTGGTGGGTTTCATGCCGGTCCACTGGTTGCAAAGACCCTCTTTGTTCCTGAATGAGTTTTCTGTCCCATAGCAGCACACTGGGAGAATGCAGAAAGAACAGCCTGTAGAAATTAAACTTAATTAATCATTTCACTTTTGCATTGGCATTTACATAGTTCATTGATTATCTGGCTGCACAGACTCCTTCAAATGCTTAAAAGTTTAAAATGAGCCCAGTCTGGGATGTTCTTAATCAAGAGCAACTCTGTGACAGTTGTAGTGCTGGAACAAAGTGGGCAAACAGGCTGCTCCAGGAAGCCCAAAATTTCCAAGTTTATAGGATCAAAAGGTGCACAGAGGAGGGGCTGATCCTGAATATTATTCTCACTCTTGAAAATCATACTTTTCATTTGTTCACTGAAACTATTCAGATGAAAATTTACTCACAGGGATTAAAATACCCTTCCAGTTCTCTTGCCTCACTTCATCTTTTCCTTCTGACCACATCATCTACTAGGTCAGCTCTTGTGAAATATTGCTCAGCTGAATGATGTTATCTTCTGTGGTCAAGTAGGTGATTTGAAACTGAAAGAGTTGTGATTTAGCAAGATCTGGCCTTTAGTTCTTGTGGGAAAATGTTGTCTTGAGACACAACTCTCCTTTTGTTGAGGAGAAAAATTGTATTTAAAACTGTGCATTGTTAAAACCAGATCCAGTGTCACATGAGCTGATGTCATCTAAAAGCCTGGTTTTAGCAACATGGTCGTCAGACTATGCTGTTATGAAAATAAAGTTTCTAAGAGTTTGGTTTTCCTTTCCAGTGCTTTACTACTGGCTAAGAAAAGTAACACCTGTCGATGTCTATGTAACCCTCCAGAATTACAAATGTCATTTCAACAGGGTTTACTATTGATTTTTTTCCTTATTCCCTTCCGAATTTTGTGTTATCTGCTGTAAATGTATTTAGAAGAGAAAGGAATACTTTCCTATAATGCCCTCCTTTGCAAATGAGGAAACAAAACTATTACCCAAAGTTTCCTTTCTCTCTGTGACCATACCAAAGAGAAGTGTAAAATGTTAATTAGGAGGAAAAATCAACCCTCTATTAGACTTGAAAAGTAGCCTCAAGTGACTGCACAGTACAAAGGCAGAAGTCGTTTATTGGAGGGAGTTTTTTGAATACTGTGCCCTTCAGCACTTACAGGACACCTCAGGAAACTTGCCATTCCTCCAACTCCTCAGTCCCATGGTTCTCACAGCTGCAGCAGCACAGAGCACACACAGGGCATGCACACCATGACAATACAGGTCATTCCAGCACACCTGAACGCCCGGCTGAGCAGCCTTTGTAGTGCAACGCAGCATGAAATGGCCAATTTGTCCTCCTCACTTACGCTGCAGCAAGGTGTGAAATCCTGAAGAGGAAAGGCAGATTTCACATTTGCCTTTGGGACTTGGTGGTGAGCCAGGAGAGCAACAGTGCTGTAAAATCCTGTCATGGGAAACCTGACATGAATCATAGAAGCACAGAATGGTTTGGGTTGGAAGGGATCTCAAAGAGAATCTCATTCCACTCCCTGCCATGGGCAGGGACACCTCCCACTATCCCAGGCTGCTTCAAGCCCCGTCCAACCCGGCCTTGGACACTTCCAGGGATGGGGCAGCAACAGCTTCTCTGGGCACCCTGTGCCAGGGCCTCACCACCCTCACAAGGAAGAATTTGCTCCCTATATCCCATCTTACCCTGCCCTCTGTAAGTGGGAAACATTCCCCCTCATCCTGACACTCCAGGATCTTGTCCAAAAGCACCTGAAGCATCATGAAACTCGTGAAAAGTCATGATAAATGGCCATGAATCTCAGCATGGTCCATCCAAAGCACTACAGTGCCTCAAGTTCATAAGATGTTCTCCCATCCCCACTGATCCTGCCCCTCATGGATCTCTTCCTTCCAACTAAGCCGATTTTCTTAGCCTTCACAACTCATTCTGCTGTGGGAACACGTCAAAGCCCATACAAGGAATTTTTTTTTTGTGGATTTGTGCAAGATAAGGCTTGCAGTGTTGCCAGCCACCAGATGGTTGTGGTGGGGAGTCCTGATGAATTAGGAAAAGCAGGAGAGCAACACAGAAAAGCTGCTTCTCCTTTATGTACTCCCATGTTGGTCTCTGAGAGGCAGCTCAAGGAAAAAGCCTGGCAGAATTTTCAGGCCAAGCATGCATATGTGAGATCCATGCCCCAGCCATAAATCAAATTTCAAGCTTTAAGGCAAATAGAACATTTTTTAAGATTTAAAGCTCAAATTCATAAATGGGTATGAAAAATTAGTGTGGATGTTTCAAAGGGTGTTTGCAGAAGTTGTTATGGAAGAATATAACATATGGTTGGAATTACTCAGGGAATAGATTTCTACTTAAAATCAATCATGAGTGGGGTGGAAACAAAAGCTTTGTTGCAATAGCCATGCCCAAGATTCAGAATCTGCTGCCCTTTCACAACTGCAGTTGCATGAGTTGCCACAAAATACCTTCTCCTTTTTTTAGGGAGGTTACCAGAAAAGAGCAGGCTTGACCTTTCCCAGCAGCTTCCTTGGAAGGTGGCACTGGGGAAGGTTATGGAGAGTTTATTCTTCGATTACAGTGGCCTGTTGCTGCTCTAGCACACGTTTCAGTGGAGTTATTCAGAGCTACACTTGTAACACAATCACACCCATTTGAGGGGATAAATGCACATTTTGAAGTTATTTTAGGTAACAAGAAACAGGCTAGACTGCCTTGAATAACCCCTGGCCTCTAATTATGAACTTATAGCTGCTACATACAATGTAAAGAAAACCTCAAGATGACAGGAATGGAAAACATGCCCTCTAACCAAGGCACAGAGACTCATAGATTCCTTGGAACACATGCCCTCTCAGACACAGCCCTTGCAGGCCATGTATGCTTTTGCACTGCTGCTCCAGCATGGAATAATATGCTTTTCTGATCAAATATAAAGACTGATTCTGCTGTATGCTCCCTGACAGTCTGCCAGGGATGCCTGATCACATATTTCTTGGCTTACAGTCTATAAAAGCTGAAGCAGGGGGAAGATGTTGGCACATATGAGATGTAAGTGGGAGCAGGCCTGGCTTTTCCTGCCCTTCCCTGGCTGCACAGCTCCAGTGTGGCTCTGCAGGACATCCCATTGCTCCAGGGTGGGGAGGCCCTGGCACAAGTTGCCCAGAGAAGCTGTGGCTGCCCCATCCCTTGAAGTGTCCAAGGCCAGGTTGGATGGGGCTTGGAGCAACCTGGGATAGTAGAAGTGTCCCTGCCCATAGCAGGGCACGGAATGAGATGATCTTTAAAGTCCCTTCCAACCCAGCTCATTCTGTGATTTTATGATCCAAGAAAGTGCAAATACAGAAGCAATAAAGAGTAATCAAGATTGGATTCTGCAGAACACCATAACGAGGTGTTAAGGAGAAAGGGATTTTAACCATTTATTTGATCACTCGGAAGAAAATCCAAAAAATGAGTGAACAGTTATAAATACACCAATGAAAAAAAAAGTAGAAAAATTCAATAACAGTCAAACTGCTTGAGGGACTAGTTGCAAATAGCATTTGATGGCATCTGTTTCCTAAATTTTGCTTCAGTGTTAAGAATTGGACATCAAACTTCATCTTGGTATTCAAGGACAGCATCTGTTTTAGAAGGAGCTGCTACAGGGAATTCAAAATAACAACCTGATTCTCTTCCCCCTGAAATCCCAGGGCAGGCCTAGGACTTGCTAATGGATTATTATTTATTGCTTTATGTTTCATTAACTGAAAGGCTCTGAACATTGCACAGGGTCAGCAAACACACCAGGCACTGGAACATAGGAAAACTAACATGAGTTCCTGATTCTGCCACCGAGCTGGTAATGGATTTTGCATAAATAATTTAAACTTTCTGCTTGTTTTTCCACACTTAAAGTAAAAGTTTCTCTTTTTTTTAAATAAATAGTTTTTATCTTATTGTCAAATCAGATAATCTGTCCCTTTTACATGCCACAAATCTTATACAGAGAGGTAATAACAACCCACATAAAACCAAGAAAAGTTGATCCATGAGTACTGTGAAACACCTGAGCAGTAAAGGAACAAATTTCCCTGGAATAGCTGAGCTTTGTGCTAGCAGAGGTAAAAAAAATATTTAAGCTTTAAATCTTGTAAAATGGTAATTGTGCACAGAGAACAAATCAGGCTTTGCACGTTGCATGGCCGTGGCTTTAGCACTTAACCATAACTGGATGTTGAACATGTGTTTTTTTCATTATTGGCTAATATATTGTTAAACATGAGCAGACCCAAATGCACACATGCATTACATTACATCTGTACAGGGGAAGTCTTCCCACAGCAAGCATCGCTCCCCAAATCCCTAATAATGTCTGTTCTAAAGAGCACTTGCTTGGAGCACTCCTCATATGTTTTATGGAACATGCATTAAAAGTCTGGGGTCAAATACTGCTGCTTTTTTGCTTGTGATTACAAATCAAGCCAAAATTACAGCCAAGCAGAACATGGGGCACTGCAATCCCATAACCCATGTGATGTAAATTAGGCAGCCCTAAGGAAAAATGCTTGTCCTAACTGGTCAAAATAGGATAAACTGATTTTAATAGTCAAATAATAATTAACAAGTCTCACAAGGACATCACGTGGGATATCACTAAGCACAGAGGAGAGGAAACCAAGTACAGAAGTTTGCTCTGCAAGTTCAGGAGAGTTTAAACATCCACTGTTGTACTGGGATACAAACCAGAGTTCAAGAGTTAATTACACATGGTAGAGTAAGGGAACTAAGGCAGAGAAACAAGCTTTCTTCCTTCTTTTGAATATTTAGATTTTGCTGCTGTTAATGCTGCTGGTCAACCCAGTTGATGTTGTCCAGAGTTGGTAGGTGCCCTAACCCTGGAGGTGTCCAGAGCCAGGATGGATGGGGCTTGGATCAACTTGGGATAGTGGAAGTTGTCCCTGCCCATGCCAGGGGGTTGGAATGAGGTGATCTTTGAGATCCCTTCCAAACCAAACCATTCTGTGCTTCTATGTTTGACTCTTTCAGTCAGGCCAGACTTGCAATGCAAATGTAACTGGAGCCACCAGAACATCTGCTATGGGGCATTTCCAGACCATTCTGGAAAAAGAATTATCTGATTCATGCGAGAAAATGGATTCTCACAAAATCTTCAGGCAAGAACTGCAAATAAGCTTAGATAAGCGTGACAGTTACAGCTCAGATAAGAGAGCCAGGTCCTTGCTGCACCCCCTGGCACCCTTCCACTGAAGTAAATGGAGTTCTGCTGATCTGGCTCTGTATCTGGGAAGGGTTGCCAACAGCCAAGCTGACGTGAAATAGTGTTAGAAAGGATGGGGGGGAAAAAATTCTGCTAGATAGTATAAAAAATTGTGGGTTTGGGAATTCTCAACCTCATAGAATTCATGAGGCAGTTCAAAAGGAATCACTGCCTGTGTTTCTGTGACAATGGGAAGGTAAGTGACCTCTTAGGTCCTCTCCTGGCCAAAGTGCTCAGCCAGGATGTGTCACCTGAATGGGCTGCACTGTCCTGCTCTCTCAGGCCACTCTCAGCCTCCAAAAAAAAAAAAAAAAAAATGGAAGCCAGAGCTTGCACACATGCCTGAGAAATGGGCACCTTGACTCATTTATAGAGCTACTGCAGCAGAGTGAAATAAATGGAACGGGCAAACTTGCAAAGAACTGAAGCATTAGCAAAGGATCCTTCACATTTCAGTCTCATCAGTTTGCAGTGTGTGTGCACATGGAAAGAACTCTTGGCTGCTCTCTGGTTTCTACAGGGCAAAGGTGGGGCTTTCTGCTCTATGTTGCAAAAAATTCCCACATGGGCAACAAGTCAACAGGTTACTGGATTTTGCTGCCTCCTTAGAACTTTCTTAAAATCTGTTATAGTGGGCACTGGGTGATAAAATGCAGGAAAGAAACTCTTTAAATTCTGGTGGTCTAAAATTTTCCCACATGCCTCCAGTGTTTCCTGCTGGGTTTAGGTTTCAAGTGGGGATGAATCATAGGTAAATTCCAGCTAAAGAGACTAGAGGCTAATCCTCTATGATCAGGAATCCAAGGTTTGGACACCATCAGCACTGGGAAAACACACAACCAAGACATTTTGGTAGAATGTTGTTATCAGAACTTTTGGTAAATGCAGTGGAGGATAAACCTTGTGTGAGACTGAGGAGTTTGATACTGACCTTGCAAGTGAGATAAATTTTTCCACAAGTAATTCTTGGGGTTTTTTTCTTAAATCCTTATTACATGAAACCAGAAGGAGTCATTGCAGTGGCTTTCATATCAGCCTTGCTTCTGAGCTTGAAGCACACTGATGTCTGAAAACCAGAGCTGGACTCCAGGAGAAGCAACTAAATATCCATATTTCTCGAAAATCCTGTAATTTCATTTTAATCCCACAGAGTTTATCATATTTCAACAGTTCTTTATATTTGACAGCAAATCTCTTCCCAGATGTCTGTGCCCGTATTTCCATTAGGTCTACACCTTATCCCTTTGACATGATTACTGTAGAGTCTGCTGCAAATCAGAGCTGGTCCTGAGCAGCTCATGCTGTTAGCCTGATGAAATCAAGAAAAAAAACATAGCTCTTGTTTATTGAGGAAACAAAGCTGCTTCCATAAATACGCAGGAAACACAGGAGAGAAGCAAAGATGAAATGTGGCTCTGAGGGAGCCATTTCAATAATTTTAGAAGGATTACAGTGCAAAAAAATGTAACAGGAAAAGAGATTCCCTCTCTAATATGACAAATCTTACATTTTTAGTATTCTCAAAACAACTTCAAATCCCACTGGAGGAAGGATTATTAGAAGCAACCTCAGTTTTAAACTATGGTAAAGAGCCAGATTCCTTTCTGTGGGTATGGAATTGTTCCCAAAGGAAATATATTTTAAAATAGGGAGGGAAAGGACACATAAATTGTTGGGGCAAGAGCTGTTTTCAGAAACTGCTCCCATCTCTCTGTTGCTCAGCCACCACAGAGGGGCACAAAGACACAGGATCAGTTTGGCTGTCATTGCCAGATGACATCAGGTTCTCCAGACAGACCAGGTGAGATCAAGAGCAAACAGAGATGGGACAATCAGGGGTGGGAGGTTCCTCTGCCCCAACACAAGCAGCTGAGACTGTACTTGCTCTGCTGTAGCATTCAAATGATTTGTCAGACCTTTTGTTTCTCCTCTGGTGATGATTTAAAAGAGAGGGGAAAAAAAGAAAACCAAACACACAATCAAAAACCCTCCAAAACAAAACATAATAAAGCAGAAAGAAATGCTAAAAATACTCCAGAGTGGTCCTCAGGGGTTCTGAACTTGGCTGCCATCTCTGATTCCAGCCTCCTACACAATCCTAGGAGGTTGCTCAGCCCACACATCCCTCTTTCCTTTTCTTTGATTAGTCAAGATACAATTTCCCCGATTCTGTGATGAGCACTTTGCAACAGTGCTGGAAAATAAAGCTGGTATGAGATGATGGAGGTGAAAATAACCTGCTGCTGTTTATCTGTGGCTGCTTTTTTCCTTCCCTTCTCATCAGCACCTTGCCATCAGAGCCACATCCTGACAATAACCAGACCACAGCCACTCGTGCTGGTCACATCCTTGCTGCAGTTTGATCAATGAAACAGGAATGCTTTCATGTTTGTCCGAGCTGACTGGTGCTAAAAAAAAAATGAAGGGCTGGATTTTCAGTACCCAGAGCAAAGGGTCCAGAGACATCTGCAAGCAAAGTCACACCAGCAGAGCAGTAAAAAATGAGAATTTTCACCTTATGTGACTAGAGCCCATAGACATAGCCATGTTGGTGTATGTCAGGGACCTGGTCTCCTATCCAGGTTAGAGAAATCAATTCCTAGGCACTCCATGGATTTCTGTCATGAAATGCATCACAGCTTCTTAGTTAAGAAAGACAAAATTTCATGGAGAGTATTGTTATAGGTCTCACTTTAATATCATTTGCAAATGCTCCAATAAAATCCTCAGCCTTTCAGCAAATCTTGCTCATAATCCCATATCATTGATTAGTTTAAGCAAGCTCCAAATGGCAAGCTGTCCTACTCCCTTGTTAATGCAGGCATCTCATCTCATAGGCTGTCTCTTTGGAATAACAATGAATGTAGCATCCTTAGGCCTGCCAAATGCACTTTAATCTTATGAAATACTAGCTTTATGTCAAAAATAGGCTTTTTGGAGAAGCAGAACTTGGTAGTCTGACAAAAACAGAAAAGAATTACAGCATAGCCTCAAAATTTAGATCTAACTACCCTTTTTGAACGTTTTGGAATGAGAATTTTTGCTGAAGCATGAGATAGCAAGAGAACTGACTGTGACCTTCAGACTCCGAGGGGGGAACCCACCAAGCAGTTATGAATCTAGCTCTCAAAACTCAGGGCTTCAACATCCACGTCCATTGCTGGCATTTCCCATCCTCCAAGGAGAAAGGCTCCTTAATGACTCACGAAGTTTGGGCAAGGACCTGTGTATGCAGTCAGTCTCCATTCCCTATGAGGCTCTATCACCCCCCTAAAGGCATCACAAACATCCTCAAAGGCACAGGGAAGGGAAAACAAGTCCTCTGGCAGCTGCCAGGGAAGGCCATGGCCCCATTTACTGCCATTATCCAAATGTATCACGGCTGAGCCCATCCCTACTTGGCTCCCAAGTGAGAGCGGGTTTATTACTCTTCCAGGCTCCATCCACAACCATTACTGCAATAAAATAAAATGTAATCACATTTACATAGGATTTTCAACCATCAGTAAGAAACCATTCAGTCCTCACTCACAGACCCCAGCTTCCTCCCAGTCTCCCATCCTACCCTCCAGCCCACAGCTGACTGGCACATCCTGCCCTTTGTCTCCAGCCATTCACAGAAAACTTCAAAGAGATCCTTCTCAAAAGCTCCTCCTGACCACCCTGCCCTGCTGCTCTCCCAGGGGGGCACAGGATAACAGCAATTGAAGGTTTGCTTCCTTTGTGCTGTACTGCTGATCACCTCGGCACCATTCATCCCCGGCTTAGGTACCACGGGGCACTGGGCTAACAGCACAGACCGAGGATCTGTGGCTTCTGTCAAATATTGTACAAATATCGCAGAAGGAATTACAGCAGCTCCGGGGTAATCAGGGGCTTTTCTTCAGGCGCTGAAAGCGTTTGGAGGCTTCTCCCCTCAGAGCGGTGTTATGAATGGCTGTGCATAATTAGGGCAATGGTTGGGAAAAATCCAGTATCTGCTTAAAGCCTGAGTTAAGGACAGAGGAAAAGGCCTTGTCCCCAAGCTCGGTGCTGAGAGGCATGACGTGGATCGCGCCCTGCATTGCTTTTACTCTTTTCTTTCCTCCCCTGTGCAGATGATAAGAGGACCAAACCAAGGGTGTTTATTTAAACGCTAAAGCTCATGAAACGCCGTACTGCAGCAAATCGGATTTGAGGCACTTTAGCGGGTCTAACCATTTTTTATGACCTGTGGGGTAAGAAATGCTTCACTTTTACCTGTCACCACTGCCCAGCTCCCTCCAAGGTGCTGCCGTGGGTGGTCACTGCTCTGCACCCCGTCTGTCCCCACCAGAGAGGCTGAGGTCGCACATGGAGGCAGCGCTGCTTCACAGTTTGTTTTCTCAAGTAGTGAATGTTCTCTCTCATAAACAGCCTTGTCGTTTTGCTGACCTTTTTCTGCACTACACTAACAGATCTCAGGTTCACTAACCCCCCCACAGAAGATCAAGCAACGAAATGTTATTTTCTCAGGAAATGGTATCACTGGCGTATCTTAATGGAAATGCTGCGGTTTGTTGTTTTACACTGCACTGCAAGTACCCAGATCAAAGAATTAACACAAGAACCGAGATTAGATCTAGCTTTGTAAGCAAGAGATGTAGTCCTTGTCTTTGATATGCAAACAAAGAATCATTAAATAAATTTGATCGTATCAAGCTAGTAAGGGGCTTCAAATGCGAATTGAGCAACCTCTAGATAGCTGGAGACAAGCATTTTGATAAAGCAGCACTAAAAGCTTTGGAATTCATTCAAACAAAGAACAGAAAGTCTCAGCAGTTGCACGTGTCAGTATTTTGCCTCCAGGGTCACTTTACTTTAGCAAAGTGTAGAAGTGAAGGTGAAGCAGATGAGATTATCTTTTATACAGCAACAAGTTTTATAGTTGCAGAACTATCAGTATTTGTGGATGGACAGCACTTAATTCCATTGGGTTCATCTTAAACGGAGGAAAAGCTCTTAGCCAAGCACGTGAGGTAGCCTGGACAGCATGTGCCAGCTTTCCTTTATTAACCTATTAGGCCTTTGGAAGATATCAATGGAATACCACGAGCTCAGCTGATCTACATATGTTGAAAATAGGATTTACTGTAGGAAAAATAAAAATATAACTACTGCTCAGTGGCTGCAGTGTTTAAGGAGAAAAAGCAGTTTTCTCTATCAGCGTGTGAATAAGAGCTGCTTTGAGCTCCAAGTTATTTCTGCTTTTCCATTTTGGAATATTACTATTGGCCATGGGTGAAAGCAAGATTGCTGAAGCACTTACGAGTAACTAATTGCAGCCTGCTGATGCCAGGGATGCCTTCTCCTGAGCACCTCCCATCCAAAGCACCTTCATGGCACAGCTGCAGGAGGTCACAGAGACCCACAATCACTCTCCAAGTGCAAATTCATTCTACACCTACTAACAGAGTTTGCACCCTAAAGATGGGAACCGCTAGAGAGCACAATGAGCTTCTGGAAGAGCTCCAGAGACAGACACCCGCCTGAGGAGCCATCAAGTTAAAAAGTTTCTCTCACTCTTGGTATTACTAGTGAGTTTGCAACTCCAGCAGGCAGAGAAACTCCCAAAACACCTGCCAAGTCTCCAGATTTAGGACCCACTCATCCCAGAGGCACGGGTGAGCATCCCCCCACAGGCTGGTACCTGGCTAAGGGATGTGCCAGACTGCTGTTGTATTTGTTCAGCATCCCAGGAGCTTTGCACGGGCTGCTGCAGGTACAAGGCTTAGTGGATTAAGAGCAATAGAGGCACCTCACACTCACTTAAAGGAGGATTGTTTCAGGGCAGTTACAACCAATTGTAACAGTTTTAGATTAATCTCTGGAATAAAAGAGCGTTCAGATTACTGCAGCCACACAAGCTGTCGTGCATCTGAGGCTGTAATTTATGAAAGTTTTTATTTTCTGAAGACAGAAATGAGCTTTTATTGCCTCAAAAGGGAGACATGGAGAAGAGGGAGACTGTCACCACGATGTGGTAACCCATTCTGCTCCAAGGTTTTTATACATAAAAGCCATCAGAGCTCAGATGATCATTTGCAAAGAATCTGTACCTGCCTCTGTGACTGGACCCTGCACAAAACAGAAAAGAAAAGGAGAGTTCATCCCAGGCCAGTGGCAACAGAATGCACAGCTATTGCCCCAGTTCAAGGCAGTGAGAGGCCAGAGTGTTACAGAATTCGAGGACAAACAGAAGCAAAGTGCTGTGGCAGAAAGACATGCCTGCTCCAATACCAAGCACTGCAGGAACCATCGAGTGCTGTTTTCCCTGGGAAGACTGAGGTAGCAGTATTTCTCTTTAATAGAGCTCTTCATAGCATGCAGTACTAAGGAGCCTCAATTGCTGCCTCTGCACAGCTGGAGAAAAAAACACAGTGGCTCAAGAATACGTGTTGTGAGTGGCTCACGAGCAGCAGTCAAAACCTTGGGCTTTGCCACCACTTTGTGTTTAATGAGCTTTAAAAAAATATCAGCGGCAGAACCAAGGCAGATCATTCATCAAACTCAACTGCAGCCAAATATACATTCACACACTTAGTGCAATACATTATGGAAAAGGCTACTGACTCTTTTTAATGTCCATATCATCACCGGTCCAGAATTAATGTTCATGCCAACAGCATTAATTACCCTCACTTTGATTTCTCCCAGGGATAAGTCTCCAGCAGCACTGAAACCCTGCAGCCCTTTCTTACAGCACACTTTTCTTAAGCCCAGGAAAAACTGTGATAATCAATATTAATTGATTTCTGTGCTCAATCCCACTGCTGCTTCTAAATCACAAAAAGCACTTCATCAGATAATGCATCTGTTTAAATTTACCAAAGATGCAGTTACACATCGGCTTCAGGGGCTACACATGAGAGTGCACCAACAACTCCTAAAATAGATGGAAATTACAAAATGCCTAAAAACACAATACAGACAAGAGTGCTGACACAGGTTTGACATTGCTGGCTGAACAGCAGGATGAAGAGCATGCATTAAAATCCCTTCAAATGGCTGGACTTCTGCCTGCTACACCATTCACGGCTGTGAGCCAACCCCCTGGTGTGGGTGCAGGAGCATGGTTGGAATTCTGGAAGAAGAGGCAGCAGATTTGCCTTCTTACCTGTTAACTGTCACAGGGGTGGTATGGGTTTAAAATCTCTTTCTACCTGAGATATGGCATAAAGCCCTCATTTCTCACCTCTCACTAAAGGTCCCTAAACAGGTAAGCCACAAAGGTGCTCCAAGTCCTTGTGTCTGGATAAAAATTCATGTGGAGCAAGTGGGAACATACTAGCTCTCTGAATCCCACCAGGATCTCAGCTATCCATGAATCTCTTTAATAGTGCTGCAGCTTAGCAACAGAAACTTGGGTAGAAAGCAGAGTTTCAGCACAGAAATTAAAGCAATCACAGGTGAGAGGGACAGAACTTAAGGGTAGCAGGACCCACAGTCATTTCTTTGTGAGCGCCCGACCTCAAGTGTCAGTGACACCTCAAAAATAAAATCTAAGTTCCCCAGTCTTGTACAAATCTGCATGCATTTAGACTAAAATATTTCTCTTGATTTCCATTGAAAACCAGCCCCAGAAACCTACCCAACTTTAGAAAACTATGGGAAAGCTCATTTTACACAGACATAAAGACTAAAATGTGTTGTCAGGCTTTTGGGAAAAAAAGAAAAAAATTCTAAAATTATCCTTGGAGACCATTTTCAAGCCATGTTGTACCAAATTCTGCTGTTATATGTAATCGGGATGGTGGTCAAGTCTGCTGAAAAGAGGAGCTCAAATTTATAGCACCTATGTGCAATATGGGCTCATGAAAAAGTACTAAATTACCTCTCAGAGAAATAAATAGAGTTCCTTATAGCCACACAAGGCCATACTTAAACTGTATTTTATTATCAAAATCTAAAATGGTCTAAAAAAATAAAAAATACATCCTGCCTATTTTCCCTTGGCAGTTGCCTCTATATTTGATTGTAACCTGGGAAAGATAAATAGCACTTATTTCATCAGGGAACATCATTTTCTCTGGTAGCCAGCGAAGCTGCCTGTTCTCAGCTGGTCTGCATCAATATATCTTCAAGAAATCTGTGGAGTCCACCAGTCCACAGTCCTGGGATCTGCACTTTCAAGGGCATAAGCTTGACATCATATAAATATTATATGCTTTTCTTACACTTGGTAGCTCAAAATTGATTCATTCTAGGTTACACTTTCAGGGCTGAGTGTAATATAACTCATCTCCAACAGGCATTTTCTCTTCAAATAATATGCCAAGCATCCCTACACCCAGTGATGAAGAAAATAACTTTTTTTTTTTTTTTTTTGCTCATTCCACCACAACCCTATTTGTAATTTACCCTCAGATTTTGTCCATTCCAGAAAAACAGCTCTACTAATTCCTTGCCTTTTTCTCTGTCTGCTGGCTTAGTTTTATTTCAGCAGCAACACCTTGAATCAAAAGCTGGTGCAGTCTGAACCACACAAAGCCTCTCTGGGCATAAACATCAGCACCAGTAAGTCTATGCATAACCTGTGCTTGTCTGAAAGTCTAGGCTAGACAAGAATACAGTTTTGGACCCTCCAAAGCAAAGACTACCTGCTACAAGTCTCTGAAAGAACAGGTAAATTCTTTGATATTTCTGAACAACTAGTTCTACAGTTAAAATCTGAAGCTTCAAATTTATTGTTTCTTAACTGCTCAGCCTGGTTGGCTAAGAAAAATAATAAATCACTACTTACAAATAAAGCAAAATTCAACTTACCCTACAAGAAGGCAAGTTCCATGAACACCAAGACATCAGTGGAATGTTACAACATGGCCAGAGAACTTGAACCATCCTTTCAATAATTATCAAATCACATCCATGCACTCCAAAATTCTTCAAAAGTACCCCTACACAGAAGGATTGCTACAGCTTCCCAGTCTTCCACATTTGCCAGTATTTAGCTGATATCAGAGTCAAGCCTTTTCAAGAACAGGAACATCTGTTTGGGGAATACACCTGCAAGAGCACATGAGAGCTCAGGTGGTATCTGTATGGACACATTCTGCTGGAAGCTTTTCTTGGCTATGAGTTGAAATTTCTCCCCCAAATGCCCCTATTTCCCACTAAATCAGATTTTAGTAAATCTTGTTTTTCACATGTTGAGCTATTTTCAAAGTGATGCTCATCAAAACACTTCAGATTTCTTTCATTCACTGTATTCCCAAAGGATCATTCTGTATGGGCACAACCTCTAGAACAGTTTTCCTTCAATTCCTGTCCAATTTTCTCAGCTGATTTCTTCCAAATCTCCATGAATCCCCTACTCCAGTGTGAGCTAGCACATATGGCAATATGGATTTAGTGTAGGCTATGCAAGTCTTCCTCACATGCCATCCACAGAATATTTTACTGCACTGTTTCTGTAACTTATCTCATTGTGACAGAGCTTCTTTCATGGAGGTACAGAAATCACCAGGCACAAAGGCAGAATCTGTTCTAACAACTTCTTAATGTTACACTTAACTTTTGCATCACTTATGTAATGAGCAAAAGTTCTTCCACAAGAGCTTCTGCCCCTGAGCTTTCTCCAAGAGGCAGTGAAATAACTGTGATCTCTCCACCCAGAGTTCACAAGAGGAGTCTCTAGGAAGTCATCTGCATCTTCTCTTCCCATTTCATTTCAGTCCTACCCCTCCTCTTTTCTCTGAAATAGCTCCCTTGTACCTGAGAATTTCTCCTTGATCTTTTAGAGACTGCTGGGTTTTTGCATCTACTCTGGTTGTCTGCTACTGCATGGAAAGAAAACCTCCATCCCAGGGGACTCCTTGACCCACAGGAGACACCTCCCTTCCTGCTCCTCATGGGGCTGGACTCATGCCATGAGAGGATCCAGTGACAACAAGCACCACAAGGCACCCATTCCATAACTGCCCTTTCAGATTTCTTCTCCTTGTCTTTCTCAAAGAAGAAAGGGAAGAGTGGCAACTAAACCTGCTGCTGCAATGAGAGCTACTCCTCCATCTTCAGGGATGATGAGAACTCTAAACATACTGTCAGATAGCAAAGGTCAGACTGTTTTTAAAAATGTCATTTTTAAAGTCTCAAATGAGGTGTGAATTGTAGAAGTTTGTCTACAGATGCATGTCCAAGTCCCTATTTTATAACTACATATATAATGAAGGTCATAGCCTGCAGAATATTTTTTTATTTCAGAGTTTGGCTTTGCTTCCTCCTAAGGGATCAATAAAGGAACTCAGATTTCCTTTCTATTTTAACTGTGTTGTTGAGAGTGTTGGCAGTGATCTGCTGGCACTACCTTTTTTATTGCCTATAACCTTTAAAAGAATAGATAATTCATATACCAACTAGAAACCAAGTGGTAATAAAATGCTATACCAGAAAAATAGGACGAAATAAAACCTTCAGTAGAGTGTCCTTTTTCAAGACTCTTCATGAACTTTCTTTTTCTCTATCCACAGCAGTGAGTTCTGAATGACAACACACTATCTCTGACCATGGCTGGTTTGGGGATCACTACCAGAGGAATTCAGTGACACCAGTTCAGTGTGCAGAACTAGGGATCATTTGGAGAAGTCAAGGCATCTTTTTGATGTTTACTGGTTTGCTAACAGGGCAATGCAGGTCTCACACCCCTGATTCCAACAGGGAAGCTGCTGCAGGAATGCCTTGATGGCATTAGTTTGCTCCCCTCCATAGCCTGACTCTGAGCACAGACAGAAAAAAGGGAGAAAGGAGTGTCACAAAGTAAGCCTTCTATAAGCAGAAATCTACTTTAATCCCATTCCCAAGGATGACTCATGTTCTTTAGCAGAACTTGAAAGTCAAGGTTCTACCCTTTAAAGTCTTCATCTTCTCACAGCATCAACCTCAGTGATTTTCCATGTAAACAAGGAAGTTTTAATTACATAATGAGTGCTTCTTTGCCATAAGAATTCCTTTGTTCAGATGCAATGCTTAAAGAAACCTGCTCCTTGTTTAAAGGCCAGATTATTGAATAAGGTGACTTATTGTTCAGAACAAGTGAAGGAACAGGGCAGTATGTGGCATTTGATGTCATAATCCATAACTCCAAGTAATGCTTGACACACTCCCTTAACTCTGGCTGGATTTAGAAAACATAGGCAAGCTTGAGGCTTGATTTATACATGCCTGTGCAAACCTGCAGCAGAAGCTCTGCTTGTGGCTACTCTGAAATGTCGACGTCCATTAGCAGCACCAGCCACATTGCTTAGCTACTTACTGCTGGAAAAAGTGAAAAACACACCCCCATGGTTGATTTGCTGCCTTATATATAAAGATGAGGCTAAATAACGGTAGGAAATGGAATGGTGACTTCCCTGGAAAAGCTCTCACCATGTGCCCATGCTGTGGAAAGAGCCTGGTGCATTATTTTAGGGCTTTAAGATGTAGGGCTTTTTTCCTTTCCTTCACCCTTTTTCTTTATTCCCATTTTTGGTTTTGTTTTGGGTTGGTTTTTTTTTGTTCGGGGGGGGAGGGGTTGGAGGGGAGCATTTGTTGTTTTGATTTCTTTTTTTTGCTAGAGGAAAGGAAATACAAAGGAAAATACCTTACATTAGAATATAAACATCTGCAATTCTCTGAGTGGCTTTGTTTTGCTGTCCTTCCCGTGGCTATTGCAGTACAAGAGGAAGAGAAAGTTTTAGATAGTCCATAGCTACTTATTTCCTCTAAAAATTTATCTGATTTCTCATAAGTATGTATTTTTTCTTCCAAAAATGGTAGAATTACTGTATGCTTTTCCCATGCTGTTTACATGTACTAAATAATAATTAAATGTTCTAACCTTGATCAGATACAAGCTTCCTAGAATTTTATTCCCTGTAATATTTGCTTAGAGAAAGAAATCCTCTGGGACATATTGTGTAGAGCTTCTGGACCACCTCCTGCAGCTGCTTTTTAGTTTGAGCTAATTAATATTTGTGCATATTTGTTATTTTGCTTCCTTATGTATCAGCTGAGTACCAATGAGATGGAACCAAGTAATTCTTACTGGGTTCTTTAAAAAGCCGTGGATAAACTCAGGTATGAAAAGGTTTTGCAAATTAAATTAGGCTCAAGGTGGAAGTTAATGGGCTGTGATGGCCTAAAGGTAACTGAGGAACAGAGTAAGAAATGCATCTTAAGACTGGTGGAGCTGTCTTAACCTTTTGAGGTGACATGTGGACACTGTGAGCCATCCTAAGAGGAAAAAGACACCAACATTTGTGAAGGGCACTAAGAGAGGTAGGCTACCTCTAGAGAAAATCAGAGGGAGTATATACACAACAAAAAACCCTTGAAATTTATTGAAGAGTTCAAGGTAACCTCCCTTTGTAACACAAATATTTGGTGCCTGTTACTGGCTGTTCTGTTGTACAAAAAAAGAAAAGCATGTTGGCATTGCTGCAGGCAGCTTAATGAAACTGCTGAGGGCCCAGCAGCATTAATAACAGAAAGAAAAGGGTGTCATACCTTAAAATGAAATCTGATCTAGCCTGACATGGTGGATTGTTTTCCTCTGACCTCCCGACAGCCAAAATCCCTTTAAAGACATGAAGAGGCTTTGGCTCATTAAGATGAGCAGCAGCAGAGCAGCTTAAGCTGTTTTGCTTGAGAAAGTTGATAAATGACTGTTGTCATGAAAGGTGAAGAAGAGAGAACCTGGGCAGCAGTGCTGGGTTACTGCAGAAGGTGAACCTTGCCTTTTGAGGGGGAGGTCTCCCTTATTTTAAAGTCCTGTGGGCTTTGATCCCCCAGAGGAAAGGATGAGCTTTACTTCTGCTGGTGATGCCAGTGGTGGGAGAAGGCTCCCCTTTCCAGTGGCTGAGGTAGGGATAGGGGCTGCCCAGGCTTCCCAGCCCAGGGCTTTGGTGATGATGGCATGTGTCCTGACACAAGAAGACCAGAAGGACCTTGGGAACAGGGAATCCAACTGAGCTGAGATTTTATCTGGCTGTTCTGATCAGGTATTCAGTCCTTTCTCCCTGGGGGCCTCCCAGATTGGTTTTAGGCTCTTCTGTTTTGTATGTTGAGAATATTCATCAGACATCTTGCTGCTCCTGGTGGGTGAGGAATGCCCATGGCATGTCTCACAGCTCACCTGGAACTGCTGCTGGCAGAATCCCATTGTGCAGTGGGCATTGCTTGCTGGCAGAGCCAGCTGGGCCCTGCTTTTGGCTGGCAGGGTGAAATAACTTCTGTCATCAACTGTTCCACGAAAACCTGAGTCTTCTCCTCCATGCAGAGGTGGAGGATCCTGGAAGGTTCACTCCCCTGTCAAGGAATGGATAATTCATTGTCCTATGTGCAGTAAAGGGTGATGCTGTGGCTTGTCCCCAATCCTCAGATGAGGAGGAACCTACCAGTTCCTATCACCTCTGAGTAGCCCTGTATCACTCAATGGGGTCAAGTCTGTTCCTGCAAGGAAAAATCATCCAAGACAAACAAAAAACAAGAGTATCCCTAAAGGAGGTGAGTCTCAAACTCTGGTTTTGTTAAAAGAGCTCCTTGCAGTGTGCCTGAGCAAGGACCAAGTGGAAGGTGTCCCTACCCCTGGCACAGGAGTTGGAACTGGATGATTTTTGAGAGCTCTTCTAACCCAAGCCATTCCAGGATCTCATGAACTTGGTCACATCACTCATCTGATGCTCTTTGTATGCCCAGGGGTGTCATGTGTGCCCCTTTGTCCCCACCCTACAGCTACTGCCTGTTATCCAAGGGCTCTCTGCTGCTCCCCCTGGAAACCTGGAGATGCTCAGAAAGTGTGATGCCCCTAAATTACAAACCCTAACTGAAGTGGGTGCATTCCAAATAACAAAAATGCCAGGATTTAATGCCGTTCAATGCAGGCAGCTACTGATTCCAGGGTCAGGTGTTAGATGTTTTCCACTAAGTCTCAAAATCATTTAATTTAAAAAGGTTGTTACAGTAACAAGCATGAGATTGTTTCTGGAACTAGTTTCTACCTGGGCTGTCTGTAACAAAGTATAAGACACTTATAAAACTTGTGTGTTTTAAGTATATGTTAGGATTTGAGAGAAGACTCTTGGGGCTCCCCTCTTTTTGCCTCATGAAAACTAAGGCTATCATAAAAATTTGCTACCTTTTTTTTTGTGCAATGGCTCACTTTTTAAAACTTCATAATTCTGGCTTTAGTCCACCCTTTTTGCTAGTATAGGTTGTGACGTGTAGTTTCCCTCACAACCAAAAATCTAAAAAGTTTCCCATGTGTAACATTGTATATTCAATACTGCAGGATTTTCATGGCTTTGTAAGAGCCCTGAATGCATCAGAACGCCAAATAATGCTGATTTGGACTGTGCATGCAGATCACTTTACTCCTCTTGATAGCCACCAAACACAAGATAAATAGCTGATGATTGCAGTGTTGTATACATTCAGAACTTCTGTAGCCAAGATGAAAAAATACATGAAATCTTTAGAAATCAGAATCACTGAAAACACCTGCTCCAAAAACACACACTCAAAGGAAATAGAAGCTTTCCACAAAACTCATGGCTCTGTCCTTCTGGCTCTTGTGAGACACTTTACTGACTTCTTTAGCACATTATCCCACTCTCTGCAAAGAAATTGTGTCCTTATGATAATTAACAATACAAAGTGGTAAAGTTCAATATCAGCAGAGATGTCATCTTCTTGGTGGCTGAAGAATGCTGCAGTCTGTAGACTGGCACACTAGAAATAAAACCAGTTTTTCAGTGTTCTTCACAGCTGTAGCCTGAGCTTCAGTGCAGGCATGCTCAGAATATAATGCAATGTATAAACTCTTCCATTCTCACTCCATGGCTGCATTACAGAAATCTGGGAAATATTTAATTTTAGAAGCAAGTGTCCATACACTTACATGTGACATATTGCTTTAGAAAACAACTGGTCTGGGCTGTGTGATATTGCTAGTTTGAGAAAATTCTCCTATTGCTTAATGAAAACTTTAGGAACATGATTCAAAGAGATGTGTGTGTTTAGTGTTTTTCTGATGGTTATATTTGCACTGAATCGATGGCTGAATTATACAGAGCAACCTGGCACAGATATGATAATAGCTCAACTAATTTAATGTAGAGCACTAATGAAGCTTTAAAAAAATTAGAATAATGACATAATTGAGGCCTTCATGCTGTCTGGATGATTTGCTGATAGGACAATCTCTCTATATCCAAGTGTCTTTTGCTGCTCATAGGCTGCTGCTCATTCTTGGAAACCTCATTTATGCACCACCAGTGGTAATGTTAAATTATTTCTCCATTCTGAGCATAGTGGTGAGGTTTTAGTTTCTCATATGGCAATGAGTTAGTTAAGTTGGGTAATCAATAATTTCAATGCACAATTTCATTTTGCCTTTTGTATCATGTGCTGAAATTAATCTTTAATTTTCACTTGCAGCTGCCTCAACAAGTTTACAACATCACACATATTATAAATAGCATATTTCTTTTCTATAGCCAGGCTTGAATACCAGTTTTTCATCAATATAATTGACAAAAGTCTACTGCACTGTATGGCAGCATATGTCCAAAAATTATGTAGAAGTACTGTTTAATTAATTTGCATTCTGTGTGAAAGTTTTAAAATGATAGATGCATGAAACATATATATGTGCAACAAATTAAAGGCTAAAACTAAGAGAGGGATATATAAGTACAGCATCTAAATCCTAAGAGGGATCTGTCCTGAGTTGTGGCCATTGCAACAGGATTTTGTATAACAAAAAACACTTTTCCTACTAATTTCTGGATTATATGAATAGATCTTTTTTTTCTTCTGTGGCTCATAAAACACAACATCTTGTCAGACTTGGCTACAGTTGGTTTTGATGAGGTTTTCCTTACTCTGAGGAAATTGTATGGTTTAATCTCATCATTTGAAGATTTTTTGGTAAGAGAATCTATAGCCAGCTCAGTTCACAGTTATGACATTGTTCCTTTTACTACAGAGATCCAGCCAGATGTGCTCTACTACAGTGCAGAGCAGCCCTACCCAAAACCATTAACTTCCCAATCCTTTTCCTTCTGCCAGCAAACTGTCTTTGTGTTTTGCCATGTTTCTCCAAATGAACATTTGGATGCTGTTCTCACAGTTTTGTTTTTGCATTAGAATATCAATGGAAGTCCTTTTGCATGTATGTGACTGATTTCCCAGCACAAGCCTCCTTCAGCCTTTCCCCCAAAGGAGGTGTTTCTTTTCCACCAAGTGCCAGCAGGATGAAAAGTTCCAACTCTTTCTATTTTTTACCATAAACAATTTTAGCATCAGTGTGATGGATCTGTTCCATTATCCCAAAGTATAATGAGGAATAGGAAATCCAGGGGAACTTAGATTAGATAATTTGACAAAGTTTTCTCTGTAACATGAGTTCTCTGATGCCGCTTCAATTTTTTTTTTTCAATAAATACCAAAGGGAGAATATCTGATCTACCAAAACATGAACAATAAGTGAGCCTCAGGAAAACTGTGATCCATTGAGCTCTACAAGCACTTGCAGATGGTTACATCCTTCTGATTTTTGGTTTTAAATAATGGTCTCAGAATAGAACCTACAAAGTGAACTTGAAGAGTAGGCTGGGGTCTTGAATTCCAGAGTGATCTAAAGAGAAATATTCTTTAATGGCCACAAAATTATTGAAGGGAGGATGTCATAGGATGAAGTAGGCTCTGTTCAGATGTGCTGAGCAATAGGACAAGAGGGAACAGGTAGGAACTGGAACACAGGACGTTCCACCTGAACATGAGGAACTTCCTTGTTGGGGTGACAGCACTGGAACAGATTGCCCAGGGAGGTGGTGGAGTCTCCCTCACTGGAGATATTCCAGAACCACCTGGACACAACCCTGTGCAATGGGCTCTGGAATGGCCCTTTTTGAACAGGGAGGTTGGGCCAGATGACCCTTTGTGGTCCCTTCCAACCTGACCCATTCTGTGACTTCATGAATGATGAGGGAAGAGAGTAAGCTTGGAGTTTAACACTTGTTGCTCTGCTAAGTGCATGTGTGTCTGAGCTGTTGATAAATTCCTCGTGTGTTTTTTGATAATGAGTGTTAGATCATACAAACCTCTTGCTTCAGGGCTTCCCTTGGCTACACACAGGAGGGAAAATAAACTTTCCTCCACTTGACTTTTGTTTTGAGAAGATGATGGAAGGAGAGGCTCTCCTCACTCTGAGTCTGCAGAAGGGCCAGAAGAAGAGATACAAGCTGTGCTGATGCTCCTCCTGACACTTGAGTGTCCAGGTGGCTTCTGCATGTGCTGCTGGTGGTGGAATTGCTCATCAGAAGCCCTGTGCCCCTTCCCTGCTCCAAGCTTTGCACGGTCACTGCATTCAGCTGAGGGGAAGCTGCTCATCTGACAGCCCTTGGAGGTTTAGTGAACGCTTGGACTGCTTAGGGTTTAACATTCCCTGTGCACATGTATCATAATTGTTGAGCTTTATGAGTTCTTGGCACTCTCCAGAGAGCAAAGTCTCTGTTGGTAATTGTTCGGTGAGGCATAAAAAGATCTGTTTAAAGACATATTATAAACCAAAACTGTGTGTTTGTCCATTTTCACTTTACTGGCCAACAGTGTGTAATAATACTTCAAGATGAAAGATGTTGACTTCACAGAAATAAACAAGTTGGAGCAATAAATGCATTAGTCAAGCACTTTGCTGAGGTGCATAAGGGTTTTTGTAATGCTGAATCTAATGCAAAAACTACACTTCCACTTGAGTTGAACCTATCAAGAGCAAAATATCCCAATGAGACTGAAACTCTTCAGCATAAGTGGTTTCTCCATACCATGAGGAAGGATAAACGATAAAAAAGAGATGTTTGCATTGAAACAGAGGAAATGGAATGAAGTTCACCTGAATAAAGAGATAGAAAAGCCACAGCTTTGGAGCTTATTTCTAGGAGGCTCAGAGACTATGATTGTCATTAAATATACACTAGTAACATTTAAAAAAAAAAGAAAATATGGGTGTGTAAAAAGTAAGAAGAAACAATAAAGAGGTAGATAATGGAGAAGGGCTGGAATGGTTATTGAATGCAGTTAAGGACACTAAAGAAATTACGTGGAAAGTAATGACATAGAATAAAATATAATTGCACCAGATGATGAGCAATAGAACGTGTTTCCAACACGGGAAGAGTAAAGCATCAATGAAGGAGACTGTGGGCTTTTTAAGGCAAAGGCAGTAATTTCTAGACAATAGATTGAGCCTCTGTGAGCAAAAAAAAAATTAAATAAGTTCTCTGCTTCAATGTTCATAAAGGATATAGAACAGATGCCAAGAGCAGATGTAGAATTTCCAAAAAGAAAAAAAAGAATAAAAGAATGAAAAAGAGAAACATTGCAGAAAATCATTGCTATAACAGCTGATCAAGAAATAAAACAATCTCAGCAGCAGGGAAGAAAGCCAAAATTAAACAAAGATTCATCTCACTGTTCAGAAGACATACAAAAAGGAAATATGAGCCTGGGTCACAAATGTTAAAAGAGGGAAGCGGGCCTAGACTAAAGGGATATTAAATAGGGATATTAAACTCAATGCCCCAGAGCCTCATCCTTCAAGTCAGAGAAGTACAATTGCATGGAGCTTGATTTTGTGGTTTTCTTATAAAAGGCTTGAGGTGTTACGACAATGCAAGCATTAGTTTGCAAGGGAAAAAAAAGGAAAATAAGAATTTGGTTTTGTTTTATTTCCTCTGAAACATCCATTTTGTGCCTCATAACTTTCTGGATAGTGTCTTCCCTGTACAGCACTAGATGTGGATCAAATATATCATAAAATAATTGTGTTTTTTCCATTTTGGCACATTCCAGCCATTCAGTATTATGTTTTCAAGATGAAGGAGGACATTTTTCCCTTGTGTTCTTGTGCTTCATAGGATTTATAACATTAAATATGAGCTGGTAGCTGAAGGGAATTCTGCTTTGTGAAGTGGCTATCACGAAAGTAAAGCATCAGAAACTAAAATTAAACTTGAGGTTTGGGCTGATTTCCAGTGATGGGATCCTATTACTGGCGATGAAAGGAAGGAAGCAGAGTAAATCAGAACAAAATTATTCATGCAGCTAAAAACCAGAGCTGTGCAAAACCTTATGGATTAGGTGAGGGACAGTTTTAACATTTTGATTTGGAGCACCAGTGAGTTAAGAAGAGAGCCAATGCAAAAGTTCTGGGGAAAAAGCTTTGCTGTCAAAAAACCCACTCAAACTAATAAGACTGCATTTCAACTCTAGTTGGGTAGATCATTTTGAATTTCTTTGGGAAGCAGCCAAAATACTTCAAGGAGTTAAAGTAAATGCATAGACTTAGCAAGAGAAAAATAAGGTGCATTATGATATTTACCAGGGAGGAAAATGTCAGTATGTAAAATGAGTTCAGAAATAATTGAATGCATTAGATTTATCTTCCACAAAAATGTCAAAGGTGAAAACAGAGTATAGAGAAAACATTGTGCCTTTGGTGCCATGTGGCAGCTCTGAAGGCAATGGGTTGCAGGGGTGTGAGAATAGGCTGTTGCATGATTTTGAATACGTGTTTAACACTGTTATCATTTTTAATAGTTTAAAATTTTGCAGTAAGAAAAGTTTGGAGGCCACATTCTACTGCTATACACCCTTCCTATCTGCCATAACCAAAATTACTGAGTTTTATTTGAATAGATGTGTGACACAGGTAAAGCTTTCTGTGCTAACAAGGTATGTGGGAAGAAAGGAGCCTCAGGAGAATTCAGGAGGTCTGGAACACTTGCACTGACTGCTGATGTTTGGAGTCATCTTGAAAGCAAAGAGTGGAGATGTTTTTTCCAGTCTCAGAGACTGAAAAATAGAAAAAAGGAGTGTCCACCCAGAAAAAGAATAACATCATGGCCACTTTAGTAAACAAGTTTTGAAAGAAAGTTGAGAGGGAATAAAAATAAGATTTAAGAGGGAGGGAGAGTTTCATCAAAGCGGGTACTACGTGGGAGGAAGTCGTGTTGGTCTTTTTGCTCAAAGTGCAATAACTCCCTATCATTTCCTGCACTTTATTAATAACTGCTCTTCTGTTTAAAAATATTTTAATCCCTTTCATAGCTGGAATGACTCACCAGCTCTTTTTTCATTGTTAAAGATGATTTCTTCCAGTCTCTCAGCCACCAGAGCAGTGTCCCCAGGGAGTAGCATGGTGTTAAACCAACACCATGTGCTATTTTGTTCCCTTAGATCCAGTCTAATTATTCTCATTAGCTTTAACAGACAGCTAAACATCTATGGTTAATAAAAAATAGAGCCAGAAAGCAATGCCTACTCTGAGCTGTAAAAGAAATGTGAATCTGAGGATTCTTGATGTATCACATGGAGATGTAGTGTTATTTTATGCCCCAGGAATCACAGTTTTGCCTATTCCTGCTCTCAGCATTCATGAATAAACAACACTGGGAAGGATTCATGCTTTTCCCAGCAGGCTCATGAGCAGACTGTGCAGGGAATCTCATGCCTGATGTTCTACTCCACTCTGGTGAGACCCCATGTGCAGAGCTTCCTCCAGCCCTGAGGTCCCAGCCCAGGAAGGACATGGACCTGTTGGAGCAAGTCCAGAGGAGACACCATGTTCATTAGAGGGATGGAGCAGCTCTGCTGTGAGGAAAGGCTGAGACAACTGGGATTGTTCAGCCTGGGAAAGAGACCTAATTGCAGCCTTCCAGAACCTGAAGGGAGCTGACAACAAAGATGGAGACGGACCATTTACAAGGGCCTGGAGTGACAGGACAAGAGGGAATGGCTTCAAACTGACAGAGAGCAGGGATAGAAGGGATACCAGAAATAAATTTTTGACTATGAGGGTGGGGAGGCCCTGGCACTGGTTGCTCAGAGAAGCTGTGGCTGCCCCATCCCTAGAAGTGTTCAAGGCCAGGTTGGAGAAACCTGGTCTAGTAGAAGGTGTCTGTGCCCATGGCAGGAGAGTGGAAAGAAACTATTTCTGAAGTCACTTTCAACCTAAACCTTTCTGCAATTCTATGACAGATGGAGCCCACATATGTGATTAGAGATGGGCCTTGGTCACAGCTTGCATTTTTACCTTTGGTAATTGGTGCACCACTGTTTTCACCTCGTTTGAGGGAAAGAAAGCTAAAGGACTGCCCGCACTCTTGCATCCTCCCCCTGCCAAGGGAAAGGGAGTGCTCAGTTCTGCTCCCAAGCTGGTTACAAATGGCTGTTCCCAGTGATGGAAAATGTTGCTTTCCCATAAACTTTAATTACTTTATTTCTATTCTCTTCTTATCCCATGTCCCATTGCAGAGAGTGATGCAAAGTTGTCACATGCTGTTACCACAGATGATGAGACCACCAGATTTTCTCCTACTGTGAGATCTTTCAGCCAAGCCCAATGGAAACCAGAAATGTCATCAAGTCAAAAAGGAGGTGTAAGGACACTGTTCTGACTGCTGGGTTTCAGCTGGTTAAGTGAAAAAGGTTCAGTTTATCAAGCTACATCAGACAGGAATATTTTAATTTGAAAGTAAACCTTTTTGTGTCATATTGAAGTTATTTTCTCACTTGTTGCCTATGCCAGTGCTGTAAGTAGAGGAAAATCAGGCATAGAGGATGGTGGTTCACCAGTTTTCTTATTTGAAGTCTATGAGAAAGGAAAATGTGGTGAAGTCTCCATTTTTTGAGGTCTGTGTTTCAATGCATCAAGACAATAACTCCCTGAGAGATAGGCTATACTTCAAGTGTGTTTTATGAGCTGAAGACAGAATTATTGACTTGATTTCTTTAGACTGTGCTGTGCAGGAGATCAAAGAAGGTGCTAGTAATTGTCTTCTAGGAACCTGACCAATGCTAATGTCACAAATTCAACATAAATAACCATTGTTTGCCACCCAAGAAGTCACAAAGATGGTAAAAAACAGTGATACAGATATAAAAATGGAAATAGAGGGGAAAAAATGACAGCTTTCCAAGTTCAAGATTTGTTGGAGAGTAATTATGAAGAATACTATGCATAGTTTATTCCATGCCAGATCCCCTGGTGAGCCTATAAACATATTCATGCTGTTAATGTTTCCACTCAGAAGCAAATTGTATTGCACTACATAAAAACTTTTCAATGGAGAGGTGGGTATGATGGAGCTAAGGCGTTGCTGCAGCAACAACACCGTTCCACTATGAGCAGTGTGAGCCAAGCCCTGCAAGGAAGTGTTTGAAGAAGCTGATATCCTCAAATTATTTACTTGATTGTGCACAGGAAGAAGAAACTGAAGCTACCTGTCTTCCTCCCATACAGCACTGGTTAAGCTTCTTAGGGTATCAAACAATGAGGTTTTTGCTTCAAAACTAAACACTCCTTCTATTCAAATCTAAATACAATGAACTTTATCTTCGATGGGCTTGTTGGGGCCCTCGAATGTCAGATCTGTAACCCTGTGGAACAGATCCTCATCACTCTCTATTGTTTCCCATCAGATGAAGATCTTCATGGAAGCTTCATAAATAGCCCATTCATAAGAGAATAAAAACGTATTGTACCAACACAATAGCCCTGCAAGGCCAACATCATCCCTGGTGAAGTTAACAGAGTTAACATGCAAAAAATTTCCCTCTCTCTTCCGGCCCCAGTTCAGAATCCCAATAACTATCATCTCTGCCTCATCTCCATTTTCATCACCACTTCATAAAAACTGGGAAGTAAAGATCAAGAGCGAAAGCTTTAGCTACCTGGAGAGCTCCTGTGTTCATGGTGCAAATGTATTATACTAATGTACAATAAAAGAGAGTCTATTATCTAGTCCTCCTTAAGAGAACTTCTTAAGAGATTTCTTTAATGTTTGAGCATTAGACAAGTTATTGATTTTGCTATTCCTTAACCCATTTCATGTTTTCTTCTTTAATCAGGCTGCTTTCCTCTATGCTGTACGTGCCCAGATGGGAAGCAAATGGAGCACCAATACAGTGCTAAGGGGTTAATGAATTTAAGACAAGAGTATTCCTCAAAGTATTGCATTCAGGGGAACTAACAATAATGTGTGCTTAGCCCTCCCTCTTCCAAACGTACTACTTGTATTCTTCTTTGCATAAAAATGGAGGAGAAATTGAAGTGTTCATCATATGACTGATTTTCAGCCTACATTTGTTCATGAGAGGTGTTTCCTTTGGACCTAGCTTGAAAAGAGTTAGATTTGGATTTAGGCTGAGGAGGATGTGGATCTCCTTCATTCCTATATTCACATAACTCCAGATCCTTTGCCTCTTTCCTGGACATATAACGTGGCCTTTATTTGTGCCACGTCACTGAGTGCCTCGTGGCAGCCTGCAGTAGTGATTTACTGACTGATCATTTCTTAAGGTCAGCAGCCTTGTCCTTACACAAAGCAGAAATGTTCCTTCTACCTGATTAGGCACCACTGCATGAGAGCAGTGGGAAGTCAGGGATTCTCTAGTTAGAGGGCTGATTAGCCTTCCTTAAAATAAACTTGACTTGAACCAAGGGTGAATGATCCAGAAAATAACAAAGTGCATCTAATTGGAGTGGAAATGGAACAAACTGTCCTCTTCCTTTTTGGCTTCCTTTTATATTTCAATGATAAGCACTATGTCTGATATTATTAAAGAGCCTGAGTGGATGATCCTCTTGTCTTGGGCCAGATGCTGTTATCATTTACACCAACATAAACAAGAGTCTTCCTTGGTATGGATCCAAAGAGCAGAGGTCTGCCTTTCATTGCATCAGCCCAAGAATGAACCTTGAAAAACCCAGGCTTTTTTTCAGTCCTTCCCATTGCAACCAGAGCATTTTGACCTCTCTTCTTAACCCTAAATTAAATTTGCCTTTGGTTTTTGTGGGCAGGAGGGTAAATTTACAAAACATTTGGTGCTGCTTGGTTCCCACCATTATAATGGTTCCCATCATTATAAAGGTCAGAGAAAGTGAACTCACAGCAGCACACAGGCCCCAGCTTTATACATCTCGTCATCACATTTGTACACTGCACATCAGCTCTGCTAAGTACATCATTCACATGGCTTTACTTGAGGCTGCTTCTTATGCCTCAGGTACACTGAGGCTGAAGGAGAATGAACAGTAAGTTCTATAGTCTCTGGGGGAGACCTGGAGTTGAAAAGCCTCATCATATGAAAACAGGAGGCACTGAAATGTCCTGCTACATAATGAATGTAATGAAAGCTGCAATATCAGCACTGGGTGCTGGTGAAATTATCCAATTCTTTTAAGATCGTGCTGTAGATTTCTCCGGTGTCTCGTATCCCCATATTGTGTGTAGAATACCTTAAAAGAAATAAAGATGCTGCACCAGAGATAACTGTGATTCAATAAAAATTAGGCTCTCTTGCATTAATATTCCTTAACTACACAGATAGGGATAATATATTAATTTCCAAATCCAAACTAAAAGAGAATAGAAAGATTTTTCCAGTGTTTAATCCTGAAATTATTTCCTGTAGACGCTGAATCCTGTCCTTACTGCCCTCCAGGGCTTGGTGTTTCAGTAAGAACACACTTGACTGTACTTCTGAGGCTCACTGAGGGCTGGGCTGTCCCCTCACCAAGAACAGCTGTGCAACATCCTACACAAGTCACAAATTAGGATCTGACTCTGAATTCAATGGCTTCTTGGTCCAAACAGGAATTACCCTGAGCCAGTTCCCTTGTTTTAATGCATCTTATGAAGCTGACTGGTATTGGATCTAAGCCAAGGCTTTGTCCCTCCCAATCTGCCCACTTGGAGTAAGAAGTAGCAGTGCCAGGTGTGAGGTCCAGCAAAGGGCTGGGCAATCCACAGAAAGGTTTGGGCAACCTTTAGAAAGGTGCCAGTGGTGTTCTTAAATGTACTAGAATTTTCAGACTGAAAGTGTAGGGGTAGGCCAATTATTAGTTCTCAGTTTAATTTGTTTTCCAGAGGTGACACAGCTTTCTGCCTACAGAGGCTAGAGGGCTGTGCAGCTGTACAGGGCTGGGATGTCAACACTGGCATGCACAGCTGCCAACATTGTTCTGAGGTCAAGCTCTCGAAATTACAAGAGATTCCAAGAGGAGAAGGAAGAAACCTAAATCTTGGAAAAGGGGACAGGAAAAAAGTAAATTCTGAAGCTTAAATGTTTGTGACAGTTTCTAAATTATGGTGAGAGGTGCTCGTGTCTCCACAACGGAGATCAAAGCCAAGGTTCGACCCAGAGCCAGGCTCCGTTCTCAACTCCACCCTCACCTTCAGCAAGGCCAAACCAATTCTCCTAACACTTGACAAAGCAGATCTATCACCGGGTTGGGTTTTTCCAACGTGCTGAAAAAAAAATCTGGCAACGCTCCTGGACAGCTTCAGCAATCAAAATAATCCAGGCCTTCATTTATTGGTAAGATTTTCCTATGATTCCTTGTTTAGGTTTCTTTTTATAGATATTGTCTTGCCTTTGAAATGACAAACCCTGCTTCATGTCTGTCTTTTCAAAACAGTTCTCAGTCACAGAGCAAAGAGATGCAGAAGGATGGAAAAGGCTTTGAAGGGATCAGCCATGTCAGGTATCCAGTGGCCATGGACTGGCCTGAAGCTCATGTTTGGCTCCATCATTCATGGCACAGGTGAATCATTTTTGGAGGCTGAGGGATACTTGTGTGTCTCTTTCCTGCTCCCTTCATCCTGGTTGATGCTACCCCAGCTCCAGTTCATAGCAGACATCAGGAATGCCCATTTCCTCCAGGGTTAGAAGAACACTCCAGGATGCTGCTTGGCAATCCAGCTCCAAAAATCATACAAAGGCTTTGAACAATTTGTGAGCGACATTTTTGTCCACATGCAAATGTTCAGACCTTGAAATACAGGCTGTATTTCTGCATTAGCTCGAAGTGAATGATCTCATCCCCTCAAATTAAATCACTGTGGAAGTCAATGGTAAATCTGGCTTTATACTGATAGTGTCATCTTATTGTCCCTGCTCTATGTCTCCTTCAATGAGCCAGTGTGGCAGTGAAACTCCAGTGTGGATGTTCCAGTATCTGTGTCATTTAATGCAACTGTCTCTGATCTTATAGAATAGATGGCTTCATCCTAAAGAGATTAACTCCTTCTGAAAAGCTGTACAATGGCAATTTATTTTCCCTGGATATGCATGCAGATACAGAGCTGCATGCAGAGGTGATTTGTGTGCACATCAAGGAGAAAATACACCCTGAAAAATCCCTCCCCACACCCAAAGACCTGCAGAGAGAAATAGCAGGAGCAACAGTGAGGAGCTGATTCCAGCCTGTGGGGATTTCATTAGGCTAAATATTTAATCTGTGTTCATTTATCTAGAGCTCATTCCCAGGTTCATGTGGAATAAGGCACAGCTGACTCAATGGGATTTATTTGTCTCTCAGACACTAATAAACTTCTGGAAGGTTCACGGCATTAAACTCTTACTAAAGTTTCATTTCAGACTAGAGTCCTGTCCTCAGAATATAAAAGAGTGTCACATGAGTTTTGGTGTTTCAGCTTCATTTAATGACAACCTATTTTTCTAAGTCAATGGGAAAATCATTTTTCTAAACCACTAGCAAATTTATTCTATTCTCTCATAATAAAAATTGAGATGTTCTGATCAAAGGTTTGATGTAAAACTGAAAGAAACCAATGATAATCTTTCTACTGACCTCAATCAGTTTGGATAAAGACCCTGAAATAAAAGTTAATGTGCATCAGGAGAAACAGTGGGCTGGAAGTGAAGCAACATAGATAAATCTGTTGCCTAAAATTGCTGCGGGAATAGTATTTGTCTGATGTTTCAGTAAGGTTACATTTTAAAATACATTCTCTGTGAGGTTAGAGCAAGCATTTTCCTTAAATGAAAAAAAATGGAGCCAGTCAGACTTCTCTGTTTGAATGCTGACAGCATTTTTCATTTTTATGCCTTTCTCAAAAGCTTGTCCAGAAAAACAGGAGATTTTGCTGAAGTGATAAGGGAATTTATACATTCAGAACAGATCTGTACTATTATGACTCCAACATGTAATGCTGAGGCAATAAAATTTATGACTGTCTTCTTCAGTGCCTTAATGAGGCATTGCAAGGCTCACTGTGTATTTGCAAATGTCTTAACAGATAATGATTTTAAAAAATACTGGAGTACAGCTGCCAGCACAAATGGCCATAACACCAATTATCTTTGCAGGATTTAGTCATTATGTGGAATAAAAGGCAAAACTGAATCATCGGCCAGTTTTCTTCTCCAGTTTGTGAGGGAAGTCAAGGGAACACATTTCTCTGGACTCATCTCCCCATTACTTTTCCTCCCCTTACATCTCCATTGCTGGCATAATCCTAGCAATTAAACTGAGCCTCCTGATGAGACTTATTATTTTTAATCCGGCTTGTTACAGGGCATGAGTTTTTTCACTAATCCATTTCTGGCATGTCTGCTTTTCCAAGCATAGCCTTTCCTCTGAAGGGAGCAAGGGTGCTCTCACAGCAACAGGCACGGGGGCTCTCTGATGGTTTGTGTCTGACTGACACCCCATTTGAGTGACTCCTAAACCCACAGTCACGACAGTCCTACGGGACCAGGTGAACATGGTGAAGGTGAGTGGATTGACAAAATCAATTATGGAAACGTTAACTTGAATTCCATTTTCCTTGCAGAAAACTGTCCCACAACCATTGCATCTGTGGGGCTGGAAAATGCAAGAAAAAAGGGTGGGATCTCTTGTGCTGCTTTCCTCCAATCTCTCCAAACTCTTCCATGTTTTTCAGCCTTCATAGAGTGAGTCTGTTTGTTTGGGGAGGAAATTGCAAACCATGGAAACCTTCTATCTCTTTTATTTCACTGCCAAGAGATGTGCCAAACAAAATAGCCTGTTTGTTTAAGGTTAGGCCAGCTAAATATGGGGGTTTGGAGTGTTCCAGAAAGGTGGTATCATAGAATCGTGAAATGGTCTGGGTTGGAAGGGACCTTAAAGATTATCTGATCCCAACCCACTTCCATGGGCAGGGATGCCACCCAATACATTATCTTGCTCAGGGTTCCAACCAACCTTAGGGGCCGATGACTGGTGCTAATTTTGTTTCCCCTAAATTCTGAACCAAAAAATAGGAAGTAGCAACTTCTCTTTTCCTTTCAGAAGACAGACATCTGTGGCTCATTGACCTCATTCACTGTCTACTTTCTAGGGCAAAGGGAGAGCCCTTTGGGTGTATTTTTTCCCACACAAACTCAACTGGCTGAGGCAGTTCTGGCTCCTGTGAGCAGGCAAGAGGAAGGTTCACACAAGCACACAAAGGCTTCCCCATGCACCACCTTAGCACCATCCCTCCCCATCCCTAACAGCCTCAAAGAGCAGCCTTTGGCAGAGGATTGGGTCAGTAGCTGAAGGTCAGTAGCTTCTGGTTTTCAAAGCACGGGATCCTGGGCACAGCCTGTCGGATTCTGGGGGGTCTCCATTCCAGCAGCTGTGTGTTCGTAAGATACCAAGGGCCAGTGACTCAGCTCCCCACCAGCAAGGCCAGATGTTTAGTCACAGGTCACGATGAAGTCATTATTATTGAATTTCCACCACACCAGACTGCAATTAAAGCAGCTCCTGTGACCTCACCATTTACCTGGGCAATTCCTCTTGGGCTATGCCAAGCTGAAGCCATGGAGAAACATCAGGACACCAATCTGCCATGGCTCTGCCCTCTCCAAAGACATGCCTCTAGCATGTCTAGCATTTTGCTGACTGAGTCTGAAGGAACAGCCTTCACCATGCTTTCTTGTCTGCTCCCACACCTGACTGGCCAGATAAGGCAGAAAACTCTGCTAATTTAGCCTCGGTATGACAGGAAAGGGTGTGATGAGCTCACTGGTTAAATGTCCTTAGCTGCATGGGCTGATTGAAGGTATGTGTTTTGGTAAGGTCCAGAGATCAATTTTTCCTGTCTAATAAAACAGATAAATGAAGTGGAAACATTTTCCTCAAAAATATTTTGTGCAAATGAGTCCTTTTTTCCCTCTGAAATAGATGAGATTTTATTTTAGTCTCATTCACTTGGATGCATTTCATAAGATCATAGAATAGCTTGAGTTCAAAGGGACTTTTACAGGTCATCCAGTCCCAACTCCCTGCCATGGGCAGGGACACCTCCCACTATCCCAGGCCTGGACACTAACCTGGCCTTGGACACTTCCAGGGATGGGGCAGCCACAGCTTCTCTGGGCACCCTGTGTCAGTGTTTTATGACCTTCATTGTAAAAAAGTTCTTCCTTATAACTAATCCTGTCCTATGGCAACAGGCCCTGCTAAAAGGATTGTCCTTATATTTCTTGTGGGCCTCGAGACTCCATCAGCTGCACCTTCCTGTTGAGTGTACAAGTGCCACATCCTCGAGCTGCTTGATTGTTTATTCATCAAGGGATAGAGCTACATGTGAGGCTCTAAACAGCAGCATTTTGCTGATCTACTTTATCTGGAAAACCCTAAAGAGAAAATAATTGATGCTGTGGGTTGTGCAATGTCTTCTTAATCCTAATATCCCATAAACACATTCACATTAGTATATGGTACCACTGTAGGATGAAAATTGCCTTGAAACAGGTGCTGTATAAACCATAGAAGGCAGAGAAATTCCTCATCCAACCATTAAACATATGATGAAATGCTGACAAAATAGCCAGGCAGCTGCTTGCCCAAGCATGAGGCCAAACAACACTTCTGGAGGTGAAGATCCCTCTGAAATGCCCCTTTTGGAGCAGCATCCCACAAGCAGGTAGAATGTGAGCATTAATTTGTGGATTGCAACATCCACTGAGGTCACAGTGAAGAGCCAGCTCTTTTATGAACTCACGTTGCTAAGAGCAAGTGTTGCTTTCATTTACCAACCCACAAATCCCATGTGTCGTATCATTTCCTTGTTTTTCAGTGCTAAGAAACATGTCTATATAAAAGCCCTCAGAAATATTGCTCTAAGGATTCTGTAATTCATTGTGGCTCCCAGCCCTAATAACTACAAGGTGATTTTTCATAGATTTCTAAAATTGGCAAGCTAATATTTTTTGGATCAGTCAGAAAAGAAATACTGCTCTATCCTTTGCTGATCCTTTCCTCGTCAACAAGTGCAATTGCAAAAACATATTTTCCCAGCTCAGGATTTCAGAACTCCCTGTCAGAGTCATTTTCCCATCCTTCAGGAGCCAATCTGAATCCTATTACACCAGGGAAATGTCAACTGATTCATCTTCCATCTCTGATGGCCATAACTTCCATTTCTCCCTATCAAATATATGTCATAGCTGGAAAGGATGGAAAACGAAGATATTGTTACAAACCTAAAACTGAAAGACATTCATACTGAGAAGAAAAAAAATAGTGGTATAGAGGTTTCCACTCTTCCCATGGAGAGCAGAACAGATGAACAGAAGTCCTCTGAACTCTGGGGGGGGGAACAGAGCATCAGCTCCAGAAACAACCAACTTTATGCTTACTGGGAGGTCTGTCTGGGTACCATTTATTCCTGTCGTTTAATCAGCTCAGAGTTTTATCTCCACTAGGAAACAGTCACCTGTATAGAAGTCATGAACATGCTGTTGAAGAAAAATGGTATTTTTAAGCCAAAAAGTGTAAGCCCTTTGCACACAAAGGTTATGGATGCTTTTAATTCCTAAGCCCCATGTGCCAGGGCTGCAATAATTGATGCTAGAGCTTGAAAAGTCACATCAATAATTAATGGACAGTTTGCTTGTTTTGAACCAGGAGCTGCAGCAGAAGTTAAATCCGTTTGTACCCTGTCACAGGACAGGGGTGCATTTAAAAAGACAAGCAGAAATTGGCAGGATGCTTTACAAGGAGTCTGGTGGAGAGCTGGATATTCTGAATCCTTTAATAACAGCTTAATTTCATATAAGGCATGCCACATACTCAGGTTGCTATAAGCATAGGGTGGTTCATCTGACAAGTGGTGTGTGATGGATCTCCTGTATGTTAAACACCTTCCTTCTGGAAGTGTCAAAAACATAATTGATTTCCTTTTGTTCCTGTGCCGTGGGGAGTTCAGTTGCAATGCCATGCACTTTGTCAGAATTAAAACAAAAATCTAGGCAGGCAGTACTGAGCAAAATGGTAATACAGGCAGTGTGCATCATTCCTCTGGGTGGGAATTAAGGGGTGGTACAATGCTACACTTTCATAAGGTTAGCAATCTTTGATACTCATATATGGAGCATCTCTTTGTATGAATGGACCTCCCTGCCCCAGTTTTCTACTATTTCCAACCCTGATCTCCTAATAAAAAACAGGTTGTTGGATCTGAACCCTGTATCAGCCCTGTAACATTGTTAATCCCAGGTATAAAGGTACCGAGAGTTAATCCTCAAATTCCCACTCAGGGAAATTATCTGTATCAGCAGTGGGCTCTTGATTTGTGTAAGCAGGTCAGGGTTTGACTAATTTATTAAGATAAATATTAGAGATGCAGCACTAATAAATGTGGCAAATGCATTATTAACAGTAGCACATTGCTAATGCACCATACTATGATATTGCCAATGGCATATTCTCCTCGAGGATGATTTCTGGGGGCACTGACTGCCCTCCTTGTGGTGCAGGGCACAGTTTGTTGTGCCATCATTCCGTGACAGTCCTGTTTTGAAGAGATGACACAGTCTGTCCCACCAGACAGGAGGCAACTCTCACCATTCACATTTCCACCATGCGAACCCAAGGCCAGAGCAGTAAGAGCACAGTGCAGATTTTTATAGTCCCTGCAGGAATGTGTGCCTGTTGCTGAAATATTTTTCAACATAGTGAAAGGTTAATGTATGCACTGCCATGCATGTAATTAACACTCCTTCTCTTGTAGCACTTCACCTTTTAATATTAGCATCTTGTCCATTTGTCACAGGAGCTGGCATTTCCCTTTTTATTTTTTTATATCCATGTATTTATATATATATATATCTTTAATTTACAGCACTGTTTTTCTGTCCTCCACATGTGTGTCTGCAAACCTGTGCCCAAGTCTTATTTCTGAGACTGAGCTGATTTGTGACTCTGTGCTGCAGTGGCACCTGGCACTGCCCAGCACCAAGTGCTCCTGACCCAGCCTGTGGGCAGACAAGATGATCTGCATGTGTTCCCTCTGCATCCACAGTCCCAGAGCTTCCCTTCAAGCTTCCTCCCAGTCCATCCCTGCATCATGACAGCAGCTCTCCTCTGCCAGTTCAGTAGCATTTACCTACTTCATTCTGAGAAGCTTTAACCCACCCAACCCCTCTGTCCTGACTCCCATCTCGGCTCTTCACTAGGTCTACTTGTGACATTTTGACATTTTTGGTCTGTCTGCTGAGGTTTCTTCTCATGATGTCACGTCAGTGCTCCCAAGGGATGTCAGTCAATGGCTGTGCTGCAGCTTCAGCTTTTTCTGTAATGATCAAGGCTTTATTAGACCCTGACTAGGAGCTAAATCAATTGAGGGTTTGATTGAAACATCCAGTTAATTTAATATTTTAATGCTCATTATGGGAGGTGAAGCCATCGCTAGACAGATGCTGACTGCAAGCACCTCACTGGGTCATATTTCATCTCAGTTTTCTTGAATCCATACACTCCATGAGAGTTAAGAATAAGAACATGTCTCCTCTGTTATTTTTTATATTTTGACAGATTTTTGAGCAGGTGTCCCCATAGCAAATGGCAGCACATTGTCCCTCCACCATGGGCTCCAAGAGGTGTTTGCTCAGCCACTTCCACAGTCCCTTGGCTGCTCTTTTAAAAAATGCTGAAAACACACTGCTGCTGGCAAAGAAAGATGGACTCTTGCTAAATACTGCCCCAAACTCCCTCAGAGCAGATACCCATGGGGTGTGATTAGAAAGAAGGGGTTCTCTAATCAATACTGCTTTCCTGATCAGTTGTCAAAGTCCTTCTTCTCCTGTTCCTTTGTGATCCCAGAACTGCTGAGGGGGTTTGGGACAGGGAAAGTAGAACCTGTCATGGGCAATGTCGTGTTTGCAGCTGGGAATGGAGAGGGCAAGCAAGCAAGGGAAATACTTGGAGGCTGTGTTGTCCCATCCTGCTGTTTGTTCCCCTCTTCATCTGGCCCTGCTCCTGCCACGAAACACTCCAGGCTGAGAAGATTTGACTGCCTTCCCATGGCTTTGTGGTGAAGATACAAATGGAACTTGGAGTGCCCTCAGGTGAAGGACACCATGAACTCATTCCTTCTCCTGCTATTCCCATTATTGCACTATCCTTCACAACTGGGGCAATGAGAGCCTTGCATTGGGAGCACTGTCCCTGCAGACATGAGGCATCGCTCCCTTTGAAGGCCATGAGGGGTTTCAAAGACAAAATAGTGGGAGAAAGAGAGAGAAAAATTGTCCTTTCCTATCATAGCTTTCTGAATTATCATTGCCATCATAGAAAAAAAAATACAAGGGAGGAGAGGACTTTTGAAAGATCACAGGAAATAAGCGTCAACTGAAGTTGCTTTACTCCAGTTGTCAAACTTGGAATTTTTAATAATTTTAACATATCAGAAATGCCTCTGGAAACCCAAAGGCTTTCTTGGTTTTCTTGTGTTTCATTTTAGCTCTATGAAAAATGAGCAAAAGCCCATGTTTTTGTTTTTCCAGCCTAATACAAAAGTTCTCTAAACAAGGAGGAATATCCATGTCAACAAAGCAGGAACAGGCTGCACCATGGAAAAATAAAACATCAGCTCAGTTTCCAGAGAGGTGAAGAATCAAAGGCCTTGTCCCTGCCAGGAATTCCTGTCTCCCAGAGAAACTCAAATGAAAAGACCAGCAGAAATCTCTCTAAAATGGATTTTTATTTTTTCCCCCCATGGGAAAAGGGGCCTTTACATTCTCTGTCTCCGAAAAATCCCTACATTTTTTAACTGAAAGCTGAATGTATTTTCAGTGTGTCTTCAGTGCTTTACAAATAATTTTGCATTATAGTCTGTCTTGTTCCCCAGCCATGGGAAGGGCTGATTTTCTGATTTATATTTCATAGGGGTAGGTGATGATACTTTGGTCATCTTGGAAAGTTATTAGCACAAGGAGTCCCGCTGGAACATAATCCCATGTAAAACTGCCTCTTCATGAAAGGTATTTGCAGGCTCACTCCCATCAACAGGGCTGGGCCAAATCATAGCCAGTCATAACATACGATCCTTTGGCCTGTTCTTTCCCTAAACTGACAACCTTAGACAAAAAAATCGTTTAGCAGGTATTTAAATCAGGCACTAATGATATTTTATCCCATTTGAATAATCCCACTCCCACCCATAAAAGTCCAAGTTGTCTCAAAAGCAGTCCACTGGATTTAGTCATGCTTAGTCAAGCCCAGCCTATTTATTTTTGTTCTTCCCCTGAAAGTATTCAATAAATTCAAACACATTATGGGAATTGCACTGAACCAAAAGAGTAAGAAAAAAAAAAAAAAGTCATAATAAAAACGGGTATGTGGAAAGCTTCCAGTAATTCCTTAGGAAAATTCTTTCAAATCTGTATGCATTAAAGAAAACACTTTTCATTTTATGTGTAACTGACCAAAAAAAAAATGTTAGGAACTAAACCTGAGAAAAATATTTTGAATTTAGTAAATGGTGGAAGATTTTTTTTGTTGTTGTTTGTTTGATCAGCTCAGTAAAGACTAGCTTGTAAAGACCGTTTTCATCAATTCCAATATAACCCTGACTGAATTGTAGCAACAACAACCAGGTAAAACAGCACCTTCCTCAGGAACTTGCAGTGAAAATGTCAGGCTAGTTCAGCAAACACATTTATTTATGCTCCACATATTGTTCTAAATTTTAGCAGCGGCCAAGGTGAGCATATTTATTTGAGGAGCTGGTTCTGCCACCCTTCCTTGGCTGGCACCTAAGAAATTGCACATAATTACTGGGAAAAAACAAGATGGTAAGAAACTCTTCTTCAGTGGATTGAAAATTACTTGGGTTTTATTTCTTTTTGCCCAGACTGTATGGCCTATGCCCGTCCCTATACTTGTGCCTTTTGCCACAAATGGAGTTTGTCACTTAGATCATGACATGTCCCTAGAATCATGGAATCACGGAATGGTTTGGGTTGGAATGGACCTTAAATATCATCTAGTTCCAGCCCCTGCTAAGAGCAAGAACATTTTCCAATGGTTGCTCTGAGCCCTGTTCAGCCTGGCCTTGATCATGATCACTGGGAGGAAGTTCATGTAAACGAGTGGCTCCAAAAAATGTGGTTTCCCCCTTTTTGGCTCCACTTTGGCTGCCCATGTCCATCAGCAGCTTTAAGTCTTGCTGCATCTCTCTGCAGCTGCCATGGGCACAGAGAGAGCTGGAGCTGTGAGTGGGAGGAGACCCTCCCAAATGTGTCCTTCATTGATTTCCCTCTTTTTTTGCTGGGTTCTATTTTAACTTTTTTATTACACTGGCAACTGCAATAAAATATGCAAAGTCATTAAAGTCTCGGGGCTGCTTGACTTCACGTATTTGGTACAAAGGCCAGCAAAGGCCAGAACCTCCTCCCTGATGGACAAGCAGGAAACCCTCCTTTCCAAAGCCAGGCAGCCACAAAACACTGCAGAAAATGCCACCAAGCATTACTGAGGGCCAGTGGACAGAGGCACTCCCTCTTATGGATTAAGGAGAGTTCAGAACAGCAGGACCGTAAAGGAGAGGAACATGCAGGAAGTGGAGAGCTCCAATCTCTTTTACATGGTCTGTAAAAATAAATTCATAAATAAAAAATTCTCTCAGCATGACCTCATTGGCCGTGCTTTCCCCCACAGAGACTGCAAATTAGGAGACTCTTCAGCAAATTGGGAAATGCACTGAATTAGAAAGAAGAGGGAAAACTGGTTTTAGGTTGAATGTTGGTTTTGTCAAGTGTTTACCAAAATACAAGTCATTTTTGAAAATTCATCCATCTCCTAACATTGCTCAAGGCTCAGTGAGGGCAAGGGAGATGTGAAATAGTTTGATAGATGTGATTTAGTCTATACTAGAAATGGATGCAGACTGTCTGACCTCATTGGGTTAATTAATTATATTCCAGCCCAAACCAGATCACTGGGAGGAACTTCATGTAAACAAGCATCTCCAAAAAAATTGCATTTCTAGCTATTCAGCATTCTTACCAAAAGATAGTTGCCAGCCAAACCTTTTAAAATGTCCCCATTCTGACATTTCCCTCTGCAATAGATGTTTTACCTTTAAATTTGAAGTCAGAGTAGCTCTTAACAAAGCAGCAAACCCCAGTTTCTAAGTGTGGTGATATTTTCTGGGCTATATGAAGCACAGATGCATTAGTAGGGTGGAAGTTCTTTTATCTTAGCAAAGAGGGGCATCACCCTGAGATAATTATAGATACATACCTTGAATGGCAGGGAGTTGCCATAACAGATCTGCATTTGAGAATGGGGGTTTTATAAATAACATGACACTTGGCACAACATCTCCCAGTGCAGTACAGAACAGAGCTGTCATGCAAACGTATCCTCATGGTACCTTGAAGGATCTGCAGAGCCATGGGAGCAGCCTGATTGACACTGTCATGTCCTACTTATGTACATGTGTTAACCAACACTGAATTTGTTCAGGTTTTGCTGTATCTAGGAGAAAGGAACTCTGGGTCAGAAGTTTCTACCTTATAGTCATAACATATGGGCTCAAGAACTGCCTGGCATCCTATGTGGGAAGTTCAAGGAATGAGCTGTAGTGACACTGCTCGCTGAACTCTGCAAGCAGATCGTTGGAATTCATTGCTATTTTCATACCACTGTGACAGGAGAAACTAATTCAAGGCACTTTGGAAATGTAGCTGTTGTGTTGTGAAGGCTGAAACAATATGGGCTGAGAGCAAAGGCCAAGAGAAAATTCTTTCCGAGGAAGCTGAGCCTGTGTTAGATATGCAGGGAATTTCTAAATCAGTGAGCAATGTAACTGATGTAGCAAATGCCCCTTGCACAGACCCTTCCCCTTCTAGGATTCAGAAGTTTTTGAAGACGTCTTCTGCCAGTCTTGAAGTTCTCCTCCCTTCTGTGTCTCATCTGCTCCAGACAGCAAGAAAAATTAAAGAATTCAATCTTTTTTTGGGGGGGGTGTGGGGGAGGGAATTGCCAGCAGGAGCTAAGGAGATTATCCAGTCAGATAGAGAGCAATTCCCTTTAAAAGTTTGTCTTTGATATGTATCCTCCGAGATACATTTAGGGTGGCTCCTACTGAAATTGGTGGCAATTAGGCACTTAGATACCTCGGTGGTACCTAAGCCTTCCCACTCCTCAGCAATCTGAACAAAAGGTTTTGAGTGCAATCCCCTGCAGGAAGAATTAGTTTGGAAAAGGGAAATGGGTTTACAAGTTGTGAACTCAGACAAGGACATTCAAACAACAAAAACCTGGCCGACTCCTTTGTTCAGTCACAAAAGCCAACCACCATTTGGCTGAAACCCTCTGTTTTTTCCACTTCAGCTTCTTAAATGAGCTCTTGGAAGGTCAATTTGTAAGAAGATAAAACCAGCAGCCAGTAAGGAAATACCATGGATAAAGGACGTGCTGGGAAGTGACTGCAGATGCTGTGGCTTAGCAGGGTCAAAAAAATGTCCCACCATCAAGTAGGAGCTGAGGGCATGAAGCTCCTGCAGCAACTCTTCTCAGGGGAAACCTGCCCATGCTGGGACATCACAAGAGCACGACAGAACCAAGAAACTCCTTTCTAATGTCAGAAGCGTTTGTTAAAGAAACAGCACAGACTATTCCTTTCTGGTTGCCTTCTTCTACTTCTCCGCCTTTCCCCCAAAATTCACACTGTACTCTTCTCCTCTCCCAAAACCCTGCTGAAAACAGGAGACAGGACCAGCAGAAGCAAAGGCTTCTGGAAAAAGTTTATGGGAAACTTCTGTATAACCTGGCTGGGTAAATGCTGAGGGGAATGGGAATATCTGTCTGCCTGTGTCTGAAAATGGAGAGAATGGAAAGGAATTACTCAGGGTGCTTTGAGAGGTTAGAAGTAAAAATAATGAGGTGAGATTTCAGAGAGAAATGTTAAGGCTGAATATCAAGGGGAATTTCCTGACAAGGAGTTGCTTTCATTGGTTCTGGGTGGTTCCTTAAGGAAAAGTGGTGGAACAGCTATCACTGGAGGCATAAAGTGGAGAAGGCACGGGGAAAAGTACATCAGCCAACACTACACAGGGCAGAGGTGGGCAGGATTAGTCCCCATCCATTTCCCCTAAGTCTTGTTTAGTAGCAGTAATGTTGCCCCAAACAGGTTCCCAACTAGCCAGAGCAATGGGACCACCAAACTGTTGTGACAGAAGTGCAGAGGCTTGTGGGAGTTTCACTGGAGTGTGTTTTCCACGCTCAGTAAGATTTCTGCTAAATTCTGCTTAGTAAAGTTCCTGAATTAGGTGACAAGGTTACTCCTTTACAGATTTCATTTATATCAGGATTTTTGGCCTACAGTTAGAAAGTCCCACATAACTCAGAAAGCACATTTTTCGCTTAGGTCCAGCAATAAAATCACAGGCCAGTTTAAAATGCTTTCAGGGATGGGGCAGCCACAGCTTCTCCAGGCAACCTGGGCCTTACCACTCTCACAGGGAAGGGTTTCTTTGTACTGTTTAATCGAAACCTGCCCTCTATTTTACTACCTTGAATCAGAATTCCTTTTAAGTGTAGCCCAAGACAGGAGGAAGAAGGGGGAAATGAAAGCTTCTATACTTGTCACACACTTCACACATCAGATTTGTAACTCACATAGTGTACAGACACACCAGCCTCACCACATGAGAGCTGGATCCCCTCCAAGTGCCTGCTTCTGACTTGGCAAGAGACCTTAAAAATTGTCAATCTGTGCATTAAAATGGATATAATAAATTATTTTCTTTTTTAAAGTACTTAAGTAACTGTCCCTCAAAGCTGTGATGCAGAAGAAATAAGTAAATAAAATTGATAATACATTTGATTCTGCATAGAACAAGCCACATGTTCAATCTAAGTCCAGGCTCCTGATTGTTGAGAATTGAGGCCTTTTTCCTATGAGCCTGAAATCAGATTTTGACTCAGTGAGGCTTGTTACCTTTCTCCTGTTGTCAGAAGGAAGTTCCAAAGAGATGCAGCTGTAGCTTTAGCCTCTGCCACAATAGCTGGGACCTCATATTTGTGATGCATTGTGTAACAGAATTAGATGAGAAAGAAGAGCAGTTACGCTTTTCTTTCCCAGAAAGAGAAAATAGATGCCAAAGATACTTGTAAGCATTCCTGTTACTTATTTGAATGTTGAAACATCACTTTCTAAATCAGTAACATTCAATTTGTACAGAGAAAAATAGTTGCAGAGACAGGGCTGCGTGATAAAGATGTGTCACATCGGGTCACCAAAAGCCAAAGGCTTTTCTTTTCAAAGCCTGTTATAATTGTTCCGGGTGTTGAATCTAATTCTGAAAGATCCCAGTGATGAAATACAAGAATATCAAAGAAGGGATTACATTTACTGTAACTTCAGAGTCTTCTCCCTGCTCCCTTCAGGTGGATTTAGAAATGCTTGTTTAGTTTTCATTCACTATGGGGTTTAATCTCCCCAGACAATAGGAGCATGTTACTTAGAAATTACTGAAATTGTGACAGTATTTCTCTCCCACACTGGTCACCGGTGAATTCTTGACGTAAAAAAAATAGCCAGAGAGGAAATCAGACATTAAAGTATCTTTAAAACAACAAAATATGACTCTGATTAACCATATCCCTTTCTCCAATTACTAAAATATGAATAAAAATTGCAGTGCTGCAGGATAGATGGCTGGGTATTGTAGTGTTCATATAGCTTGGCTGTACATAGAAAGTGAAATGACTTGTCTAATGTCAAAGAGCAAATCAAAATTACTCTCAGGAAGAGGATGTGGGTATTCACATGGCTAATCATGTCCCGACCCAGAGAGGTGATGATACAAAAGCAAATTCGATAGACTGCACCTCTTTTTTCTAAAAATGTCCTGAAAATGTAATGCAGCACCAGTTAGCACTTGTTCTACTAGTAAATATGAATGTCAATGAAATGTTAATGTGACATTTTGCCACAATCAGGACATTAATTTAATTATGTAAAGAGCCTCATTAATTAAATTCTCTAATTGCTGTTACTTGCTTCCTATGCCCGAAATTATTAGTATCGTCATCCTGCAATAGTTTCCATTCCAATATCTCTATAAAACCACTGGACCCACAATGTTCTTCATGACCCATTTAATAAACTTTGTCATTCACTGACATTAGTGACAGGAATGTTTGGGGTTTATCATTACTGTACCTCCCGCTTTTGATTAATAAAACATCTCTTAAACAGGTATCTTGAACTAAGGCTCTTCCTTGATTTTTGCAGAACATCTTTATGAATAGGAAATAATCTCACAAGATCAATGTGATTCAGTGCTTTGGTTATATTTTACGTTTCAGTTTAGGTTATAACTCATGACCTCAGGCAAACAGAATGTGAAGGCTCCTCTAAACACAACAGGAATCAAAATCAAAGGCCAAATAATCAGCATCATTAGCGCAAGCATATCTCAAAAATCTGCAGTGTCTCTGCTTCTAGTTAGTCCTACCTTGTGGTTCTAAGTCTTTGTGACTCTTACTAGAGTTTAGTCCCAGTGTTTCTTTGCAGGTGATCAGCATTATCTCTAATAATACTGATACCTGCTCTGGACTTCAAAGTGCTCTTTGTTTGGGGATTTTTTTTCTATTCACTTCAATTGATTCTTTCAGAGTCAATCAAAATGTTTGTAAATCAGATGACAAAATAAAATAAAATAAGGTTTCTTTTGTGAACATACTGTTTGTTTCTCAGACATCCCTCCAACAGGAAAGCTTGATGAATGATCCAAAATACATTTGATAACAAGCATTTTCACCTGAGTCTGGCCTCAGAATACCAGCCCTATCTGCTGGGAAGGTGGAGCAGAAAACTTTGCCAGCCTGCTCATGGTAAACACATTAAAAAGAAGTAGATGCTGAAAATAGTTCCAAGCTTGGTTGAGGTTCGTATTTTTTTGCACTGGACACCACTTTAAATTCTGTAGTATGGGGATGCATTTCTCTATATTAACCAGTAGTTTGGTGCATATTCCACACCTGAAGTTCACCAGGAGCTCCCACTGCCATCAGTGACACAGACAGCTACATGGGCATTGTTTGCCTTTTCCCACAAATTCAAGTGCTCTTTACAAGGGCCAAAAGAACCATCTCAGAAAAAAAAATATTTTCTTTCACTTTAGCAAGGAGATATTCAAAAGAGTGGAGGGCTGACTTCCTGTGTTGTCAGAACAATTTATTTCCAGCAAATGATGACAGGAAGCAGAGAACTGTGAGGTGATGAACCAGCAATTTTCCTTACTTTGAGGAGCTCAGCACCGTGATGAGCTGAGTTGAGGTTTGGAGCTCAAGGGTTGTGTGTCCATGGGATAATTAGGCAACACATGTCCTCTGATCCACAGCCCCTTGTCGGTTTTATGTTCCAATGTGCAGATTATCATGCATAGAGAGAAGGGAATGTCAGTCAGAAATATCTGTTTGTGTCCACCTGTCCTGTGGGAGCTGAGGAAGGTCAGCAGCACATGGGAGCTCCTTGCAGGGAACACTGGGCTGTAAATGGGACACCAGGAGGGCAGTCCCCTCCCCATCACGGATCTGCAGGAGCTGGGACATGCACATCCTTTCTGCATGAAGAGGCCACACAGTCCCACAAGCAAAAGGCTTTGTCCTCACAATCTCCTTTTCATTTGTTTTCCCATTTTGTTCTTGTTCTTTCAAGTGGAAATGACTAATTTGTTCCAAAGGACACCGATGGAGAACAACTTATTTATGTCCCTTCCACAGATGGCCAGAGCCTGTGCAGGAAATGCAGGTGATTTATCGAAGGCTGTTCACAAGCACACAAGATGGGCTTCCTTCACAGCACAGGGACACAGGCTGCTCTTTCCTTCTTTTATTTCCTCTTCTTTTCCACTCTTTCTTTTTTTATGAGTGTTTCCAAATTCCTCTCAAAGGGTATCATGTTTCTGTAAAATTAAATTCCTCTGATACCTTACAAAGTGCTCTGCTCCTCTCAGTAAATTTTTTTCCTGCACCTCTGTGTTTTCTTACAACTTTCTCAGTTACCAGTCTGCTCCCTCCATCAGTCACAACCACAGCTTCGAGCTAAATGTAGTAGAAAACCAAGTGAACGTAATCTCTGTAGTGATGAAATGAATTCAATACACCCCATAAATCTTAAAAGTAGTCCTAAAAGCGTGAACTCATTGCATACTGCAGACATCCATTGTTACCAGGATCTCATAGTCATGAGCATAAAGGTTTTTTTATTGAATGAGAAACTGGGCAAATATTTTCTGCTGGGTAGCACAGGTGTATTTGCAGATCATCACATGGACAGCCTCAAGGACAAGCAGATGATGCCTTGGTGGGACCTCTGGAAGGTTCCTCATATCCCTCGTGCCACGGCATAAATCAGGGCACAAATGCATGACCTCATGTCCAGCAGCTGTTACCCTTTTCTGCAAACCTCACCTTTCCCTTACAACAGGCCTTTCTCCTCTCACTTCTTCCTCTTTCCATGCTTTCCCTCCTCAGCACCATCCTGTCCTTGCTAAAATGAGCTTATACTCACCTTCATTTTGGTATGTCCTTGAATTGCTAAGAGACCTGCTTCAAAAGTCTTATTTTTCATGTCTCTAGAGTTTGTCCAGTTCCCAGCACAGTGCCACATTTCCCAGCATGAGATGTTATAATGGAATAACAGAACCATTTAGCTTGGAAAGGCCTTCCAAGGCCATCAAGTCCAACCATTCCCCCAGCACTGCCAAGGCCACCACTAACCCATGTCCCCAAGTGTTACATCCACATGGCTTTTAAATCCCTCCAGGAATGGTGATTCCAGCACTGCCCTGGGCAGCTGTGCCAGGGCTGGACAACACTTTGAGTGAAGAAATGTTAATGTTTTTTTGGAAATAGCTGAATTCTTTATTGCCATACATATTTATACAACATATGCAGTGCTTCCTGCTATTATCATGCTTCCTGGCATCCTCATAACAAGGATGTTCGTGTTTCAGTGGAACCACGCCAGTCAGAATAATTCCCACATGATCTGTATAGGCTATGGCTGGTTTTGAAGGATCAGGAGGACACTGACAGTCAAGAGGGAAGTGTCATGTAATTCCAGGAGCACATGGAGTGCAAGCACAATTCAAAATCTTTCTCTTATTAATAATTGATGTGTTGTTTTCTTTGATCCGCGCTGGAGAAACCAGCGGAGTTAAAAGAAGCAAAATGATTTAAACCCTCACTTTCCTGTCCTGAGGGACTATAAACATCATTTTTCTTCCTTGATGTACTGAGTGAAGTCACTGACAGGTACTGCATTATGAAGCAGAAACACCCTGTGCTTTTCAGGCTGTTATGAAAGAAGGAAATGCAAACCCAGTCAGGGTTTGCAGCTGGCTTGTGGCTCCTGTGTCTGCTGGTGACAGCTCACATGTGAGCCAGGAAACAGCTGCACAGGAACAGAGTGGTGACATTTGTCAAGGTGCTGGTGACATTAAGCCTCAGGTCCAGCAGGCTTTTTATTCAGCTTCTGTGTTGTTTCTCTTTTATACTCTTCCTTCTAGAGGTATTAGAGTGTTTTTTCCAGCCTATGGCTCAGTAAATCTGTGTGTAACTACTGAGGATTTAACTGCCTCCTCTTTCACTTCTCTGGACCCCTGCAATTCTCCCACTGCAATTCCACAAAAGAAATGATCCTGTGACAAACCTGGGGTCCTCCTGACCCTTTACATCCAGCTCCATGGCCTTGTCCTACACCCTATCACGAGAGATATTTACTCACACCAGACATTCCACTTCCACTGGACTATTGAGTTTCCATTGGAAAGACACATCCTATTTGCATTGACATTTACAGAGGTCATCTTCCTCTCCTTTGAAAACCTGCTTGGAAAATGGGCTACACACATGTCAAGCTGCTGTTTGTTTGAAATTGTGAGGAGTGAACTGAATTTTTAATGGGCCTGTCACTGTAAATTTTAAATGAGTTTTAATTGCATTGGACAAGTCTTTCAGCTTTTCTTGGCACTAGGTCGTCAGAAAGATGTCTAAGTAACTGTGTCAGGTAGTGAGGGCTTAAGTACCTTGAAATGATCATAAAAGTCTCCAATGACTAGCAATTTGCAGAATATTACATTATTCTTAGGGGAAAAAAAGGAAGCTTCATGCACAATCATCAGTTAGTGCTTTGAAACTCAGATTAATGTATGTTCAGTACTAGAGGGCAGGAGAGAAGCACTTCAAAGACATGTTGCTACTGCTGCTCTTCTTGCTTAATATCACCTATGTGGCTCTTTTTCTGGCAGGGAATCAGAGGTCCAGAGCCTGTGAGCTGCTCCTTGCTGGAGACATCTCCCAGGTGGAGACACAGGATGGACCTATGGGAGAAGCTGCAGAACTCTTGGCTCACAGACTTGTCAACCACCTCAGTGTTCCTTGGAGGAGCAGCACAAATCCTCTAATAAACGAGGTGAAAGACTGATTAGTGCAGCTAATGAAACCACTGCTCTGGAAACTACCAGGAAAGGCTGTGAGGCTGCCTGGGGAACTGTTTCAGGGACTGACAAAAGAGCCCATGGAGAACAGAATACTACAGAATACAAGTTTCATTCCTAGTAGCAATTCCTTTAATCCAGGTAAATATTTCACTAAATGAATGAGAGAGAATGATGTTTTTTTAAATGCGTTTATCTCCTTATATGGGGAAAAAAAAGAAGGGAGATTAAAAGGCCATGTACTAATGCTAATTTTTTAGTATGTGTTTTAGTCTGCCTGTGCCAAAGAAACATTTTTTCACGGTGGGAAAGCACAGCAAAAGGCAGGAAATATCCAGTGCAAACAAGAAGCCGAACGTCTCCAATTTACATCCCCAGCTGGTTTCCGGCCATTTTTGTGGACATAGATCAACTGTGGAATAATATCCATAAGAAATCTGTCCCTCTTTCTTCCTTTTTCCTACCTGCAAGTGCCTTCATAATCCTGAGTTTCCAGTAAAGGCTGTTGAGTTTTGCAGCTGAATAAACCCAGGATCCCCCTTCCCTGAGCTCAGAGGGATCTCTCTACTACCCTGGACACCATTGTCCCAAAGTGTTTCCCATCCCAGTGGTTCCCATCCTCCTTCTCCCAGGAAAAAACTCCAAGGACCCATTTCTCTTCTACCCACAAAAAACCCCAGTTTGTTTTGATCACCAAAACCTGGTTGAGAGTCATCCAGGGAAGAGGCCCTGGGCTGAGAGGGTTCACAGGCTGTTTGATTGTGTTGGACACATCTTCTCTTTTCTGCCTTTGGTTCATGTTTGTTCATGGGAGGGGAGTGTGTGATCTCTTTGTAGTCTATAGATAGCCTGCCCCATGTGTTCCAGAGCTGGACAGAGAAGCAATCCACACTGGATTAAATCCCAGGCTACAGCAGGGGCTTTGCAAGACAGTCTTATCTCAGAAAATAAGGGATTCATGCTTGACCTTCTCATGGCAGAGAGTACAAATATGAATCTCTCTGAAGATTAAGATAAAGACTTAGTTTAAACAGGTGTAAAGGACACACCATCCTGCTACAATTTTCCCAGCAGGAGCAGGGGACTTGCCAGTAGAAATCTCCTTGCCAATCTTTTTGTTCTCTGGTGACTGAAAGAACAGATTTAGGGTTTTTTGTATTAATGGAGACTAAATAATTAAAACCATGTGACCCACGTGCAATTATAAAAAGAATGAGAACAGTGCTAAGGTTTTATACTTTATGACAGCAAAATCCTTCACTGAATAGTGGGAACATATTTCCTCCTGCAAAGCTAGAGTTTAACTGGGGAAGCCTTTAAATTCAGGCATAATGAGTTAACAGGATGGGTTTATTTTAGGTGAGTTGTCTCTCAGCCCTTATCCTGGAACTGACAGGAGTGATGCTTGTCTGGATGGCTGCCCGTGGGGCTCCATCCACACACAAGGCTCAGGTGATGCTGCTGGACAGACAGACAGACAGACAGTGTGTGTCCCCACTGGACTCAGCTGTCCACCAGAAGCCTCCCAGGCTTTCACCCACAGATGTAACAGAATCATTGGAAATCCCCATCTTTTCCTTCAGACAGGTTTTCCATTTGGATAGGAAAAGCTCTTAAAGTTTTGTTTTGGCTTCCTCTTTCATTTAAAAAATGCAGGTAGATGGGAGCATGTATGAGTGCACAAAAAGGGGTCATGCCTCTTCAGAAAACAGATTCTTCCAAACCTCAGACCACCTTTTCTTTGTGAATATATACCTTTTAAAGAGTTAATTATAGTCTTATCTCAGGGATATTATCTCAGGGATTCATGCTGTACCTTCTCATGGCAGCTAGAGTATATATATTAATCTCCCTGAAGAATAAGACTTAGTTTACACAGATGTAGCTCAATTCTCTGTCTAAACCCTGCTGAACTTTTAAAGGCTCTGACACCTCCAGCCTCCCCATGTAAAAGCAAGCCTTGGGTATCTGCAGGACAGAAAAGTGGGACTCTTCTAGGAAATTATGTTTTCACTTCTCAAAAAAAAAAAAGTAACAACTACCTTCAACTTGTCTTTGCTCTCTGGATCTTGAGTGCCACCATCTACAGGTGCCCACCAGCTGTGACAACCTGTTACGTGTCAAACCTTGCACTGGGGTTGCCACCTAAGCATCTAAACACATCTCTCTGGCTGGGAATGACATGAACAAACATCCAAGGGTCATTTCCCCTGTACAGAAGCTCCTCTGCCTTTTTCCTTCAGCACCCTTCTTCCCCAAAAAAGAGCTGTACTGCCTTTTTTTAAACCCTGCTCTCTTCTCATGCAAAAATGTCTCCTGGGTCCTGTGGTGCTACTTCCCACATGCGAATTTTTTCCATTGTCCTTGGCAGCTATAGGAGTCAAATGCCAAGTGGTGGAAGATATTTTCTGTTGCCACAGCATCTGGCTTTCTGGCTGGTTGCTCTGTCAGTTGTGCTGTTGACTGTGGAGCTACTTCTGTTCCTGGTAGACGTTTAAATTTGTGGAGCTGCATCATCTCCATATGCTGTTTTCCGTTCTCACCTTTCAACTCCTTTGAACATTTTTCCAAAAACTAATACTTCCTTGTGTAATTTCCACATGGTTTCAGGATGAGAGATTTCCCTGAAATGGCCTTTCTCCTCATGTTAGGAGAGTTCTGCAGAAATCTGCCAAGTTCATCCACGGACACTTTTATGACATCACTGAGTGTTTTCCCATGGCTTTATGACAGATGGTATTTGCTCTAAAAACAACCATATTTTCTGTTAGCTCAGTGCTGCTCTGTACTGCTGATTGTCTCTTTTGGAAAAATTTGTGCCTTCCAACCCAAGACACTTTTTATCTAAAACATTTGGAGTGTTGTCTTGTAGAAAATGTATTGATTTGCTTTGTTCTAATTACCAGGGAATACAACAGGCTGGTCCTCTGAAAGATAATTTAAAGGCAGAGTTTTTCACAGAACTGGGGAACAGATCTTAGACAAGAGAGATGCATAGAGCTATTGACAAAAATAATTGCTGTTTTGTTTCACTGAAACTATTAAGGATTAGTAGGATTAGACTCAGTGGTTTGGGCAGGGGGGTTACTTTTTAATAGATTTTTTATAAAACCAGATTCTTAGCTCCTATGAATCAATATATCTTTATGGAGACAAATGTAACAGCTCAAGCAGCTCAGAATCCAGCCCCTTGCTTTCACATCTATTTGAGAAATGCTTCCAGACAATGTTGGGAAGACAGAAAAGAGAAAAAAAAAAGTCTTTCAATAACATTAAAGTTCTGCTACCTGACAAGCAGTTCAAAAGTTAGCATTTTTTGTCTATGAAGGGAAGCTGTCCTAATGCTGCTCAGATCAGCACTGCAGAGTGCACCCAGGGAAAGCCATTTCCCACTTGTTCCTGATTAAAATGGACATTTCTGTGCCTCTGCTACCAGCAGCTAAAATGTGGCTGCACTCAGGACACAAGGACCATGGGAAACCAGTGTAGCACTGTCAGGTCAAAATATGTAGTCAGTAAGGGGAAAGACAGGCAGAGAGTGATAGGACAAAGGGGAGTTGTTTTAAACTGGGAGACTGGAGATTTAAATTCAATATTAGGAAGAAATTTTTCCCTGTGAGGGTGGGCAGGCCCTGGCACAGGCTGCCCAGAGAAGCTGTGGCTGTCCCATCTCTGGAAGTGTCCAAGGCCAGGTTGGAGGAACCTGGGATAGTGGAAGATGTCCCTGTCAATGGCAGGGGGTGGAGTGAGATGAGCTGTAATGTCTCTTCCAATCCAAACCCTTCTGTGATGGTATGAAATCCCTCTGCTGGGTATGTCCATGGGAACCAACAAATCCAACTCACTGGTGATGGTCCTGCCAGCATTGGAGTAAGATGAGGGTTACAAAATGATTGAGGAACTCCTGCTCCTTATTCGGGAGGGTGCAGAGACGGAGGAGAACAGGTACTACACCCAATAAGTGTTGTCTGATTCATCTCAAACTTTGCTCATTGTGATTTGACCTAAGCCTTGTTCAGAGGAGAGCACTAAATCACATCTTCCCCAAGAAAAAGAGGGCAGCATGGGAACAGCAGTGATCAGGACAACCTTATAAGTGGGAGGAGACTCATTCAAAAAATATGCATCACTCTTGAGTTGTGTTGTTAAATACTCTCATTTTCACCTCCTGTTTAAAGCCCTCCAGGTGTGTGATTGGTGTATCTATTGATAGCAGGTAAAACAGTGATTCATGCAGCAACTCACACAGAGCACATCTAATAAAGCATATAAAGATGGGCCAGGAAAGCCAGACTAGCCCAGAGCAGGCAGAGAACAGGCTTTGGATGTTCATATTTCTCCCCAGTCGTATCACCCCAAAGTGCCACACCAGCCTGGAAGGCCCTTCCTCATGTAGGGGTGAGTACTGAGCTCCTCCCTGATGGCAGTTGGGGGTGGAATGTGCCTGCTTGTCCCCTCTGAGTGTCCATGACATGTAAGAAATGAATGTGCAGCTGTTAGACATCACAGTTCTTCAGCAAGAGAGGATTAAGCCACAACGTGTGTGAACTAAGGACCTAAATTAATAAAAATCTCAGCATCTTGGTAATTATATCCTAAGCCATGTATACTCCACAAATCAGTAGCTTTATAAACCTGCAAAACTCTTTAGCATTGCAGTCTTTTCTGTTTTATACTATATCAAGAGGGAAACCAATTTTTTTAGGGTTTTTTTTTTTTGGGGGGGGGGGGTTTACACCATGTGGTTATAGGTTACAATACCCTGGAAATTAAGGTTTATGCTACAATGTCAATGTTACCTCAACTATAGAGGAGAAAATTATACAATCTCAGAAGACCATCTGGCAAGAAATTGTTTTTGAAAGACATAAAAGCCAAGAGATAGCACTGTTCATCTTCTTCACACCATCAGAAACCATCGGGTTTATCTTTGTACAAAGACCACCCGTGTCATCAGTCACATAATTTAGAGTGAGTAATATATAAAGATTCTGTTCAGTGGCAATTACAGTTATAAAGACCAATAGAGAAATCATTTGCTGTGCTGTCAGCTCAGGGATTACAGATTTCATGTGTGGTTTTAGTGACCTCAGGGCATTAAAAGTGATATCCCTCTCAGCAGAGCAGATTGAAAAGTATTGATGAGAGAGTCAAAATGAGAGAACAGCAGCTTGCTAAGACATTCTTCTGTCTCTGCCCATTTACTGCTACATTAATCTTTCCTTGATCTATTAAATTCCAGTTTCTTGGACATTTATTCTGGGGACATGTAAGAAATGAGCTGAACGTGTATCACCACACCAGCTGGCACCCTACAAGAATTCCAAAACCATGAATCCAAAAGGATCAGAAATATGTCACTTGGCAATGCAAGACATTAGCTTCTCACCAGCGAATGAGGCCATGACTTCCTCTTCCCCTTGTGGTATTGACATCAAGGCTTTTAATTGAAACTGAAAACATTTTTATTTTGCCAATTTACGGAACCACACCATAACCAACATTATCTTCACAGCAAAAATGATCCTGCACAGACTGAGTAGGTGGGTATATTGACTGCATTCGGGTCAGGAATCCATCTGCTTGTAGCTACTCTCTGCCATGTTAATTCACGTGAAACCCAAAAGTACATGGACTCCCCATTCCTGGAAGTGGTCAAGGCCAGGTTGGATGGGGCTTGGGGCAACCTGGGATAGTGGAAGGTGTTCCTGTCCGTGGCAAGGAGGTTGGAAGGAGGTGGTCTTTAAGTTCCCTTCCAAACCTTTTTACTCTCTGCAAGTTTCTGCTGCAAAGACCTTCAGACAGACAGTAAAAAGTACCAAAAAAGCCAAATAGACCATAATCAGCACTTTACAAACACTGAAGGATCTGTGCCATCAGCTTTTGTCTCATGTGAAGCAAGAGGCTTTCTAGAGAAGTCACTGCTATAAAGCAGGGGGGTTCAAGCAGATGTAGAGTACAGTGTGGATTTCCCTGCTCTTGCACAGTATCCTTGATGGAACATTAATTTATGGTTTTAGAATTACAGCTTCAATATTAATTCTTAGTAGCCTTGAAGAGCTTCAGTCTACTCCAATCCTCATAAGCTTTCGGCCCTTAATGCCCCTTAAAATATTCTCCTCAGGGCAGTGAGTGAGTTCCTCCTTGCTGAGACGATGAGCTGTGACCTTGTGGGTTCCCAGCAGGACTCAGAAACATCCCTTTCTGTACAACCTTGGGGAAGGGTTTATCATATTCATGTCTGGAGGAACAGAAACTCTTCTTCTGTTCCTCATTACAGCCCCCAGATTCACGTGTGAGCTGTTCTCTCTGCACAGCTGCACCTCAGAGCATATTGCACTGCTTCTTTACCACGCTGCAGGGGAGCTGAGACTCCATGAGTCACCAAAATTTTTATGATGAAGCATTAGCAGAGAGAGGGGTGAAAATAAATATTTGAAAATAAAGCAGGCTTTTGTCTGCATCAATTCCTAGGAATTTCATATTTCACAAAATACTCATTTTAACAAAATTGAAATCTTATCTCTCCTTAAGGGGTGGTTGATATTCAAAACTGTTCATAACTTTGTTCCTCACAGTGTCAGTAAATTTCAGCATTTAGAGAGATTTTCAGTGTAAATCTTGGCTCAAAACTCTCCTGAAACCAATAACTGTTGTGGTGCCTGTCTGTTCACAGCAGTGTCGTGGCCAGGATTGATGGTGGAGGTCAGATGTGATTGACTGTGTCAGACATGGACTGGCTTTGCAAACAGCAAGTAGCTCACATCCCACTAACAGGAGACGTCTGTTTCTGGGTTATTCTGGAATCCCCTCTGCCATTTCAGCATTAGTAGCTCACATTATGCATGTGTCCTTCAGCTCAGCAATGGCATGGCTACTCATTTTCTATAGACAAGAGGGATGAGTATATCCTCTGAAAGACAGTGTTCCAGAGCAGCCCTTTTTAGGCAATTGTTGAATATCATTCCAAGGGTCCTTATGGATTTATGCACCAGCTGAATTATTAATACTTGTAACAACAAGAACAATAACAGGTCCATGTGGAATATATATGAGAATTTCTCCAAGCCAAAATACCCCCACTAAATGCTAAGGGAATGCAAGGAATGGTGGATTTGGCAGTGATGAGTTAATGGAAGCACTTTATGGTCATAAAGGCCTTTTCCAACCAAAACAATCCTCCGATTCTATGAAATATCCCTACTGAGCTTCACTGTCCACCACTGGCCCCATCCAAGTCTCCCCTTGCACATCTGCAGTCCCTTGCAACAGTCTCTTTATTCTGTGGCTCAGTGAAAATAGTTGTGATTTAAGCCAGTGTTACAGATAAAAGAATGAAGACAAATACTGCAATGTCCCTAACCAAACTGTGATGACTTTGAAGGTGCTGCAGGTGCAAAGAGCTCAAGTCCTGAGTAACAGCCCTCACCTTCAACTGGAGGTGTACAGAGAAAGGGGTGGAGGTATACAGCATCTAAAGGTTTTAAACAGAAATAGAGTAGGTTTAGGTTAGATATTAGGAAAGACATTTTTAGTGATGGTCAGGCCCTGGCACAGGGTGCCCAGAGCAGCTGTGGCTGCCCCGTCCCTGGAAGTGTCCAAGGCTAGATTGGAGCGACCTGGGATAGTGGGAGGTGTCCCTGCCCAGGGCAGGGGGTTGGAACTGGATGGGCTTTAAGGTCCCTTCCAACCCAACCCATTCTAGGGAACAAAACACCTGTTCAGAGGCACTTGCACTCAGCTGATGTACTGAGTTTAACAGCAACTAACCTTACCTGGCTATGCATCTAATTTATTTTTCTTCCTTTGTACCCTATCCGATCTGTATTCCCCAGAAGCAGTCACTATTTAGGATTTAGAAAATAATCCAGAAGTTCTGGTGAAAATCAGACTTTCTTTTTCATTTCCTTCTCTCCCCTGCTGTCAGAATTTTATTTTATGCCTTTCTCTTGCAATCCATCTTAATGATGGCAATGGCACAGGTAATATTTCTCTGTGCTTGATGAACTGAGGGACACTTGTTTATATAACTGGGGACTATAAGGAGGAAATGCTGTATCCCAGCAGGATTTCATTTATACTCACATAAAGAAACCAGCTCTGCAAACCAGTGTCTCATCCACATTCAAAGTTAAAATCAAACAACCAACACCCCAACAGAGTGAGTCCAGCCAGCCCAATTTGCCTCATCCAGGTTTATCATCCCTCCGACTGCTGTTGTGCTTGATTTTATTTATTTGTTAGGAAAGAGAAAAAATTACTTCTTGCCTGTGTGACATTGGGTTAATGGATGTCTTGAAGCCCCTGGCTGTGATTCCTCCTGAACTTACGTGACATTTTTTGTGTAACACTCATATCTGTGCCAGAAGCAATGGCTCTAGCTGATAAAATACAGTTCAAAAGGGAAATGCAGCCTTTCACAGGGTGACATATATTTAAAAATCATTAAACTAAACAACAGAAGCACACAGACTAAATCCTTCATTTCCATACATAATTGTGTTTACCCTCAGAAACCAGCTTGTGCAACGTATCCTAGCTGAAAGAAAAGCAGAGAAATGTCTATGATATGTCACAGATGGTGGGGGTTTATATCTTTATAGCTTGTTTTGCGATTCTGTAACGGCAGCACTTCAACTCACCAAGTTTTCAGCTCATTTCCACACTGGAACTAGTCATGGTGCGAGGAAGTTCGAGGGAAAGGATATGCATAACTGCACAGATTTCATCACAATTCATTGCATTTTTTTAAAAGCTTGAGAAGGGGAAAGTTTTCAGGAATATTCTTGTGTAGTGAAATTACACTTGGTCCTTGTTAAAGGTGATGATAGCAATGGTGAATGAGCACTGATTGTTGTTACCTCTAACAGTTATATTTTAAAAGACAGCTATTGCAGATGAATAATGCATAAGCTTGGAATCACTTCTCGGGGTACTTGAAGCCCTGAGCTGAGATGCACAGCACAGGCGCATTGTTTCGATTGCCTTCACAGTGTGCTGCTTTATTGTTCTAAAACATGGCATAATAATCTCCCTTGAAACATCAGTTTGTGTAACTCCCACCGGCCAGAAGTGAGGATGATTCGTATGAATGAACCTCTTACAGCCCATGTGCCTCACGAGCACCTCAAACCCAGGCTGACCATTGCTATCTGTTACAGACAGGAAACAGAATTTGGAGGGGTTTAGACAAAAATCACGTTCCTGCATCACCTCCAAGGCTGCTACGTGCCCTCTGCTCGTTTTCCAAAGGTAATGGTGTATTGATCTCTGTTGATCAGGCAAATGTGACTCTGATGAATATGCAGACACAACATCATGAGGACTCTGAACATCACAGTGTTTTCTAAGTGGCTGAATTCCTGAATTCCTCACCCTTGTTCTGTTGGTTGTTTTTTTTCGAATGGCTCCCTTTGCAATCTAAATTAAAATGGATTTATACTCTATGCAACACCCAACAAATCAGTTTACAGACTGTTTCTTAAAAATGCCAAGCCAGCCCTGAAGCCTTGCTTTCCCCGTGCTCTTCTTGCCAGATCTCTTCTCCAAAGGAGACACAACAGCGAGCCTGGATGATGTCTTATTGCAAGGGACTGGGAAATTCAGCATCCCCCAGTTTTCCTGCATGAAAGCCTTTGCAGAACAGACAAAATCAAAGTGTCACCTTATTCCATTTTTAAACTTCTACTCCTAAGAATTTTTCTCTTGATAACTCCTACCTTCTTTTCCCAATGTTTCTTATTAAGGGACAGCATTTTCACGGCTCACATGAGGAGTAGTGCCTCAAGTTTGTACTTAAGTCTTAGGAAAGTGGCTTTTCTTTAAATGAGGGAGAATATTCTTTGACCTAAAGGACCTTTTTCCTATGGAGAAGTATCAGGGAAAAGTGGAGAGAACTACAGAATTGAAAGTAACAAGTGCTTTCACTGACAGAGTCCTGCGAATACACCTCAAAAATGTTCTCCTCTGTAGCTTATTCAGCATACAGAAAATTTTGGATAAATAGGACTTCTATTAGTGTCTCAGTTATGAATAGATGTAAAGCCAGGCAACATTAAAAGCCGTTTCCCAGCTGTTTGAGCATAACAATTTCTTTGAAAATAAGGTGAATGTTATGTCAAAACAGCTGTGAAAGTGATTTTATTGAGTCACTGGGCACAAAGATCATGTAACTTATCCTTTAATTATTCTGCAGTTTTGTAGATTTCACTAATAAATAACATGCGACAGCAGGATATTTATGGGTTCCTACAGATTGCTGTGTAATTACCCTTAGAGAGTTTTGTGGTGCATGTATTATGGAACTATTATGTCTTTATTTTGGTTTAAGACGTTGCAGTCTTAAATCTCAAAGGCATCCCCTCATTCACCACCACGCCTGGCAGCCACTTTGCATTCATGTCAATGGAGACTGTCAGGGAACAGACACAAATCCTAACATGTGTCTTGCCTAAAAGAATTTACTTTTGCTGTGTTTCTTATTACCCTTTTCCCTGAAGGGTAGTAGAAGTCTTTCAGACTGAAAACAACATCATTGTGCCACGTGTGGAAAAAGCAGAGCTGGCTCCAAAAGTGACTTTAGTGTAGACTGTGCTTCTGTTTAGGTGACAACAACAGCCTCTTTATAAGCTCTGTATAAAAAGGACTAGGACTAAGAGTCTGATTTCCAGGGCAGTTAAATTTGCTGTGCCAATCATAATTCAAAGCAAGCAGAAACTGAGGTTGCTGACAGCAGAGAGTGACCTGGCTCCAAACAAAGCTTTTGGTGGGAGGATTTAATGGCTTCAGATTTCTCTAACTAGAAGAGGCTCAAGGCTTCTCAGCAGTGTTGCTGCCCATACAACAAGGACAAAATCCTTTGGTTTTGGCAGCAATATTTGGTAGGACACCGGGGAGAGCTGGAAAAATCATAGAGTGGTTTGAGTTCAAAGGGACCAAAGACCACCCAGTTCTAACGTCCTTGCCATGGGCAGGGACACATTCCACTATCCCAGGTTGCTCCAAGCCCTAACCAACCTGGCCTTAAAGTCTGGGAGGTTTCATTGGGAAACTCCCAAGGAGAGTGGGTGGCAGATGAAGCCATCAGTGTATTTTGTGGATGTGCCAGGACCAAACCTGGGCGCTGTCTTGAGAATGGGGCATGTGTTCACATGAGGTACATGTGTCACTTCAAGCCACTTTCATCTGGTGAGGGGTTCTTGGCTTCCTCATCCCATGCACACACACCCTCTCCTCTCACTGGGGTGTGTTAGGAGAGCTCCATCTAACTATGAGTAAGTGACACAAGGGCCCCAAGGACTCTGAAGACCAGTAGTAGCTCTGCTGGTTTTAAAGAAGAGCTGACCAGCATTTTTGCCTCATGATGTGAAGCATTGTGAGGTTGATGTGTCTTGCTTGTATCTGTGTCATCTTCATGTTAAAAGTTTGGAAGTGGCTGCTGTCAGCTCTCCTGACAAAACGGAAAATATGAGGCCCTGGAGAAAATGTAGATGGGAAATTTTAAATTAACTTGTGAGAAGACTGCAGTGCAAAAAACATCATGTTATTCTAATGATTAATTCTTCAGTAGCTTTTCAAAAACAAGCTGTCTTTTTTGCTGTTTCTTATTTAATATTATTCTATCATTCATTTTTTTTAGTGTCCTGGCTTCTGATGGGAATATTTTCCATTAAAATTTTGGTATTTATTTAGTGTAGATAATCTTCAGGGGATCCTAATGAGATACCCATTCACTAAATCTTTCATGGAAATGACCATCCTGCATCCAGCTAAAGGAAGAGTTCTGTTCTATGAAGTCACAGCAGTATTACTGAGGACACTGGAGTGTCAGTAATTGCCCAGTTTCACAAAGTAAACCACAGTGTGTAAAGCACAATGTCCTGTAATAATAAAAACATTTTCCCTGAGAAAGTGTTTTTTGTTGGTCTCATGATTGTTATCCTTGACATTTCTTTTCCAGTCAGACTAGAGAAATACAGCTCCAGCCATGGGACAACTTCGTCAGACTCACTTGCTCTGCAGTTGGCTGCATGTTTCCTAGAAATCGTAAGGAAATTAATTTCATGCTGTTTTAATTTTCCTGTTTATTCCCAGTGGTTTGGTATAAGAGTTGCAGCAAGTCCAGAGGAGGCCATGAAGATGCTTTGAGGGCTGGAGCATCTCTGCTACGGTTACAGGCTAAGAGGGGGGTTGTTCAGCCTGGAGAAGGAAAGGCTCTGGGGACACCTTACAGCCCCTAAAGGGGCTCCAGCTCCAAGAGAGCTGGAGAGGGACTTTGGACAAGGGCCTGGAGTGACAGGACAAGTAGGAATGGCTTCTCACTGCCAGAGGGCAGGGTTAGATGAGATACTGGGAAGAAATTCTTCCCTATGAGGGTGGGGAGGCCCTGGCACAGGTTGCTCAGAGAAGCTGTGGCTGCCCCATCCCTGGAAGTGTCCAAGGCCAGGTTGGACGAGGCTTGGAGCAACCTGGAAAAACAATGGAGCCTTTTGTCTTTTGAAGTGGATTGGTAAGTCAAAATAATAATACCTGTGAAAACATGTGTGGGTGTTTTTTTCCAAAAGATCGTGATTTCCTGGCAATGTGTCTTCCCTTCAGAGACATTCTTAGCACTCACAACAGTGCCAAGGTCTGTGAGGTCCCCAGGAGACACGACTCTGCAACAGAGATGTATCTGCCCCTATGGGTTTGGGGGTTTCAGCTGTGAAATGAGGACATCTGAGGAGAGTTAACAACTGAAATAGAAATTTTCAGTTCTCCCTTGTATTTCAATCTGGAAAATATGTTACACAACAATGAAACTCTACTTCTAATAAGGACAAATCTCAGTGAATTACTTTATCATTGATTTTCCTTTCAGGACTTTGAGAGGTGTGGAGGCCACACATGTTGCTTTTGCAGGGAGTTCAGTGGCAAATATTAAAGAATTAGGAGAATGAAAAGGAGTTGAGAAGCCACATGCCACTGAGCTGCTGAGCCAGTAGAGTTGTAGTGATTCATTTTCTATATCTTGGGCTGTCAATCCCACTCTCTGATCTTCCAAAATCTGACTGCTCAACATTTTCCTAATCCAACTATTTTCACAGCTACTTTTATATGGGATTTAAAAAATTATGTATCACTGGTCTGAAACTGGTTCTTTCATCGTGTCACCAGCAGCAAAGACCAAATTGTGCATTTTTTAACCCTCATCTTTTCCTGAATGCTCATTTTTAACTGACCTCATCACCCATGAGCAGCATTTCTGTTCACAACCTGATTACACACTAGCCCTGAGCAGAATGAGAGTGGGTTTTGAAGAGATTAAGCAACAATTGATGGATCAAGGTTGGGAATAAGCCCTCTTTTATCTAGAAAAACTATAATGAAAATAATTGGAAAAATATATTTTATTACTTTCTCAGAGGAGATGATTAGGGGAACCTGAAGGCAGAGGCTGCTCTATGGGATGAATGATTTGGATTTCAGCTGAAAATGTTGAGGCTCAGATGAAAAACTGTTTTAGACAGTAAGAGCTTGTTTACCCATTTTTTTTAACCCTTGGTTTTGTTTTATTTATTTGTAGCAAATATATTTGCATAATTTGTACATCCAAAGTACCCCAACTGGGACTAATTATCCACTGTGTTAGACAACATACAAACACACAACAGAGCCAATCTCTGATATGGGAGTCACAATCCTGTGCTCAGTTTCAGCAAATGACATTTGATAAGCCAAAGTGTTCATTCTTTTTTTTGCTTTTTCCTCCATTTATTAAAAAGGGCTCTTAGCCAAACCCTCAGTGGCCCTTTCAGAAGCCAGAAGAACAAGGAAATATTGTGCCCTGGTTAGTGCAGAGGGCTGAGGTTGGCAAACCAAAGCCAAGTCTCCATGGTCTGGAGCAGACTTTGTGTATCACATAAGAAGTTCAGCTCCTCTGTGCCTTTGTAACCCATTTGTAAAATGACAGTAGCACTCTTAGGGACAAGCTGAGGGTTGAAGGCATTAAGATTTTGTAATTTAGTATGTAAAGAAAGTCCTAGAAGACTTTAAGATAAAAATAGCGTTTATAGATTTTGTCACCCCAGGCCCCTGGGGCTGGATGGATTGGTCATTGGGTACAGTTGTGTTTCCTAATGGAAGCAGTAATATTTATTCTTTCCAATCCTAAAACTCAGCACTTCCAAGGTTGAATGTGCTTCTCCATCCAACTTTGTTCCCCCTGATAACATCACAGTTTATAAATGCCTGTTCCTGCCTCGCTGGCAGGTGCACAGCACAACTTCACCGTGTTTAACCCAACTCACACTCATAAAACCTCAGCTGATGTTCAAATCCAATTCTATATCATCAGCTGAACCATCAAGAGGAAAATGCCAGCCATAAAACTTGTGGAGTTCCAGCTTCTGTGAGGCTGTAATATGCAATGTTCCGACTGCTTGTTGAGGTCAGGAGCAAAAAACGAGCCAATGATGCTTTTTATCAGATGCACCACCAATTCTCTAGGATGGATTTGTCCTTTTTAATCACAGAGGGCAAAGCCTATTTGCAGGAGGGGAGAAATCAGCAATGGCAGCTGTTTCTGAAAAGGGAAACAGGGCAGAAAATCAGGAGGCAGAATTCTATATCCTGATGGTGATGATGAGTCACAGATCAGGGCTTGCTTCACCAAGGCTATTACATGTTACATAACATACAATAATCAGATATTAAATACATAATTCCAATATACTGATGATTTTTTTTTCTGGCTGGTTTGTTGGTTTTCCATCTTTTTCCACCTTGCATTCAAACTTGGTTCCATTCATCTAACTGCTATTAACATCCAGCCTCTAGCTGTAGTCTGAATCTGCATCCTTTGGCATCCTGCATCAGCCTGCCTGTCAAGGACCAAGCATTTATTCTTCTGATGTGGCCCCCTGTGTTCTGCTTCTCACCTGGGGTAATCATTTTCATATCCTGGCTCTGAATCCATATATGTACCACTAGCATTTTAAAATGTGCCCTGTACTTCAGAACTGGCTCCCCACATCAGTGGTCACGGCCCTATGGCTGCCACAGTTCAAGAAGTGTTTGGACAACACCCTCAGGCACATGGTGGGATTGCTGGGGGTGTTCTGTGCAAGGCCATGAGTTGGACTCCATGATCTCTGTGAGTCCTTTCCAACTCAGAATATTCTATGATTCTGTGATCTTTTTATCCTGCACAAATGCCAAATATTCACAGTGAGATGTCCTGTTAAACAACTTTGAGCTAATTACACTTAAACTTCTCCAGAAACTTCTTTTGAAGTCAGGTTACTACTAATGGTAACCCTGAGGGGAAACACCAAGCAGGAGGATGGCTGGTATGGATGAAATCTAGTCATGCAGTGAGAATAAATAATCACTGCAAACAACAAAAATACTCAGTGCCACTTAGTACAGCAGTACAGCAGAAGGGTATCTAGAGAATAAACCTATTATTTCCAGACCTAGTCAGACTCCCACACATAGTTCAGTTAGGACCTGTCTAATTATAGGAGTGTGGAAAAGTGCTGCCAACAATATCAGATTGCCAAGCGTTTTACTTTGTAAATGTATTCATCTGTTGGATGAGCAGCAAGAGTTCTGGAAGAACACATTTCTACCTAATAAGATGCCACCTGTGTAACAAGATGCAGAGAGGATGTAGATGACCCAGGACTGTTTGGGGTACCACCAGTGGGTGTCTGCAGAACAAACCAGGAGCTGCATTTGCAGAGCCCTTACGGAAGTTTACTGACAGCACTGGAGAGCTACATGGTGGATCATCACCATGCAAGAGTTAGAAAGTGTCCACCATCCAAAAGTAGCCTAAAGGTCTGATTTTCCCCTTCAGGAACCTGCCACCTGTAGGAGTTCAGGTGGGGATTAACTCTTTGGTGGCAGAAACCATGCCCTGTACAATAGAGAGGCTGTCATGGGGGGATGTGGCCCATACCAATGGCTCTGGAAGCAAAGCATCCCCTTACTGGCTCACTACAGCCCTCCAGATCCTGATTATTACCTGAAAGTACCTTAAAATCAATTTTTACAAAGACTTTTTTTTTGCATGGCAGAGAAAAACCCTTCTCTCTCTACTTAAGCTTCTGCAGAAAGCAAAACAGACCTATTCAAGAGTCCTTGAATGTCATAAATTAAATTTCTGGTTTGATTGAAAATGCCTAGTGGGAAATGAAAGGTTATTTTTAAAGAGGTGCCCCACAAATCAGCTATTTTAAGGGAGAGCAGAAGCAGCAGGGTGTGTGGTATCACTGCAACATTAACCACGGCTGTAAGGTTTTATGAGTAGAAGAACCTGCCCCCAGAACTGAGTGCCTTAATTATATGTCTCTGATCTTCTGCTGGCTCCTACTCGGTGGGATTCATGGCTTTGAGCATTGAAGCAAAGCTGACTCCTCGCAGTGCCAAGTGGAGAGGCACACGCTGAGCCTGCTGTGACAAGCCTCTCCTCTTCCTCAGCCAGGAGATGATGATTGCAGTGAGAAATCACACAGGCTCTGTACACTCACACAAGCACTGACATGTGGGCTGAGTTGTTTGGGTGCTCTGGACAGATTTTAGAAGAAGCAAAACAGACTTGACTCCAAGACACTACAGAGTTGGAGCACTCAGATAATGCACAGACTGAGTGATAAACTGGGGGTGAGTGTAAAAGTGCATTTATCATCTGAAAATGCTTCCTCAAAGAAACAAAACTCTTCATGGTTTCCATAAAACCCCTAGGAGAAGTTCATGTCCCTGCAGACAACAATACAGACATAAGCAAAAAAATTATCATCAGGTTTTAATGATTCTCTCAGTATCCACCACTCACCTCCACAGCAGAGGTTTTCCTTCAATCAGATTTGAATCCCTGCAAGCTTTGTTCTTTCTTTTTCCTTGACTGGCAATATACCATGTGACTTATTTAGTGCCTCTTGCTTTCTTTGGGGCTGGTAAAGGAAAACCAACAAACTTTAAATTGCAATTAATTCATCACATTATTTTCAGATTGCTTCACTATTGCTTCAGCAGCATTCACTGCTTGTCTTTGGTGAGGCCAGGGCTGACACGAGCACATTAATCTCTTTCTGTTTGCCCTGTAGGTCTGTGAATACCAACTCCTCCCAGGCACCTCCTGAGAAGGAAGGTGTGTTGAGCCAAAACCTGCAAGCCCAGACATTCATCAGGAATGTTATTAATGTGTGCCACTTACTGAGTTACGTGTGCTCATCTAAGTGTAGGGAGGGGTGGCTGAAGTGGAACTGGGGCTGCTGGGATGGCCCAGATTGTCTCCTTGGGAAGGAGGATGGAGAGAGATTTTGACCAAGGCAACTGCAGCGGGGGGATTTCCTTGAAGAAATTCCTGGGATAGGGCAGTCTGTGGGAGAGTGCCAAGAAGATCATAGGGCACAGTAGGACAATATTCTTAACAGATCTTTTTATAAAAGCATATTTCCAGAACATAGGGAAAAGAAATGTATGCAAAAACATGTACTTATATGATATGATATATGATATATGCTTTCCCCAACCTGGCATAGTGGAAGGTGCCCCTGCCCACGTCAAGGGGTTGGAACTAGATGAGCTTTAAGGTCCATTCCAAGGTTCCTTCCCTTGGTAATTCCTTAAAACACATTTAAAATACCACTACTCCAGATAATTAACTTTTATCATAAGGGGCCCCCTAGGAAAGGAAATCAAGACACATGAGAGCTGGGACACAGGGAAACCATACAGAGGGTGCAGTCACAGCACATTTTAGTCCTGAGAGGATGCTGGGCTGAGTAATCTGTATATAAAGAAAAGGTCATTTTGAGGGAGGATTTCCACGGAGGGAAATAGTTTACAAATAGCAGAAATAAATAGTCTTTGCAAACCACTGGAGGTGATACAAACCAGCTGGGATGAGAAGAATCTAGGAGAAAAAGGAGACTTTTCTATACAGTCACAAGGAACCATAAACCCCTCCCTGCCATCCTGCCCCAAGACTAATTTACACACACTTCTAGCTCACAAAAAAANTGGTTTTTATCAATCTAAGTAAAGGGTAAATTTTATCCCACACTTAAGAAAAAAGGTATGTCTCAAATTTAGCCTTCTGTTGGGATAAACTTTCCATATGGCCAATAATTTTAATCATATTTGGAATAAATCTGGTTTAAAAGAATAGAAATTTGAATTGGGTAGAGTATTGGGCAATGGGATAAGAGTCAGGCTAATGGACTGCTTCTGATTTCCTCTGTCTGGCTTAGCAAAACCAGGTCCAGAACTTTATTGCTTAACGAAATTTCATCAGGCGGCATCAAACAGATCAAATTCCTAAGCTAATGAACAAACCTGGAATATTCCTTCACCTTGTGTCTTCCACAAATTGTGAAAAGGGGATGGAAAACACACAGAAATGTGCTCCCCTTGCCTGCTGAGAAAGCTTGGTGTTGCTGGGTCTGAAGGTAGGAAGTGCAACACCAGGCACATTCACTCGGTATTTTGGGATTTCCCAGGTAAAACCACTTTTTACTGCTGCACCCAGACAAAAAGCTGCCATCAACTCACTTGTAAAAGTCCCCTGGAAGTCACCCAGACATGGGCAACACACCCAAAACTTCCCAGGTGGCCTCAAGGAAGTCTGGGATGCCCTGCAGATGAAAGAGCCAATAAGGAGGTCTGTACAAAAGGGTGATGGAGTGCTTGTCAGCAAGGATGGCTTTTATTCAGGAATGGAAAGAGTGAGTGAGATAAAGGAGAGATCTGGAAGCCCTGTAGACCACTTGTTCCAAATCAAGGCAGTGTTTGCATTGATTGGTGTGATCCAAGCTGTTAAACATGTCCTGGTGAAGTTTCATAAGCCAAGCTTTTACAAGTAAAAAAATACTTCAGGTATTAAAAATGCAAGACACGTGTTCTGGCACGTAGAATAAGGTGAGTTGGTGTTCAGTGAGCAGCTTCCCATGTATGTGGACACTAAATGAACGATATTTGAACACCATTCCTCTCCCGGGGGATTTATGAGTATAATTAGACAGACCTTTTAGAAATTAAAGGTGATGAAGTTATAATGAATGAAATTTTCACTTAAGTGAGGCTCAAAGAATATAATGAATGAGGCACAGGAAGAGTTGGGGGAAGGCAAAACATCCTGGGAAAATCCAGTTTTCCAGGGGAAAGAATAAGCACAACTGAACAGCAGAACATCTACTGCGCATTTCCAAATCTCCTTATAAAATTTGCTGTTGTTGTTTGCTACATGGCAAAATGTTTTATTAATGTTCTGTGTTTCCTAAAGTAAAATATTGGGAATTACACTGAATCTCATTAGGAGGAATGATGTAATTGGATATAACATGAAAAATTACTGTTCTCATTGCTTTTACCTGACTTAACTATTTAATCATGCCCATTGCATCATATGATGGACTCCCCGTGGAACGCAGATTTTAAAACAAACCCTGCCAGCTGCTTCTCAGCCTTCAGTATTTTTTTCCAGCCATGGAACAATGTCAAACAGACTCAAAACACATTTTTTATAAGTCTGTGCTAGAAAAAACCTGGGTGTGTACTGCCAGAGTTCTGAAGGCATGACTGCAAGGTGGCATATAAATCAGATCACTGCATGGACAGCCCCTGCTTTCAGCAGGCCAGTAAATAGGTCAGTGCCAGTAAACAGGTCAGGAATTCAGGATTTGAGGGGAAAAATGAGATTATCTAGCAAAAGAAGAAAGCTTATCCTCACAGTAAGGACACTGTGAGAAACACAAGGTTTGGATTTTTCTAGTTTTTCTAGTTTCTATTTGGGGATTTCCAGCTATATTTCTCTCTCACCAGAGGTGTGTATGATGGTATTACCCCTTCATATGACTAAATATCTTTTCTCACTAAAAACAGAAACTTTGGCCAGGGCATGAGTGCCATGTGGGAATACAGATGCAGCTCCCCCAGCATGTCCCAGATGCCCAAAGAGGGAACGAAGCAACTGCCTTCAGGTCTTCTGGGACTGCTGGGACAATGTCAGCATCCTCCACACGTACAGTTCCCTCAAGATAAAATCACATTAAATCAGTGATAAAAGCCAATGTGTACTACAATTAAGACTAGAGTTAACCTTCAAGAAGTTCTTTGAGAGCTGCTCTTCGTGCTCCAGACCCTTCTCCAGCTCTATTCCCTTTTCTGGACTTTGTCCAATTCTCCAGTATTTTTCTAATCATGAGGGGCCCAAAACTGACGCCAGGATTTGAGGTGAGGCCTCACCAATCACTGTCCTGGTCCTGCTGGCCACAGTACTGCTGATCCAAGCCAGGATTCCATTGGCCTTCTTGGACAGCTGCAAACACATTGGCTCATGTTCAGCTGCTGATGACCAGCATCCCCAGCATCTTTTCCCACCCATTAGTTTTTCAGCCTCTCTTCCCAGTGCCAGGAGCATGGCCTGAGGTTGTTGTGAGTTGTGGCTGAGGACCTGACAGGGCAGTGATGGGGACAAGGGTTCTGCAGGACTTTCTGTCACTGGTGCTGGGAATCCTGATCTTCAACATGCTTAGGATATCACAGTTGACAGAGTAGCTGATAGAGCAAAACCTCATGGGCTGAGACATTTAAATAAGGAAAACAGAACAGATCCAAACAAGTGATGCAAAAGGCCACAGTGGCTCAGGAGCAGGTGCCCGATGCCACGTCAGGCTGGGAGCAGCAGCAGCAGAAGTTGTGCTGCTGAACAGACATTGCGAGGTGTGGGCTCTCCCTGGGGCCAGGGGGATCACCTGTTCTGGCTGTGTCCCTTTCCAGCTCCCTTTGCTGGGCTGAGGAGTAGAAAAGGTCTTGGCACTGTGCACTCCCTGCTCAGTGTAGCTCAGACAGCACTGTGTCCCCCACTCTGCTTTGGTCACTCATCCAAAACACAGCCCCATGCAAGGTTAACTCCTTACAATCCACTACCAGAGCATGTGCTCAACGCTGCCACCAAGTCCATGCTCAGCGAGGTCCCCATCTCTGGGCTTGCTGCCACCACCCCTGTCAGACACTTGTACGTCCCCAGACCCCAAACCTTCCAAGTTCCAGTTTCAACTTTTTCGGGCCAGTACTAGGGGAGCGTGCAAGGGGTGGTGACGATGTCACAGTGGCCACTGTGACATCATCACCCAGGCCTAAGGTGTAAAGGGTGTCTTCCAACAGCCCAAGATGAGGAGAGAAGGTTGCTGAAGGAGGAAGCCAGTGGGGAGGATGAGGGGAAGGGGGGTTCTAATGCCTCTGAGGAAGCTGCCACACATCATCCTCTTCACTCTAGGTTGATAGACAAGTCTCAGGAGGAGAAAGGCCACCAGTGTTACGGCAGAGGTTCTCCAGGCCCTTCTCATCAACCTGTTCCATATCTGCAATGGCACAGCAGGACAGTGTCCTGAAGGAGCAAGGTGAGAGCAAAGTCTCCCTCCCCACAGCTTCCCATGACTGTGGAGGAGGTGTCAGGGCAGTCTGTGAGTGACCAAGAGCAGTGGCAGAGAGAAGTAGAAGCTTCCCAAATGTCTTAGGGCAGGGACGCTCCTCTCCTGGGCCAGCAGGGCCCAGGCTGGGCTATGGGCATTTGCTGGGGAACCTGTGCCTGTCCTGCCCTTCAGCCATCCTAGCAGGGACAGAGCAGGCCCCTCAGGTCAATCCTGTAGGAACACTTCCCAGCCTCACAGAGGTGCTCAGACATTTGCTCTCTCTCCAGTGTGCCTGCTGTGTCACCGGGCAGAGGGGTACTTGGACATCTGTGGGGTCAAGAGTGTGAAGTTCAGGCTCTGTGTCCACATCTATTGCCAGGTGAGTCCTCACAGGGCTCCCTCCAGCTTTTTTCCAGGGAGGGGCCCCTCCTTGCTGACCAAACAAGCTCCTGGCTTTCTCTGCTCTGCAGTACCTTGCTAGCGGCCTTTATCCACAAGAGAACTCGGAAGAATTTCTCGTTAGAGACACCAGACGTGTCATCCAGGAGGCAGCCAAGAAGGTGAGGACAGGCAGAAGCAGGGAACTTTGCACCAGGAGAGGCTTGCAGAAACTTCTCCTGGACCCCAGGACAGGCAGATCTGGGGTCTGTGAGCCAGCAGTGCTCACAACCCACACGCTGCCCAAAGCTGTGGGGAAGCCACACAGCCCCAGTCCTGCTGCTGAGGGACTACTCTGCTCTTTCCAGCCCTGCTTCATTTGCAGGAAGATGGGGGCCACCATCACTTGCTGGGAAACGGAGTGTGACCGCAGCTTCCACCTGCCCTGTGCCCCACAGGGTGAATGTGTCACCCAGTTCTTCGGGCTCTACAGGTAAGGGCTGCCAGCCCTTGTGCCAGGGCCTCCTGCCTTGTCTTCAAGACCCCACTCTCTATAGTGGCCAAGCAAGAGAGGAGCCCGCAGGGACAGTTCCCAGCAGCCTCTCGCAGCCAGAGGGCTAGTCTGAGGGGCTGAGGCTCCATCACAGCTCCTCCACCCTCCTTGCCATCACCAGGGGAGGATTTGTCACTTCCCACCTCCCCTCACCCATCTTTTCTAACTTTCCTCCAGGTCCTTCTGCTGGGAGCACCGCCCACAGCAAGCAGTGCAGGCTTCTCCAAGGCAGAATACCTGCTGCATCTGCCTGGACAGTGTGGAAGACAAAATATCCTACAAAACTATGGTGTGCCCTGCATGCCAAGATGCTCACTTCCACCGGCACTGCATGCAGAGACTGGCGCTTCATGCTGGCACCCGCTTCCACTGCCCATGTTGCCAGGATGAAGACCTGTTTATGATGGAAATGCTCACCATGGGGATTCGGATCTCCAAGAGGTCGCTTTTTCTCATTCTAATTCATAAGGTGCAGCGCCAGATTAGGGACTGCCACAGCAGGCCTGGCCACCTCCTGCCCCCTGCCTCTTGTCCTCAGCTTTGTGGAGGAGCTGGAAAAGGGACAGGCAGAGAAGCAGGCACTGCCTGGATCTGCCTGAAGCTGGGACAGCTGAGGATCAACACTTTCCCCTCCTTCTCTGGCAGGCCCGTATCATGGGAGAGCAACCACGCAGTGGGACCATTAGATCAGAGCCACAGGCGCTGCAATGCCAGCATGTGCCTTTGCCTAGAAGGGAGGGAGCACACAGAGGAAGAAGGGTAAGTTGTCCAAAGCAGCAATCCAGGGCTCTGCATGGGATCTCTGTCTCCCCATAGGCTCGGGGAGGAAGGACTAAGAACAAGGGCTCTGCCAGCCCATCCCTTGCTGCATCACTTTGTCCTCACAACCAGTAACTCCTTTGTTTCCTCAGGCAATGGGAACAGCTGCTGTGCAGATCCTGCGCTGCCGAGAGCACCCACCGACACTGCTCCTCTTTGGAGGACATCAGCTCCTGGGAGTGCGAGGGCTGTGCTGGCACAGAGGCTGGTGGGCAGCAAAGCACCCAGTGCCCTGCACTGGAGCCAGGCTGGGCCTGGCAGTGGGACCTTCGGGTGGGCTTGGCTCCAGGAGGGCTATGGGTAACACTGTGACCTCTCCTGCCTGGGGGCTGGGTGCCCATCCTGCTGACCCTCCTGCCTCTCTTTGCAGGCTCCACAGACAGATCAGAGCTTGTCAGGCCCAGCACGTCCAGCCAGGCAGCATCAGGGCTGACCCATGGCTCCCCAGTGCCTGCAAGCAGCAGCCTGTCCAGACACACTGGGCCAGCTCGGATCCAACGCCACTCATGGAAACTACACCAGGCACAAAACTCAGGCAGACCCACAGTAAAATGCCAAAGGATCAACCATGTGCCATCACACAGTGCTGAGACCAGCAGCCCCAGCACTGCCAGTCAGGCACTGGGCCTGTCCTGGACCATCTTTATGGCCTTCAGACAAGCAGCACAGTCACTAACACTGTGGAGACCATCATGGCTCTTCCCCTTCTCCATGAGGGACAACCGCTCCCAGCCAGGCCCAGTTCGGATGCGACACATCTCACGGCAACAACGGCGGGCAATAAAGCCCTACAGCTATCCTGGAACCCACTGCAGGACCTTCCATGTGCAAGCCCCACGTGCTGGTTCCCTCTACCCCCCACAGAAAGAAAGAAAATAGAGAAAATAAAGTTTCTTTGTACCGGGAGATTCTACCCTCCTTTTCCAGTCGCCTCGCAGCCTCTGTGCTGATCTCCAAACAGAGGTTCTGGTTCAAGCAGACACTCCAGCACGTGTGTCCCTCCAGAAACTCAAACTGCCCCTTCGCGGCGCTCGGTGTCAGGCGAGGCTTATGGACCCAAGTCCTGTGAATACATTGTATTAGCAGAGGATGACATGCAAAATTCCACCTCCTTGCCGGAAAACAGCTGGAATGCAATTCACCGGCTCCCAGAGAACACTGGGCCACTGCCCTGGTCCTGCTGGCCACAGGACCAGGTACAGGCTGGGATACCTTGGCCTTCTTTACTACCTGGGCACATGCTGCCTCATATTCAGCCATTGCCAACCAGCACCTCCTGGTCTTTTCCAGCCAGGCAGCTTTCCAGACACTCTTTCTCAAGTCATGTTGTTCATGTTGTTCAACATGACGTGTTCACCATATGGGGTTGACCCCAAACTACTGAGGACTTTGCTGACTTCATGCATTAGGCATGATTGTACTAACACATCCGAAAATCCTTGAGTGATGTCCATCCAGAGGAGGCTCTGGGAGCCTGGAGGAGTCAGACAGGCAGTTCTTTCCATGCACAGGGCTACAGTTCCCAACCAGAGATTAAATATCCACGGTGTGAGTGGAGACAAAGTGGTTGATCCTAAAATAGTTTCCTGCCAAGAAGGTGTGAAGTGGGGAGAGGTGGCCTGACAGGGGGACAGGCTGCAAATAGCAACTGCAATGAGCTACTGTGATCCACTGATAACATGGGCATTTCAGATTGGGGGACAGGCCCAGGTGTCAGGGGTGTGAAGACAAGACTAATTCAGAGAGCCAAATTATCATGCAAACAAATTGCCACCACATCCTCAGTCTCACAGGACATGTAGAAAAGTGTCTTCTAGGTAAATCTCACCTAGACTGCATTTTATGTTGCTTTTGAATATTATGTTTCCTTTTGAGCCATTATCTTAAGCCTTGATAAACAGCCCAGGAGTGCAGGGTTGCCCATGGGGCAGAGTGATGTTCCTCATTCTCCACTCATCCTCTGCCAGGGAGTGCAAAGAGGAGCAGGGGAGAAACAGCATGTCACAGTCCTTGAGAAGTTTCTCACCACCTTTTTCTTCAGGTCTGTGCTTTGCCCACACAGGCAATCAGAGGCAGGAGCTGAGAAGGAACAAGCTGAACCGGCTGCTCCCACAACAGTCCTCAAAAAAGGGACCACTTTTAGGCTGAAGGAGCCCAAATGCAGACAATGAACCACAATTTCACACCAAGGAAGGGTGACTGCAGTCATGTACCCTAGCAGGAACAGTGCAATGGAATGTGGGATATGTGAAAACAGGCCAAAAGAGCTGGGGCTGTTCAACCTGGAGAAGAGAAGGCTCCAGGGAGACCTTAGAGCCCCTTCCAGTGCCTAAAGGGGATTCAAGAGAGCTGGAGAGGGACTGGGGACAAGGAGGAATGGCTTCAAACTGAGAGACGGCAGGGCTAGATGGGATACTGGGGAGAAATCCTTCCCTGGGAGGGTGGGGAGGCCCTGGCACAGGGTGCCCAGAGAAGCTGTGGCTGCTCCATCCCTGGAAGTGTCCAAGGCCAGGCTTGGAGCAACCTGTGATTTTCATGGCAGAGGGTTGGAATGAGATCTTTAAGGTCCCTTCCAACCCAAACCAGTCTATGATAATACAGCATGGAAACTGGGTTTGGGAATAGTCGGGGAATTGAGAAAATGCTTTTATTTTCTAAACCTACTAGCAGCAGCTGCCTCCCAATCAGCTTTAACTCTGTCTAATGCCACTTTAAATTTTTATAGATGAGCAGGAAGAAAGCAGAAAGCTAATGAAGCTTTCAGACAGCACTGAGACTAGGGACCTGAAGAAGAGGAGGAAGAGGACATGCTGCAGAGGCAGCAGTGGGTGATCTTGGTGAGAAGGGATCTAGCAGGGATCTAGCAGGGATCCAGCAGGGATCTAGCAGCCCACTTCATCTACAATCTCCTCTGTCACTGCTTAATAATAAAAGCCTTCTTTAATTTTCTGGGATACAGCTTTGCCAATGTTGTTTGACCCTCCTGCAGAGAAAGCTCTAAGGTAGAGTCTGAGGGATACAAGCCCATGGACCAGTGGTCGTCCACGTTGTGTGATGTGTTCCTAATGTTTATTGTCTGCTTGGAGTTTGGTAGTGAGCAGGGATCATATTCTATTAATATTCTTCGTTCTTTCCCAGTGACTAATCTCCCTCCTTAATTTCAAAGCTTCCCATCCACAAGATGAACTGAATTGTCCAGTTTCTGGCTGCTTCACTATTACTTTAGTATTTCCTATTCAAATCCACTGTGACACCTCACCCCTTCATGGGATGCTCTAACAAAACCCATCACTCACACAAGGTTATGGTTAGTAGGCAGGAAAACGTCAAGAAAATCAATTGTAGTCCCTTCCACAGCAAATTGACAATATTTGTGAGCAAGTGAAAAGCAGCAGTAGTAGTGGATGCTCACATTGGGAAAGCTCTGGCAGCTGCTCTCAGAACTAAGCTCTGAAAACAAGATCTGCATGAAGACACAACATCAGTGGAAATATTTAAACATCTGTCTTGTTTAGCCCTAATAAAGAGCGAGAGGTCATGTGCTAAATCTTTAAGAGAAGAATTAAGTGTAAACCAAGCTCTGGGTGATAAGAGTGAGGAATCAAGGCATGAAAGGGATGAAGTGGGAGATGACCCAGACTCCCTTGGGCAAAGGAAGAGCATTTTTTAATGCTTCCCAGGTTTGGGGAGAGAGCACTAGCCTGGAAAGTGGGGCTGAAGGAAGCTCTGAAACCTGCTGCCGCTGTCAGCATTTTGTTTGTGTTCTTGCAAAGCTTCTTCATCACTCTGTGCAACCTCAGTGTGCTGTGCTTCCTCCCAGTGAGCTACTCCAGATTTTCATATACTCATTACTTTTTTTGGGTTTTAGATAAATATTGATCACATCCGAGGTTTCTCTTAAATTGTGCAATTCTCTTAAATTTTCTTGGCTTTTCACACCACAGGATATTGTCAAATTTAAACTCTTAAAATACATTCTTCAAAGATCCAAATTTTAGCTGTGACAAGAGAGCCTCAGGACTCTCTCAGGAGGCAAGGCAGACAGCAGTACTTCTCTGACAGTGCTGGATTTCACCTCAGACCTTGTTCTCCCTCTGTTCAGGAATTTTCCCTTCATTTCTGGACACAGAACTCATCTGTTCCAGGCACACTGGAGCACCAGCACGGTTGCATGGGCAAAGCTGGCCCAGCCAGAATGAGACGAGGAAAGTCGAGCCACGTGGGGAAGAAGGTCCCAGACACCACCATGGTTGTCAGCCCTTCTCTTTGGTTTTAATTTACTTGTTATTGCTTTAACATGTGACCACCCATTAGCCTGCAGGAGAATAGTGTGGCCAGAGGACTAGATTAAACCAAAATGCTCCAGCTCATGTCGTTGGAATTACAAACTGCTGACTTTCAGCTCAGGAAGAGACATTCCCACCCACCCCTGAGCATCCTGTGCTCCCCAGCCCCCCACCACGGTGCCTCCCCTTCCCCATGAGGGGTCCAGGCTGCAGCAAACATCAGTTTGGAGGATCATCAGGAACACCTTGACACTCTCCTGTTAAAAATCTAACAACTGGATTCCTCACCCACAAAATAAAAACACCCAGAAGGTGTAAGCACCCACAGGTGCACGAAGGGCCCTCCCTCCCAGGGATGAATTTCTTTCAGGTTGCCTTATGACATGATGTGGCTCTCACCTGTGGACATAAATAGTGTGGTCTATGCTTAAAAAGTTATTACATGATCCTACTTTATCTGCACAGGGTCAGAAAGGGCAGTGCCTTTCATAACTACAGTCTTTCATTAGTTTCTTCACCAGCAAGAAGCTGCTCTTCTTGGAGAGGCCTCTCTGCAGCCCTCCAATGTCTTTAGTGATGCAGGTATTGCCTTCTCTGAATGCAGCAGCTGCACAGGAATGCCTGCCCCATTTGGCTTTAATCTTGTTTTCATTTTTGTGCTCTCCAAGGTTAAATTCAGAGCTGGGAACTCCAACCCAAGCTCTTTAGCTCTGAGCTTGTACTGCATGCAAATACCAATCCCTTTCTCACGCTGCCTTTGGCCTTGACGTGGAGCAAATGTTCCTTCAGATGAGAGGGAGAGATCAAGGACTGTATCAGCAAGGCCATAGCTCTGTGTAAGTACTCCAACTGCCTGACATTTGTCACAGTCCAGACAATACAAAATGTCCCAATTACAAGGTTCTGGTCCATGCTCACAGCTTCCCCAGGGACAGCCAGCCTGGTGCAGGGCACAAAGTCGTGCAATATTTTCATACAACAGCATCATTTTCTCTGTCTTTTTCTCTTTTCCCTTTATAATATTCTGCTTTGCAACCCTGGATGTGTATCAGCACATTGGGGATCACTCCATGATGGCACTGCTTACGTGCCAGAGGAGGAATCGTGGTCCTGTCATGTCCTGTCCCTTCAGAGGAAGCAGCACTCACTGATGTCTCAAGAGCCTGTAGTCCATCAAATGAGGTGCCAGAAGGAAAGCACATGAATTATCCTTGTTCTGTAGAGGGGAAGGTGCTGTGCCCAGCAGCAGGGCTGTGGGATCTGTCCTGCATGAAGCTGGGTGACTGTGCACAGGTGACTGCAGTTCCTCTGGTATCAGCTCCCCAGGAGTCACCTGGGACTGTCCACCACCCTTTTCCTCACCAGAGCAGCTAACGAAGCATCAACTGCCATGGACTCCCCGGGAAAAACTGAGCATTGAATGGTTAACACTCTCCCACTCCTTAGACCAGAATGAGCAGCCAAAACTCAGTTTGTTTTTTTTCTGAAGACAAGATGGAAACAGGCCTGGGTTCTCCTCCAGTGGCTTCCTGTCCCTGTGAATAACATAACCCCAAATAAAGAATGCTTCTCACAACCACCTGCTCCAACAAGGCTTCCTACACACACATGAGGACAGTCTGCACACAACTAAACATCTGTAATGCAATACAACAAGGAATTTTATGCTTTTAGGATTTTGTGTTAAACTGCTGAAATACAGTATCTAAAAGTGTTTGGGGTTTTTTCTCTGCATCTCTACAGTCGCTGATGGTCTCACCAGTGATGAAAGGGCTGGACAGTTCCTGTGGGATTCAACTTAGCCTGGTTATTCAAAAAGATGAACGTTTCTCATCAGAGAAGGAAGGAGCTGCCACATAACTGATGGCAGAAGGTGTGGAGCACAGGATAATCGATGTGCTTTGTGATTTCCTCAGCTGTCCTACCTCCACTGGGGTGGAAATGAATGAAGGTCTTTTTTGGAGAAGCCGTTCTACTCACACATCATTTAAAAATTATTCCAAAACACCAAGTAATTCATATTGAATTATATCTGATTCTTGTTGAGGGTAAAAGATGAAAAACTATAGAGGAATACTGGAAATTAAATGTTCTTGTCACAAAGGAGAGACATATAGGGATAGGTAAGGGGAGCAATCCTGTGCATCTTCTCCCTCAGTGGTTTCAGGATGATTTCTGAATATTGACCAGGCATTGGCTTTGATACCAAGAGCCAGATAGAATGCACACCCCTGCCATTCCTACCAGGACCGTCTATTTGAGCCATAGTTTTACTCCTTACATAAAACTAGGCTCTGGAACAACTCCTTTGAGGCAGGATAACCTCAGTGTCTGCTGGAGATACCTATAGCAGACAGGAAACTGAGTGTTTCGAGGGTAATTACCCTCCTTTCTCATTTCACAGCTCTTCCAAATGACTGTATTAGCTTGAGGATTAGGTCTCCCGTGTGTCAGACCCCAAAGAAGAGCTGGGAGTTCATCCAAGGTCCAGGCCTTTGTTTGGTTTGCGCATTGTGCAAAGGGTCAGTAATCTTGAGGGGCTTTCTGTGCAGCCTAAGTCATAGCAGATTAATAGGATTTTATACAGGAACGAGTAGGAGTTGCTTTCCACTCATGTTTGTTTGGACTAGTGCCGATAACAGCCTGGGGATTTTCCAGACAGCAAGGTCTCTGCTCAGATTTCTCCAAACAAGCCTGAGCAGAGGGACAGAGAGTGTTGAGGGAAGCAACAACTCAAGAGGATTCATTCTGGTCACCACCTCTTATCTGTGCCACATTAACATTCACACACTGGGCTGCGGGGGACAACAGGCCGCCCCAAGGACGAAAATAAAAGCACAATAACTGCCATTGGAAATTAAAAACAAAGGAGCATTCTAACCAGTGGCCCAAGTCAGCAGCTCTTCCTTGACCCCTGAGCAATCTGACTGCAAGGGGCCCGGATAAGTCTCTCCTGCTCCCTGTATTTTATAAATGGAGCAGTACAGCTGGACAGGGGTATTTTCTAACATTAGTGGCTCTATGATTCCATGAAAAGTGACCACTTCCAAGCATTTGGTTACCCTCAAGACTCCTTCCAAGTGATGTCCAACACAGAAGCTTTGTGAGCTTCCCACCAGGTAGTATGAGGGATTTTTAGTTGCTCCATAATGCCAGTACCATTTTTTTTCTTGTCTGCTTTTCCTGCTGAGGGCTGAGTGACTGTTCAGTAAAACACTTCTTCTTGCTGCACAAATACAGCAACTCCAACTGGTTAAGCCTCTCACTCAGAATTGAAGCACTGCAGGGAGGCCCAGGGAAAGCAGTTCCCAAGTTTAAACGTATATTTAAATTTTTTTCTCAAACCTCCACCCTGTCCTTTGCTCTACCTCAGTGCTGTGAGAAGAAAAGACTCTTTTTGTCCCCTCCCAGCTGTCCCTACATCCCTCTCAGTCAGAATTACTGGGCTTTTGCCACTCTCAAGGTATAGGGATTCTTTTTACAATCCCCTTCACACAAGATTAGCCCCAAGAGTGCACAGTGCATGTTATATTGAGACAGCGCTCAGAGACGAGGCTGAAGTTTGTATCACATTTTGGTATTAGCAAAGACCAAAACCAAGTCCCCAGCAGTCCCAAACTCCAAAAACTCTCCACCCGGCAGTTTAAAGCCGAGCTTATGGCTCCACCTGCTGCCGGAAGGATGGAAGAGATGAGGAAGCAGCTACAGACAAAACAAGGAAAGAATTAAAAAAAAAAAAAAAAACAAGACCTGCTTTTCTGCTTAACTCATCCATCAACATTGTTGTTAAAAGACAAACAAAAGAGATTGCTTCATCATGGAAAATTCTAACAGGTTCAAGATGTTCAGCTTTTGACCCAGTCATGTCCTATTAAATAATCTAGTTTGGTAATTTTTAACTTTAGAAAATACTGTTTGATAAGTTCTTTTTTTCCCTAGCCGAAAAGAAATCCAGATAAAGGACAGTGTCATAATGTTTCACACTGTGCCTTTAAATCTTGGTTTACATTTGTCCACAATGTAATTTACTCCTTTTATGCCAGTGTGTATTTGATGACTTCATGCCAAACCCCAGACGTGCTTCCCTTGCCACAGTGCACAGGTGCCAGCACAACTGGGCATTATTCCTGCAAACAGGGACACCCAGCTGCCCTGGGTGCCCCAGGAATGCTGGTTTGGCTCCGGGGTGCTTGAGTTTCCTCTGTGTGTTTGCACAGCAATGAAGGCAAAGCCACTGTTCATTTAGAAAAGCATTTCACACACCTGATGTAAAGGAATCTCAGAAGCTACCTCACAAAAATATGTGCAGGCAGTATGATGGAAGCAGATTAAGCCCCTACAACCAAAGGCCTAAAGGAAATTTTGTAGATACATAGTCCTACCTTCAGAAAGTTTTATGGCTATATAGCTCTTGATAAGGAAACCTAAACCTTCTGGATAGGCAATACACAGCTCTTCAAGTGCTATTTAAAAAATAAATTTCAATTACAGCAGCAAAAAGCATCTCCAAAGCAATGTCATTTCCACACTCTCTCATCTCTAGCTAATACAAGCTTTAAAAAGATACACTAGGAAGGTAAAGAGAGGGCATTTTCTGAGCTTGCATTTATCACTTTTCTACCTCTATTAAGCTATCAGGCAAACCCCAAATGTCATATATTTTCTCCTCATATTTCAGAACGTATATTACACTAATTTGTCAATTGTATTCAGTTTGGCCTCCTTCAAATTGAACTTTGCTCAGAACCAGCCTTTGGCTGAGTTACCTCCACTTGAGCAATCAGTGGAACAAGCACAAATCCCAAAGCACTGGGGTTTTGGCACTCGTTGGGTGAGGGCACTTTAGTTGTCTACATTTTTTGGGTAACAAAAGCCCTGAAGAAAATTTCTGAGGCTAATTAAGATCCCAGACAACAAAAGCACAGACGGATTTACAGGCACATTAGTTATACAAGCAGCTCTATTTGAGAGGTTTGAGCAGTGTCAGGGAAAACTGGCTAAATCCCAGTTTAGGTTTGCCAGAACACACAAAGACCACATTCCATGATAACGCAAACTCTTCTTTTGCCCCCTCTTTCTCAAAACAGACACAACATTCCAAAAGCAGCTATCTGTCTGTCAGTCTGTCATTTTGTCCCTTTACACACGAGGAGGAGTTTTGACGTTTCCTTTGGCCATCCCACTTCTTCCTGTTATCTCACAGATGACTCCCAAGATGGTTTCCATTGTTTTTGAAGCAGAGGTTAACTGGTGACAGGCTCAATGTCTGGCAAGCTAAGTCCTGGGCACCTGTCTTCACTTCTGAGATAATACATATAATTTTGTACTTGTTCTGGCATTGAACTGTAATTAAACAAACAAACAAACCCCTCTGGCTGCACACACCCTGCCTTGCTTAGTTGAGAGGGTCACAGAACTTTCAGGTTAAAACAGAAAAACTCAATTACCCCATCATTAAATAAAGGCAATTTAGGGTGGCAGTTCCTGACTTGTCTTCATCAAGTCTATACATACCTTGATTTCCATGAACTTGCAAAAATACTGGACTCATGAAGCAACCACAAGGTGAATAAAAAGCCCAGAGATTCAGCAATGGTCTGCTGAAGAAAAAATTCTCAAGTTCTGAGAAGTCTTGGCCTAGTAAATCTGCAACCAGAAAGTGGGCTGGACAAAATTAGAGCTCAGAATTGATCACCGGCAGCCAGAGGAATATTTTCAGAGGATGTAAATCAGTAGAGAGAACCAGAGAGTTTTACCTGCATGTAATTCTTGCTTATTACACAAATAAAAAATGGGAGGAAACAGCTTCAAAGTTGTTCTTCTAAACAGTTTGCATAAAAAGATAAAACCCACGGTACTGGGGCATGAACTACAAGACAAGTGAACTAGTCTGGCTCTACCCAGCATCAGTGAGGGCATGGCAGAGCAGGGAATTCCAGGAGGAGCACAGAAAGGGCTCTAGGAAACATTGTCTCTCAGGGAATAATCAGAATTTTAACTAGAGAAGGAGAAAGGACTGAAACAAGATGAGTAACGAACTTCAGGTATGTAAAAGGTATGTCGTATAGAAGGAAAATAACCTGTTCTCTGCGGCCTGGGGGACACTGTAATGGGCAGCAAGAGAGACAGATGTGGCAGAAGACTTGCTGGCAGTAAGGATAGGGAAGCAGTAAGACACACACTGAAGTCTTCTGCCTTCCAGCCCTTTCAGGAAATTAAGCAAACACTGATAGAGCTGTAACTGGGGCAGGGGAACAGACCTGATCATGTCCTCCAGCTCTATAACTCTAAAAAAAGAAACTTTGGCCAACCCTATTACTCTAAAAAAGTAAACTTCTTGGCTGCCAAGGATTTTGGGGGTTTACCTTTTGGTGTCAGAAAGGGCTCCAGCAAATGCTGTTTACACTGTGGTTTCTTTTTTATTTCCCTCCTTCCCAATCAGGTTACATGAACTCAGCTTTCAGAACTGTCAAACTTCCTAGACAACACCATTTTGCATTTCTTTCTTACTCCTAAGAATAACAGTCCCAATGGCACATTACTCCTTGCAACAAAGAGGCTTTTCCAAATGGAAATCAGTATTCTTTCACCCACAGATGACTAATCATTTAGTGTAGTGTAAATGGTTGTGACCAAACCAGCAGATTGGTTCACTTCCATGAACTAAGTTGCCTTTAAAATGCCAAAGGATTACTTATCACTTCCCATTATGAACATGTGACTGTATTTAACCTCAATGCTCAGCAAAAGGCACATTTTGCACTAACAGTGATTAATTGGGGTTTAGTCTCAGCTACAACCAGCTAAGAAATATTAAAAATTGCAAGATTCTATGAGCTTTGCTCTTTTTGAATAAACTATTTTAGTTGCACATTAACTTTTTTTTAATGCAAAGCATGTTTTAATATAAACATCCAGATTATATAGAACATACAGATTAGAGAAATTTTTGTAACAGTAAAAACAGATCTATATGCTCAGATTTATTTTACAAGACTGCAAAGCCAAACACTGAGGCCAGGCTTGAAAACAGCATCTCTAGTCATACAATCAAAATATTGTACACACAGAACACAGCTCGATGCTTCTCAAGTTCACCAGCATAACACAGTTTGTCAAACCCTCAGCGTTAGAATTTTTTTTCAAGCTACAAATGAGAAACAAATTCATCCAAAATGACAAGTGCTTCCATCCTACAGACATCTTGCCGAGGGGCAAAAATGCCAAACGTTTTGGAGAGTGATATGAGAGTGCAAGATAACCCTTATTAATATATATAGATAGATAGATATAAATCACAATTTAAACTTTGGCCAAGACTTTCAGCAATTAAGCAGGTTTCTACCTTCTCTCAAACATTCCGACTTGACTGTTCAGTAAGTACAAAACTAGATGAATAGCACCTCACCACTTTATTTCCAAGACTGGAAACTCTTTAAAATCATGTGTATTTTCTTTTATAAAGCCATTATAATTTAAGGATACAGCTATGTTTTAACAGTCAAGTCCCCTTAGATAAAAGGAACGAGAGACGATTGCTTCAAGAGCCGGCCTTCACCACACATAATTTCACCACACCACGTTGGATCAGTCAGCAGACAGGACTGTAAAAGCCATGTTTTCAGAAAGACAGGATGGTCTTATGAATGATTTCGATGGACTCTCTGATTTCATCCTCCTTAATCACCAGTGGTGGTGCCAGACGAATGATGTCCCCGTGCGTGGGCTTGGCGAGGAGCCCGTTATCGCGCAGCCGCAGACACACCTTCCAGGCATCATAGTCTGCAAGGACAGGGGAGACAAACACACAGGACACTGAAGACATTTACACCACAGCAGAACAAGGGCCACAACTGCAGCACGTGGTAGGTGGGGCCAGACAGTGAACTGTGTTGGCATCTGGCAGTGAGGAGGTGCCGTGTGTTCAGGGTGGTCAGTGAGAAGCTCCCCGGAATGTGCGGTGAGCAAAACTGATGCACAGCTGCAATTTGTCTCATAAGTTTGACTCTAGCACACAGAGGTCTGCTCCTTCACAGCTCAGTGCTTGTCTAGATGGAGCAATGCATTTAAAAAGGGGAACCATGCAAAGTGGAGGTAAGGGAACATCTGGGCAGGTTGTCAGACAAGGTTATATTTAAGGAATTCGGTGCATCGCGTGCACGTCTTATAAAATTACACCATCTCCCTGCAGCATTCACCCCTTGATAAAGTGCCTTGGTATTCAGTTTTCTGATATAAGGTGTTAATCCCTGGAAACTTGTTCTGTCATTAACTTTCTTCTTGTTTGTACCTTCCTGTATTCATTGTACTCTTCTAACCAGCTTGGAGAACAGCCAACCTCAGCCAATCCTTCCATAATCTGCCAAAAACTAGTGTTCCAGATGTGGCCAGTTCATTTCAATAAGAAAACATATTGTTGGGAGGCAGATTCACCATCAGGTTTGAACATTATCAAATCATAAAAGAATCCAAATAATCTTAAAACGATTTTCAGCCTTACTTAGTTAAAACTCCCTATTTTTAATAGACCAGAGTCACTTATGTAAATTTTCAGTAGGTACTACAGTACTATGGCCAAGATCTGAACACAAACATGATGCCTATATGCCACCCCCCCACCTCCAATTAAAGTTACAAAATATTTTTCATGCTGTGATGGTGCAGTTGATTACTTTCCTCACCTTTGGTTTCCCGAATTACAATCGCATTTAACAGCCCCTTTCCTCTCACAGCAGTTACAATGTTGGATGGTGTCTTCATCAGCTCATTCCTTAGTAGGTTCCCCATTATTTCTGCATTTTTCGCCAAGTTTTCCTCTTCAATTACCTAAAGGGAAGTCAGATCTACAGTCAGCTGAAGGGCTCTGCATTTGTTTTATGTACCACGCTGCAAGGGATGACTAATGACAGTACAACTGTTGGGATACAAAGGCTGCAGCAGCCAGAGTGTCACTGCAAAGGCTGCATATCCCAGCAGACTGGTAAAAAAGCCTTTACTCATTAATTTTTACAAGAAACAAGAATCTTTCTGAAGTTTTATTCTAAATGAACTGCTTTGCATTTGCTGGTATTTACAACAGTAAAGCTCTGAAGACTTAATCTGCCCAGGTCTGTGCACAGGGTAATGACAAGGCTTTCTGAGTGACCTGCATCACATACAGTCAATTAGGCAGTCACAGAATAATTAAATTGCACAGTCTGGACAGCACATTTTAGCTTCTGTTTGAGCTCCAGTAGCACATACTTGTTATCAAGCTCACAGAGCAGCAGCCTCTGCTGTTTTAGTAAAATAAAACAATTTCAAAGCGTCTCCATGAAATGAGTGAAGCTACTTGACTAAATTTGCATAACTGAAACTCCCCCGGATAAATTTTATTTTGACATTTAAGATATTAAGACCATATGAATCCATGAATTAGGATACATTTCCAATGAAAATTTTAGAATTTGTTTTGTGATCTATGCAGATAAACACTATCGATTTTCCATTCTTACTTAAAGCTGGATTTCTACTTGCAGCGTAAGAACTAATAGCATTTATTTAACCAAAGTTCACATCAGTGTGACACTCTTTTTTCTTTGGATTCCAAACCTCTATCACAAGACACACAAACCTCCAGTGCAGCCATTGCCACACGACAGGCCAATGGATTTCCTCCATAAGTAGATCCATGTTCACCAGGCTTAATGGTCAGCATAATTTCATCATCACACAGCACTGCTGAGACCTGAAAATGGCAAGGTCAGCAAATTCACTTACAGATATACTTAGAACAGTAAACTTTAATATCTCTGAAGCCAACTTTTCCTCAAGGCTCGGGAAAGGATAATTTTTAGCATATGGTGATAAATTATACAGAGCTGGGAATGTAAATGTAGAGGAGAGAGTATCTAATAATCCTTAATTAATCCCTTAAATACACTTAGCTATAGTGGTAACATGTAACTTCCAACTACAGCTGAGGGGCATTTTTCCAAACTGAATATTATTTCAAGAGTTTAAGCTTCAATGCTCAGTTTAACAACTCAGAAATTCTTTCAATCAGCCAAAATAGTTCAAGGCATGTTGTAATTTCCAGCCTAATCAGCAAGAATTTAAGTCACTCCAAGAGGATAAAATCAGTCATGCAGGCAAGCCAAACAAATGAAATAATGCCAGTGGTTCCAAAACAGCTTTAAAATGTGTGTTTTAACATACTTTTTTTTATTCTTTACAGAATTCATCCAGAAATTTATCACAGCAAGACTGTCATGAACTACTCTCCAGAGAGAGAGAAAGAGCACAAAAGACCAACCAGTAATTTCAGAATGAAAAGCTGACTACTGGGCACTTACTTTCCTGACAGGAAAATAGCCATTTCAGCTATAAAGGTAGTATTAGGTATTCCATTATTTTATTATGTATCTCTCACAGGTTGGATTGTCTGGTAATAAATCACAGCTAATCTTGTAAACAACTTCCAAGTACAACAAACATCAGATTTATTGTTCTTCAACTGGTAGATTTTCACTGTTAACTACTGAAAAATCATTATCTGACAGATATTTGAATAATTTGGTACTATTTTAAATTCTTGATACTTCTTTGTTACTCACAGGATATAAGCCACCAGAAAGGGCCTTTCCAAGAAGAATTATATCAGGTCTCACATTTTCATGGTCAACAGCCAGCATTTTCCCTGTTCTTGCTAAGCCAGTTTGTATTTCATCAGCAATGAACAGAACCTTTAGAGAGACAGAGAGAAAAAATTCCACAGAGAATGAGTTTCACTCCCATTCATAATTCACACAGCTCTTCTTTTTTTGAGGTAATTATCACAGCAATAATGAATACAACATTATTAATATGTCAATACTTTCCTCTGAAGGTATAGAAGGAATTGTGGGTAACACTTGCAAACTATTTCTGAATTCTATTGGATCAGAGACCACTGATGACCATTTTCTTCAGTGTTACACTCTGTGACCCATCACTGTTACTAATTCTTGTAGCATCTATGTACTCCAGCAACAAGAGCCCTTGATAACCACAGTAATTACTAATTACTGCAGTAATTGGCTTTGGGCCCAAGAAACTTGTAATAATTCCTTACATTGTGTTTGGTGCAGAGGTCCCGCACTCCTGTGAGATAACCTTTGTCAGGGACAACCACTCCTGCTTCCCCTTGAATTGGCTCCACCATGAAAGCTGCTACGTTGGGATCTTGAAGGGCCCGCTGCAAAAATGGACATAATGGTCAGAAAGACAAAAAGGAAAAGCTTTTGCTCAGGTCAGATTTAGAAAACACGTGTAGCAGAACCTAATTCTAGCCCTGACAGCAACATTCATGTCAGGCAGCTACCCCTGAGTGCCATTGCATTTCCACCCTATGTCACTATTTGCCTTTAAAAATCAGCTGGTGTGCTTGCCTGGAAAGGTACAAACATTAAAAACTGCAAACCCAGACAAGCAGATTGTCGGATTAGTCCATAAATTACCTCAGAAACACTCTCAGTTTTGCATTACCCCACACAAGACAAACAATTGCTCAACTCTTCCCTCAAACAAAAAGGAATGGAGCCTCTCCAGAACAGTTTTACCTTAGAGCAAAGTCCACGGGTACAGTCTTGCACTATCAAGCTCAAAATGGTTTAGAAGTCCACGAGACACATGAGATACAATGACTCCCAGCATGAATTTACTACAGCTTTTCTTAGCATGTCCCCATAAACAGAATTAATTCAGCTTTGATGAAATCATTAAATACATATAGGCCTTTCACAATAGGCAGCCTGAGGTAGGTTCAAACCTGAGCAAGCTTTTTCACACTGCAACTATAATACACTGGCAGATCCTTGATGCCCCTAACCAAACTCTCAGGGAGACAAGCAGCTCTGTCCTATAACCCCTCCATTCCCAACAGCCCATTCACTTGTAGGAAGCAAACCCAACAGAGCTTTCTATCACAGAGATGATGTACCCAGGTGATGGACTGAAAAAAGATGATCTTTAAATCCCTTCCAAGCCAGACCATGCTGTGATTCCACAACAAGAGTGGCAATGCCAACACTGCTGGGTCTTGAGGACTATTTGTGTTTGGCTGGAACCCTCTTGCCTCCCAGGTTCCAAGTCCAGCACCCTATGGCTGCCACCAAGTTCCATCTACCCTTTAATATTGAAATCCACATTATGAGGGGGAAGCTATAGACTAATCAAGGTTAATCCTCCCCAACAGCTTTGACAGGATGGATCTCAAAAAAACCCAGGGAAATGCAGAATCATTGTATTTCAGCAGCTGAAATGAAACAACAGCCTGGCGAGGTTTTAAGGATGCTGTGAGATGGAAACACTTGTTTGCAACTACAGTGAATTCTAGTCATAGAATCATGGAATGGCTTGGGTTGGAAGGGGCCTTAAAGTTTATCCTGCTCCACCCTGTGGGCAGGGACACCTCCCACTATCCCAGGCTGCTCCAACCTGGCCTTGGACACTTCCAGGGATGGGGCAGCCACAGCTTCTCTGCCCAACCTGTGCCAGGGCCTCCCCACCCTCACAGGGAAGAATTCCTTCCCAATATCCAGTCTAAACCCCCTCAATTTCACTCATTTGGTCACTGAAGAATGCACAGCATTTCTGAGAAAAGATACTTGTTTCAGAATCCAATTCCTGACTTTGGAATGTATCTAAATTGCATGATGGCTTATCTATTGTTCTTCATTTGTAGCTTGAACATCTCAGTGACATGAGAAATAAAACAGATCATATGTTTTTTTCCTTAACATCCTAAAGCAAAGCTGAAAATCAAAACCAAAGCAGAATTCTCACACATTTCCTATACACAATTATAACCTATATACTTCTTATATATATCTACATACATATGTCCTAGTGTCAAAGCACAAGTTCCAAAGTATAAGCAAAGAGACATTGTAAAATGATCAAACTGTCAGATACCTCAAGAGCTGGCAGGTCATTGTATGGGATCAGCTCAAAACCTGGCATGAAGGGTCCAAACCCCTCATAGCTGGATGGGTCAGTAGAACTAGAGATGGCAGACATGGTTCTGCCCCAGAAGTTGCCAGCTGAAAAAAAAAAAAAAAAAAAGAGGGGGATTGTTACAAACCTGACCAAGAGACAGAACAGTTTAAAGGACGACACACTTTTCATTTGGTAATGCATCTTAAGAGTTATCTCATATTAGCATCCTACTAATTGTTAGTATTTTGTATTGATGTCATTGCTGTACCAAAAGCACATAACAAAAACCAAAAGAAAATTATACTCTAAGACCTGGCAAGTTTACAAAATATTTTCCTTAAGTTTTATATTCAATTTTTCAGACCACTAATAACTCAGATAACATATTTTTAAGGAAGACATTCAGCTTTTACATAAATAGGAAGATAAACACCATTCCTAACCTAAGTCCTAAAAATAAAGATGCCAGTAAGTCTAAATGAGAAAATATACCTCCATGCATTTCAAAGCCCCAGAAGAACCCATTTATATATGTAAAAAAATGTGATATTGCACTATTTTGTTTAGAAACACCAGTTAAAATGTCCAGGAACCAACTATTACCAAGACAATCATATATTCATTTTAGTATTCCAGTTAAATCAACAGACTCTCAGCTAATCAATAATGTTGCTAAGACTAAGGAAGATTATAGACTCAACACCTTCACAGCATTATGAGCCTTTTATTTCCCCACTAATTCATTTGTGTAGCTGGGATCCTGGGGGCAGAAGATGTTCCCAGGCTGCAGGAAATCCTGAAGTCACTGATTTCTGACACAGGCATCCCTTCCTTGTGATCACAGCACACACAGCTCTGCACTGAGCACCCAGGCCTGTCCCCCAGCACAACAATCCCTGCTGGCACCTCAAGGTTATGTTGGAGCAATTCCCTGTGTCCTGAAACAAAGCCCAGGAAGCAGAGCAATGGTCTCCACCTTGGTGCTCCACTCACATTATCCAGCAGAGTTGATATCAAGTTGTCTAAATTTTAGCTACCCAGGAGAGCTCTTTTTCTGCCAGAATGGATAGAATAACCAGTTTTTCAAGATGAGGAAGCACTTACTAAAAGTAAATTGCCTGAAGAGCAAAATAAAAGATATAGAGAAGGAAAGAGAAATATATTTGCTCCAAGAATTCCCAGTAGAAATTAAAAAAAAAAAACTAACCTATTTGATCCCAGTAACCAGAAAGCAATATTCAAGTATGAATTGCAGTTTATAAATGCTGCCTAATGACATTTATGGCTCAGCTACTACATGTACTTGCAGCTGCATAAGTCTCATTAAAAAGGTAAATATTTAAGTAGTAAGCTTTATTCTGAAAGGTTTAATAAAATACAGAATCACTAAACATTAGCACTGACAAAAGCACCTTTATCTATAACCAAAGAACAGTAAATATTTTTTAATTATATGAGGTTTTTTATTTTTTTATTTAGCAAATCTCTCCAGGGGCAGGTAACTTCTTTCTCCCTGTTACAGAGCCGAGCAGAGCAGGCAGGCAAAGGGAGGAGCTAATCCAACAGAGAATAGGGTCCAATATTTACTTTAGCAACATTGCTTTTACTTTCACTATATGATCAAGGCTCCTATATGGCTTTACTGGGTTACTGCCAGTTTCTGGATGACCTCAAGAATGCAGAAGAAAAGCACTGGCAGGTGAAGCCTAAGCAGGGTGAACCCTATTGTGCAACTCATGAGAAGCACAGCAGCAATTTGAGGAGTGAATTCACAAGAAAGGGATAAAAAAAACAACCAGTTAGGAATAAAAAAATACTAAGCTCCAAGTGCTTAAGAGATCATGGAGGAGTGAATGTGCTTTCCATGAGACTCCAGGCTGCCTCTCAACAACCCAGTGTCCAGAGCTCTCTCCCAGGAATGCCTCAACTCACAACACATGCTTTACATACCTGCAAAAATAATTTTAGCTTTGTACTTTGGGACTCCTTTCACAGTATATGCCCATCTCCGAGCCAGTTTACAGGCAGTTTCTCCAGCTTCCACTCCTAAAACATAAAGCAGCACCATTATCACTCTCAGACCTGAGACAGGCAAAATGTCACACAACTGCTGAATCTCACAGACAAAAAAATAAAATGGAAATGAAAGTGAGTTTTTTTTACCTGTGTTCATTGGAAGAACTTTGTTGTAATTGAACATTTTGGTGACGAGCTCCTCATATTCCCCAAGTACATCATTGTAGAATGCCCTGGATGTCAGGGTCAGTTTTTCAGACTGAGCTTTCAGAGCATCCACAATCTTTGGGTGACAGTGTCCTTGATTAACTGCACTGTAAGCACTCAGGAAGTCAAAATACTTTCTACCTTCAACATCCCACACATAGACACCTGGGGAAACAAAGGTATGGTCAATACACAAAATGAAAGATGGCATGAGAGGATACTAAGTGGTGTAAACTAATGGTATTCTCTCTATCCCTGAGGGCAGTCCTGAAAGAGCCTCTAACTAACAACCAGTTGGCAAGGAGATGACAAGCAACAAACTAGTACATTATAAATAAGGAAATAAGAAAAAAAAAACATTTCCCACACAAAGCTGACATTCCACTGAGTTGGTAAGTGATATCAGACTATTACTTTTCCTCCAAGTCTCTGGTTTGGGCTCTAAAAAGTAGATAGAGAAGGAAACTTGTAAAAGAATTAACTGGAGGTCATGAAATAAAGAACAAAACCAAGAGAACTCAAATAATCTCAAAACTGAAGAGAATGAAGGCTCCAAGCTGTCAAAATGTGTACTGAAAAAGAGAAGCTATTGGATCACTACACTGATAGAATTTCAATATGAACTCATGGGACAAAAAAAAACCCCTTAAACACAATTAAAGACCAGAGTAAATTAAAATTAAACAAGAAGGACTTAAACAGGGCTCCAATGCACCTTTTCATGTTTATATTAGCATTAAACCTCTCCACAAAAGGTAACAAAAGAAACAAAGTGGCTTGAATACTTCCTTGCTCTTATTCTGAACATTATCAGAACTTTGGCCTTTATTTAGATAAATAATTTTAGAGACCACAGTTTTATCAGGTGGCTTTATGCATAATGACCCAGCTCCCTAACCAGCAATTAGCTGCCTTCATTTCATCAATTATTTCAATCCCACCTAAAAAAAAGCCAACAAAGGTTCAGAAATTGATCCCATCCCACCTGCACAGACACACCCCCTGTACAAAACCCAGGGAAACCTAAATAAAATACCTTTTCCTCTCTCCAGAGCAACAGGCAGTGGGTGATAGTTGTGGGCCCCATACTTTGCCTCCCGTTCGTAGATGAGCTCGGAGGAGGGAGGCCCTTGGATGGTTTTTTTGGTGGCAACTGAGGCAGCAGAACTCAGGGATGCATGGAGACCTCGGGAGAGAACAGCAATGCTCTGGGGGTGGGTGAGCTTGGAAAACATGATGGGCTTCAGGGAACCTGTTATAGATCTGAGGGGGGAAAAAATAAAGCAAGTTAATAATTAGCACTAAGAACACTGGGGGTGAAATGAGGGATGTGACTGAAGTGGTTTCATTGCCAGGATTACAGGTTTCTCAACCAAGAAAGTTTATGTGAAGTATAAATTAATGTGGGATTAAATTCAAACAACTATTTTTTTCTAGTTCAATGTACACTGACAGAAACAGAAAGAAAACTAAACCATGTGACTCACCAAGTCTGTGAACTAGTTGTATCATTTTTCCTGTAAGCGTTCCTTTTTCACTTAAATCCTGACTTACTAATATAAACTACAGTAAGAAAGTTCATCAAATTTCTTTTGCTATTTAAATTCCTTTTTTCTACCCAAGACTGCCATAAAACTAACCTTGTCACAAAATCAAAAAGTAAATAATATAATACTAGGAAGAAGCACCTGATACAAATCATGTCTAAAGAGAAGGCTCTGAGGAGAACTTACAGCCCCTCCTACAGCCTAAAGGGGCTCCAAGAAGCTGGAGAGGGACTTGAGACAAGGGAATGGAATGACAGGACAAGGGAGAATGGCCTTAAGCTGAAGGAGAGCAGGTTTAAATCAGATATTTGGGAAGAAATCCTTCCCTGTGAGGGTGGGCAGGCCCTGGCACAGGTTGGGCAGAGAAGCTGTGGCTGCCCCATCCCTGCAAGTGTCCAAGGCCAGGTTGGAGCAACCTGAGATAGTGGGAGGTGTCCCTGCCCAGGGCAGGGGGTGGAAGGAGATGATCTTTAAGGTCCCTTCCAACCCAAACCGTTCTGGGACTCCATGATAAAAAGCTGGATGGAAAGTAACCATATGTGAGACATTAACAATCATTAGAGCACTCTGTATTTTCTCATATCCACAGCAGTTTTCCCTGAATACAAACCTGGTGCTGTTACCATCCAGGGACAATCTGAGGGCAGAATGTCATGAGATAAATACACTTTGATTCCCTCTCCATGCCTGCACCCCAGGCAGCACAAAGACACTTCCCAGAGAAGGGGAAATGAGTTGGCACTTTAAAAGCTGTTGAAGGAAACTCTCCTCACAGCAGGGAACAGCAGAGAGCCACCACGAGTTCTCAGTGCTCAGGTTTCCACTCTCACACTTAGAAACTGGCAAAAGGTTTAAGGCCCAAAGGAAGATCACAGATTACAAGGACTCTGAGTATCAAATGCAGCCTCCAGATGCATTAACTCCAGAGCAAACTGCAGAGCTGAGCAGCCTTGACACTGCAAAACCCAACCAAAATACACACACTAAATACCAAGAGGGGTTTGCAAAGGGTGCTGTTATTTCAGGCTGCTTGTAGAGACAGAAGTACTAATCATGGATTTATTCCTAATTTATTTTGGAAAAGAGCTGCACTCTGGATGTGTCCCCTTGAATAGAGAGGCTTTTCTTTCAGCAAACTCCTCAGGTATTACTTTGCTGCTCCTCACTTCCACTCAAAGCCAAAAGACTATTTTCTCCATCTACTACAACCAGCTACCAAAACCCAAGTATTTAAGAAAAGTCAATAATCTCCATTCCAGCAGAAGATGAACTGCAGCTGCACAGCTCTGGGCATGTTTCCAGCTGTTAAATATTAGCCATGTGTGTTAATACTTTTCAAGAACGCTATTCAAAGATTTGGCAAATAAAGAAGACAAATACTTTGCTGTGCAAGACAAAGTTTTGACCACTCAAAGCTGCCACTTGCTTAACTCCTGAAATTTAATTGGTGTGTGACATCCTGGCCCCTGGCACAGCTCCATGGCACAGCAGCTGGTTCTATCACAAGCTGCTAAATTTGGAAGATTTTCCAGATGTTCCTGAAATGAAAGGGGTAAAGAAATTAAACTCTCATCTGCCCTGTATGAAGAATTACAGATCCTCAGTTTGAGGTTCTTGCATCACTTCTTTCAGGTTGGGAAATATTAATCAGAATTTCCTGAAAGGGCTTTCTTTCCTCTCCATGAAGAGAAATGCCCTGCAAACTGTGCTGGTGAGGCCACAGCAGTTCAGCAGAGGTAAAGATAATACAGAGTAGGGCTGAGCAATGCTCAGAGTTACAGATGAATCTGGAGTTAAAAGGTGGAGAAAAATCTAGTTTTGATGATCAGCAAGAGAAGGTGAACAAGAATTTCAGGAAAGAGGAACGGCACAATAAAGGGGAGGAAAAAAACCCCAAAAAACCCACATGAAAAACCTCAAACTTGTTACCAACCACGAAGAAATCAGAAATATGATCATGGCCTACAGCAGGCAGTACAGGAATCAGAAGCCAGGGAATTACATGAAGTGGAAAAGGTATTGCATCAGAATAGAAAAATCACTCAAAGCACAGCTGAAAAACACCTGAACAACTTTGCTCAGCTGTTGGGCAAGAATGTCCAGACAGGGGTCAGTGCCTGCAGATTTCACAGGTGAACTGAGTGCTTGCATGTACCCAACCCCTGACAGACACCCAGCTAAAGGGCAGATATTGTCAAAGACATAAAAAACACTCGGGGTCATGCTGATACAGCAGAAAGAGTCGGTGCCACTGCAGCCTTCAGCAGCTGAACACAGAGGGGGTGAATGTGCAAGGGGACAAAGCAGGGGGACACCAGTGTGGACACACCGAGATACCTTTGCAGGCCGGCACCACACCAGGAACAGCTGAGGAGGTGGGATAGCAGACAAGGATTGCAGAATCACCAAATCAACGGGGCTGGAAAAGACCTTGGAAAGCATCGAGTCCCAGCTGTGCCCGACCCCACCTTATCCGGTCCTTCCCTGGACACTCCCAGGGCTGGGCACTCCAACCCTCCCTGGGCAGCCCCCTCCAAGGCCTGACCCCCCTTTCCAGGGAGAAATTCCTCCTCATGTCCACCCTGACCCTCCCCTGGCACAACCTGAGATCTTTTCCTCTCCTCCTGTCGCTTGTTCCCTGTGAGAGAAGCCCGACCCCCTCCGCTCCCTCCTCCTGTCAGGGAGCTCCAGAGAGCGAGAACGTCCCCCCTGAGCCTCCTTGTCTCCAGAAAAATGGAAAACACCAAGAAAAACCAATAAACCCAGCGGTGAAACAGAACATCCCGCTCGCCACCCCCCCGCCAAGGCCAAGGTGAAAGACGCCGCCCAAGGCAAGATGCGGCACCGCGGGGCTGACACGGCACGGAGGGCCGGGCTGTCACCTCCCCGCTCCCCACACAGCCCGGGGCCTTGGCCACGGGGCCTTGGCCACGGGGCCTTGGCCACGGGGCCTCCCGCAGCCTCGCGGTGCCTCCGTGGGCCGGCAGCGGGGGCCGAGAATGTCCGGCAGGGCCGTACCTGGAGCGGCGGAGCGGCGGAGCGGCAGAAGGTGCTGCCGGAGACGCTGCCGGAGGTGCTGCCGCTCTCGGGGCCCGCGGCGAAGAGGGGGCGGATGCCGCGGGGGCGCTGTCACCGCTGCTTGGCCCCGCCCCGCCCGCGTGACGTTACCGGCTATGCTGCTCATGATTGGCTGGCGCGGATGATTGGCAGCTCCGCCCCCGCGCTACCGCACCTCCCATTGGCGCGGCGGGCGGGGGCGGGGCTGAGGGGCGGGGGCTGCGGGTTCCGCCCGCCCCCGGCCCGCAGAGCGGGGGGACTGTCCCTCCCGCCGGGGGTCACCCGGTCCGTCAGAGCGGCTTATGTCGTCCCTCAGAGCTCAGTTCTGTCTCCTCCCGGTCCCTCAGAGCGGCATC